>CAAKHD010014558.1:0-30640 GCA_901007705.1 Fistularia tabacaria
ATGCGTTTAGACAGGATTCACCATGGACCATGATGTTTGCAGATTACATTGTGATCTGTAGTGAGAGCAGGGAACAAGTTGAGGAAAATCTTGAGAGGGGGAGGTATGCTCTGGAAAGGAGAGGAATGAGGGTTAGTCACAGCGAGACAGAATATATGAGTGTAAATGAGAGGAACCCGGGTGGAACGGTGAGGTTACAGGGAGTGGAGATCAAGAATTTGGAGGATTTCAGCTACTTAGGGTCAACAGTCCAGAGCATGGGAGAGTGTGGAAAAGAGGTTAACAAACTGGTTCAAGCAGGTTGGAATGGGTGGAGAAAAGTTTCAGGGGGTCTTTGTGATAGAAGAATTTCATCTAGAATGAAAGGAAAGGTTTACAAAACAGTGGTGAGACCAGCGATGTTGTATGGTTTGGAGACAGTGGCACTGAACAAAAGACAGGAGGCAGAGCTGGAGGTTGCAGAGATGAAGATGTTGAGGTTCTCTTTGGGAGTGACAAGGATGGATAGGATCAGAAATGAGTCCATCAGAGGGACAGCACACGTTAGATGTTTTGGAGAGAAGGTCAGAGAAGCCAGACTGAGATGGTTCGGTCATGTACAGAGGAGGGATAGGGACTATATTGGTAGACGGATGCTGGAATGGGACTGCCAGGCAGGAGGTCTAGAGGAAGACCCAAGAGAAGATTTATGGACAAAGTGAGAGAAGATATGAAGGTAGTATGCGTGAGAGAGGACGATACAGAGAATAGGGTTAGATGGAGAAGGTTGATTTGCTGTTGCGAAACCTGAAGGGAAAAGCTGAAAAGAAAAGAAGAAGAAGTGGAATACCTTTATCCTCTGGAGTAAATGCAACAGACTTGAGGCTGCAGAGGTGGCCCTTAAAGGTTCCCAACAGCCCGGCTGATGTCACATCCCATAACCTGGCCATCTGGTCTCCCGCAGCAGTCACCTAGGGATGACACATGATCCAATTTATGTTTCGGATTTGGTTTCAGTTCTTGAGATGAAATTATATAAACTATACAAACCACCTGACTCACATGACTTAAGATGACCCAGTGCTTATTGTGTTTAACTTACCAAATGAGCCTCTCCAGGTACCCATGCGATGTCAAAGACAGCATTCTCGTGAGCCAGCCATTCTGCAAATGGACACAAATATCAACTACTGCTATTTCCTCAAGTTGGACACAAATTTGCAAGATGAAGGAGTTCCACTCCACACCTTTAAGAAGTGTGTTTCTCCTGCTCTCTGTATTGTAGATTCTGACAATTCCCTCTTCATTAGCTACTGCTAATACATCACACAATTCTCTCCCTAAAGAAAAGCAGAGACATACAAGTTATATATATGAAATAAGTCCCTTGCAGCATTGTGAGTCATGGTGATAAAATGCAGGTACATTACCAGAGGAGAACGCTAATCCAAATGGGGGTACCGGGTCACCCTGGTTTCCGTAGGAGATGTGCTCATCATGTCGAGCACATTGGTAGCCTTCTAGCAAATAACCCAGAGGATATTTGGGCAAGAGGTCTGCAGGGAGGGCTGGAGAAAAAAAAGATGCATGATCAGAGATTAAAAATACATTACATTGATATTTTTTATTTGATTTTAATGAACTTACCCTACAATATTTACAGTTCTATTACAATGTTTGTCATACTTAATGTTGGGGTTTGGCATGGAACAAATACATTAATTTCATACTTCATGCTGATTTTAAGCACTTACATTAAACTCGCCCCAAATAAGAAATGAGTAACTTCTGGAATTCAGAAAGGCTGACGAACCGAGTTGTTTTCGAATTTATTTTTCATATTTCAGTAGACTGTGATGCATATAGACAAACTTACGTTACTTTATGTTAACAGAAAATAACTGACACTGAACCTTTACAATTCACCCTATTTATCAGAATCATATTATTTCAAACCATCCCAAACGTGTCTTTACCACGTTCGGGTCGTATCAAATGGATAATGACTGGCAAACACGATGGTTCTTATTATTTGACTGTGAGCCAAGGATATTGAAGAACACCGCGTGTCGTAAGATTTTCATAAAAGCGTTAAATTATCAAGGGAAGAAGCTGCTCACTAAAGAACCACTACAAGATAATAACTAGATACTATACACGGGCGACTCGCGGGCTCGGTATTGCCCGACGGCGAGCCGCCCAAATAAATATATCACTATCAGGGCATTTTATTGTCTCACCATTCTGCCTTTGTCTGCCGAGCCGCCGGTCAACGATTGAACGAAGAATCATTCTTGCGTTACACTGAGAGCTGCTCCGATTTACTCTCGAATTTATTCGATGGATAAACGATGGTAGTTCCCCGTCTTGCCTTTTGCAATATTTCCCGCGAACAGGCTTCCACAAGGACCGAATACCCCGCTAAACTTGCGTTTCGAGTTACGATTGGTTGAAGTCAGTTCTGCACTACAGTCACTTCCACATCCGCTTCTCCTCGTGCCGCCCCCGCTGTAAAGTTTGCCATAATGCCAATATCCGTGAGAAGTCTGTAGTCAAATAAAATGAAATCAAATAAAACATATATGTGCTTGACTGGAGGATCGCCCAACGATTCAAACTATCACGGGAACAGATCTAACTTAGGACATTCATTGTGCAGCCTCGATTTAGTGATGTGATCCTCCACTGATGTGCAAATAAAAATAAATATGTGGTTAAAACGGCCAATGAATGGTTGTGTGGTAAATTTACAACCATCTTATACATATTAACAAGATTTATCATGAAAAAATTCAATGTTTTGGGTCGCAAAGTAATGAATGGCAGATAATAAATAATTATTAAAGTTGATTCTATCGTTGGCATTTACAAATCCACAACAGTAAATACAGTCATAAATCATCAGGCTTTGTGATTTCCCAGATGATGACAATCGACACTACAGTTTAATCAAAAATTATACAAACCATTACAGTTATCCTTAAAGCTTTAACACCACAGTTAATGAAATGGTCAATGTAACTCACGATCTACCGCGGTGAATATGAAAGATGATAAAATGCCTCTCCATGAAAGAAACCTATTTTATATTGGGCTTGTGTAATGATAATTGTTCAGTAGTAGACATACATTTAAGTGGAAGGAAAAAGTGCATAATGTTGTGGAACCATGATTACATTCTGAGTTTTCATTTTCTGAAATCTCGACTATTTGCACTTTGTTATGAAAATCTGACAGACAGAACGGAAGTACTGCAGCGTCACCAACACTGGTTAGTGCGCCTTTCTATAGCCCGCTGAGACGTGGAGCGACAACGGTTCAAGCGTTTGTTTCATTTAATTATTCTTAGGGGGGACCAAAGTCTAAGTTAAAACAACTATAGGGTAATGTCATTGTCAACTGCTCGTTCATTCTTGTCAGAAGCTTGTTATGGCGAACAGGAACTCGACGCCAATTCGGCTCTCATGGAGCTGGATAAAGGTGCATTAGCTAACATGCTAACTAGTTAGCTTAGACGTCTTGTCCTCTGTGTTGATTTTTTTCTGTCTTTATCCCGTCTTCCGATGCAGGACAAAGAGAAAAGCCCCTGATTTTGTTTGACATGAGGGTTATGCTTCACTTCTAGGGCTGCGGTCGGGGAAGTTGGGAGAGCAGTGTGAGGCAGTGGTGCTTTTCCCCAAACTCTTCCAAAAGTACCCTTTCCCCATTCTCATCAATTCCGCCTTTCTGAAACTCGCAGACATCTTCAGACTTGGGTATGAATGCTTTTTACAGCAGAATAACAATGTTGTTTGAGTTGTAAAGCTGCTACTCACAGCACACGTTACCAAAATCAATAGATTAAGTCAGCCCTTAAGCCGTGCTTCGGAGAATCGCCACTGACTGCTATAGCCTCCAAGTTATACCTGCACAAGTCATCCATTCTCATAGATATTTCCTATAAATTTTACAAATGACAACACTGTGACAACACAACCCCTGTCTTTGGAAATCAGTTTATCAGTTTTTCGTTGAGGAAATCCACGTTTCATCCAATCTATTGGGTTATCTGTGGGGGGGAAAGGTCGGGGAAAATCCTGTGTCCCTAATTTAATTAACCATTCTTAAGCTATTGCTACTGAGTAGTTTGACGTGAATTAAACCATTTGGAAATATAAATCAGTTGATATTTTAAACAATGAAGCTGTCTTGCTTTTATTAAAATTGGAATCAAATGAACATTGATTTTATCTTCAATTAAACAATGATAAAAATTAGAATTTTCTGGAATATTATTACATTATATATACATTATACATTATTCTTTTGTCGTCATTATCAGTTATGCTTAACAAAGCCTGAAAATACTCAAATGTTGATTTGCAACAGTGGAGCATTTTATTTACAACCACTTCTTTTTCTGGTTTCAGGAACAACTTTCTGCGTCTCTGTGTGCTGAAAGTAACTCAGCAGAGTGAAAAACATCTGGAAAAGATCCTTAATGTGGATGAGTTCGTTAAAAGGGTGTTCTCTGTCATCCACAGCAATGACCCTGTGGCCAGAGCTATTACTCTGAGGTAATGGAAAACGAGTTTGTGCGTCATTAATTAGCACGATGACCACACACCACTATATTGTGTTGGAGTACATATCTTAATCCCTCTCTCTTCAGGATGCTCGGTAGTTTGGCCTCCATCATCCCAGAGAGAAAAAATGCCCATCACAGTATTCGCCAGAGTCTGGAGTCCCATGACAATGTGGAAGTGGAGGCTGCAATTTTTGCTGCTGCAAGCTTTTCAGCACAGTCCAAGTAAGGCTTTTTAGTTTCTTTTGGTTAAGATAAACTGGAGGTTGTATGATGTTTTACCAAGTTGTCTGGGGTGGTTACATTGATCGGGTAGGGATTGTTTGGATAAGATGTATATTGTAATGAAGTATGTTGTTTTCAGAGACTTTGCTGCTGGAATCTGTAACAAAGTCAGTGAGATGATACAAGGTAAAACTTAAATTACTTTACAGTAGGACAATATTTTAGTTTGCATAAACCATTTCAGCATTTTCAGACATTAATTATTTAATTTAAAATCTGGTTTTGTTTTGATTCCACCTTATTTATATCGTTAATCATTTCATCATCATAATTTTTTCACATGCAAAAATGTGATCCTTGAATTCATTGGAATATGACATATCAGGAACAACAAAACAAACTGAAAATTTGACATTTTGGCCATCCAGGTTTAGACACTCCTGTTGAACTGAAGCTGAAGTTGATCCCGATGCTGCAGCACATGCATCATGATGCTAGTTTGGCCTCCAGCAGCAGAGAACTTCTCCAGCATTTGGTCAACTCGTACCCCTCCACTCCCATGGTTATTGTCACCCTGCATACCTTCACCCAGTTGTCTGCCTCCTCTTTGATTGATATACCCAAGCAGGTAGGACCATGCTAGCATCACTGAGGAGCCTCGCTGTTTTTTTATTTATTTGTATATACCTGCTAATTGTTTTTTATTTGCCTTAAGAGATCAGCATTCATACCTTGAATGGTTCAATTGTCAAGACCATGATCATACTATTAAGGTTTTGCCTGTAGTACCTTTAAACCGGATCATCATTAATTGTCTTGTATGATCTGATATCCAGTTACAGCTCCTCCTTCAGTACCTGAAAGATGACCCAAGAAAATCTGTCAAGAGACTAGCAATTAATGACTTAAAGCTTTTGGCTAAAAAGGCTCCTCATCTCTGGATAAAGGAAAATACCCAGGTATAATGTGGACTGTGCACTGCAGGAACAATTTTGTGCTAATTGGACACATTAGCACTTGACACTGGTGTATCTTTTCCCATGCAGACCCTATGTGAGTGTGCATTGACCAGTCCTTACAACAGTTTAAAGCTGGGAATGTTAGCTGTGCTCTCCACCCTGTCTGGAACCATCGCAATTAAGCACTATTTTAATAACACATCAGGTATTTCTTAAATATTGGTCTTGAACAAAGACATTCATGAGTGATTTTCTAGCTTAAAATTGATGTTAGATTATCTCAATGTTTTTGAGATGAAACCTGTATTTTGGAGTAAATGCTTCTGTTATCAAATCTGCTATTTTCTTATGTTAAGTCTGTACCTTTTTGCTAAATGTATTGAGATTATCACAGATACAGGTAGTCATTATGCAAAATGTCTCACATAATTTTTTTCAGGTTATTTTTTAATTCATCATACATCTTTTCTCACGACACTAACATTTGAACATTAGTGAAATTTTGTCAGAGTCAAGCATTGCAGCACATGCAATGTGTAGAATATTCTGAGCCAACCAGCTGCACAAGTCATCAAATTATGTGAAAGAGTTTAATACACCTGAAAAAGAATACACCTGAATGTCAATACATGGTAGCTGTGAATCAAATCAAGCAGATTTTCACATAACACTTTGGATTCAAGACAAACAAAATATCAATATGAAAAGATGTTTAACTGTCATCAATATCCTAAACCAAACTTTTTTTTTCTTTTTTTCAAATTAGTAACATGTAATGTGGAACATACATGCTTATAAAGACAGTGTGAAAGGACAGTACTGAGAGATTAGCTAACATAACTGTTTTCTTCCACTGCTTTTTTTTCAGGTAGTTCCTCAGTTCCACCTAGGCTCACTGACCTGGTGAAATTGGCACAAGAATGCTGCTACCACAGTAATCTAACGGTGGCTGCCCACGGGGTCATATTGCTGTCCAACATTGCCATTTCCTATTCTGAAAACGGTGAGTTACATTTTAACCATCTCTGATGAGTTCCCCTTAGAATTCCCATCTGCCAATCATGCCAATATTTGCCTTTGTGTTCTGAGACTAAGTTGCATGTTTCCTTTCTTCAGATGTAGTGCAGCTGGAGCAGGATACTGTTTTGGTCATGGAGTCCCTCTTGATGCTTTGCAGTCAAGACAGCAGTCCCTGTGCTCAGGCCACACTCAAAGTACAGCAAGTCTCCTTATATTACACAGTTACTACAGATGGAAAAGGCCACTTTTTGCATTGTCATGTTAGCAAATCACAGAAAATTCCAAGTCCAGAACACTTGGCATTAAAAGGCATTTAAAGGATTTTTGACGAAATACATCAATCAGATCAGTATAATTTTTATTTTTCAAGACAAAATTGTGGCATTTGCTCAAAATATTTTGACCAATTGCATTTTAATTTTAATCTGTAGTTCTAATAGCCATTTGAAATGTGATAAGCAGAGATTACAGTAAATGTGTTATTTTAAGGAGCATTTTTCGACAAATATTTACTATTGAAATTTGAACAGTTACGGTTATACAAGCGGACTGGGCTTAAGACATATAAGATGCTACTTTTTGCCTTTCCGACTATATAATTCCCTCTATTCTCCCAGAGGTGTTACTTTATCAAATACCATTGCTTTTGTCTTGTATCACGCTTCACACCTTGCTTTATATATCAACCTTTCAGACAGCCCTCACCTCATTGGTTCAACTGCTCAAAAGTAGACCCCACCTCAGTCAGTCAGCTGTGGAATTCCTGCTTGGGCAGCTCCACTTATCCTGTGACTCCTCACGTGTTCTCATGTGCCATGCTCTGGCAGCCATCGCCACCCACCAGCCAGTTTTGGGTGATGGGATGCTGGGAGATCTGGTGGACCTCTACAGAGTGGCCAGTCACTCTTCTACTGATAAACAGCAAGAGCTTCTGGTAAGACAGTATACAGGAGTTTCACAACATTTGCAAAATTTGAAAGGTTTTACTGAGCAGCCACAGGAGACTCAACACAGGATGGCGTTGTTATGGAAAAGGTTTATCAATGATTCAGTATGGATATACCAAGTTTATTTTTCATGCATTGTAACCTAGAGTTTACAGTCTCAAAATGTGTTGGTACAGACAAGTCTGTTAGTATAAGTAGAAATGTTATTTTAGCACAGGCACTTACAATGTTGTTACACGCTTATGTTTTCCAGGTTTCCCTGGCAACAGTGATATTTGTTGCTAGCCAATCATCTCTGTCCGCTGATGTGAAAGCCGTTATCAAACAGCAGCTTGAGAATATTGCTAATGGTTGGACAGTGTACCGCATTGCACGGCAAGCTTCACGCATGGTAATCATACCGACACCTTTCAGATAAGTTCTAAATGTATTGATCAGATATCATCAAGCGAATAATTTTTCCCATTATAGCTTCATAGAGTTTTGACTGCTTTTGGCAGATTTTGATTTTTTTCGGGAATTTTAACGAATTTCTGATCAGTTATTATCAAAATACATGTGTTACATCTTTGGTGTAAGATTGTGTGTCGCAACATTTGATATCAGAAAATACAAGGCATGGTGTTACAGTTATAATTTTTTGATTACCGGTACATATCAAATATTGCCTTGCTCTCAATAATTTGCACTTACAGAATAGAATGACTAACCCCCCATCAAGTCAGCAATTTCAGCAGATTCCAAATTCCAGAGCATGAAAATGACTCAAAATGTGTCTTGATTTATCCGCAGGGGTGTCATGAGTTTTCCAGTGAGTTATACCAGAGTCTGCGGACACGTGTGGCCTCTGAGCACTTTTACTTCTGGCTGAACAGCCTAAAAGAGTTCTCCCAGGCTGAGCAGTGCCTGACACACATGGAGGATGGAGACTACAGTGGAGCCATGAGTGCCATCGCAGAAGCTCTACGCTCCTACCAAAAGGGCGTTGCCTCTCTGACAGTCAGTTAAATTCTTGGCATATACATTTAAAAGATAATGATGTTCGCCGTTGTAGCAGCTTAAGCCAGCAGTCCTCAACCTATTTTTTTGCGCCATGGATCAGTTTCCTGTCAGAAATTATTTTCACGAACCAGCCTTCAAAGGGTGGGAGATAAACACAACAAAATAGAATGACACAACTGGTATGAAAACAAGAATAGTATGCATAACAAATACAGGTCACCAAAACACTGAATCATTGGGAGTCCTGAGCTATCGTTATAACTGAGGTTTGTTTTTTTTACTCATTTTTGCTAGCTTGTGGACTCAATTTTGGGCAAACGTGTCACTTGGCTCAGATAAGCGTGTTGACATCTGTCAAGAGGCAAAGATGGTTGTAACTGGGAGAGTAATGATTTTGGAAAATTACGTTTCTTTCATACTGATTATGAAATGAACTTTCTGTCTATGCGGCAAGGTACTAAATGACCCATAAACCAGTCCGTTGCCCGTAGGCTGGGGACATCCGTCTTAAGCCACTAGCACTGAAACTGTTAATGGATTAACGGCTAATACCTGACAAGATCTTGTCTGTTCATCTACAGCTCTTGTAACTTTAGTCTTAATGTATTATTATCTGATTAATTCTTTCCTCCAGGCTGCCAGCACTCCCTTAAGTCCACTTACATTCCAATGTGAGTTTATTAAGCTGCGAATTGATACCCTACAAGCCCTGTCACAGCTCATATGTACCTGTAACAGTCTGAAAACCAGCCCTCCTCCTGCTATCGCTACCACCATTGCCCTGACTTCTGGCAATGACCTGCAGCGCTGTGGTCGCATCTCCGTCCAGGTAAACACTAAATGCCTATTCTGGGAGGCTGACCAGCAAGAGTATATACTTTTTTCCCTCTCTAGCCTAGTATTTTTGAATATATCCGTTATGCAGATTATGATGCAGTTACAAATATTAAGCTGCAGTGAGTGACTCATATCTAACCTCTGTTCCATTCCAGTGAAATACAAATGAATATGGGGAAAATCGGTTTCAAAAAATGGACCTGCGCAATCAATTTAAGATTAGTTTGATTCATGAAGAATAAATGTGCTTTTATCATTTTGTCCAGATGAAGGTATGCATGGATGAGTTCAGACGTCTCGCTGCTCGCTACGCTGATTTACACCAATCATCATTTGATGCTGACTATGCCACCCTCCGTAATGTGGAGCTGTATCCTTGAGCAAGACTTAGACTAGCAAGGTCACTAAATGCCCTCTTTTAACTGGACATGTGCTCTTTTAACATCTGTGTGGGCGGGATTATAAATGAGTGAAAATGTCTGGTTTTCAATTATTTTTCACAATACCAATCCAGTATATACTTAAATTGAATGGTGCTTTGCACAGGATACTACAGTACTTGCGTAGCATGTGACAAAATCCCTAAGACGGCTGGCTTGTGCATGGTCCCGCGACACCGAAAACAGATGGAGCAAACATTGGAGCAGCATCGCCTATACCAAAGCATAGATATTGCTTTACTGGTGACATGCAAAAAAACCTTCCCACTTAATGTCCTGGTCAGGATAAAGGGAGGCAGAGTACACCGTGTGCAAATCAATACTCTTTCAAAGACCTTTCTTGCAAAGACTTTTTGTTTGTTATGGAGCTACTGTTTTATTAGTAACATGATTACTGTGTTAAGGTAGGAAGCTATATTTTGTAAAAAATATTTTCTAATACAGTAGAATTATTATCTACAACAGTAGAATTCTTATCTACAACATTATTTGATTTCATTTTTTCAGGAGGACTTGAAAAGGTTTTTTGTTGAGAGGCATTATTTCTATCATTGTTTCATCCCAGAGATTTTTTAAAATCTTTTTTTTATTCTATTTTTCAGACTTGTTCAAGAGATGTTTTTCCTTTTGTTGGCGGCACGGTGGTGTGGTGGTTAGCCTCACACTAGAAGATCCCTGGTTTGATTCCAACAAGGGATCTTTCTGTGTAGTTTGGATGTTCTCCCCATGTCTGTGTTGGTGTCCTTCAGTTTCTCCAATTTCCTGCCATAGTAAAAAAGAATGGCAGGTTCAGTGGAGACCCTCCATTGCCCAGATGTGTAAATACAAGGGAATGGTTGTTTTTCTCTATATGGTTCCAGCAATCAACTGGCGACTTGTCCAGGGTGAACCCAGTCTCTTGCCAAATAACTGCTAAGAAAGGCTCCAGCACTGCCACATCATTGTATAGTGCAGGGTAAGCGGTATAGATAATGAATGAATGAATGTTGAATAACCTCTCAGAACCTTATTTTTTGTCTTTGTTTTATATTTTGTTTCATAACTGGATTTCCTACCCATGTAGAGGAGGCATACTTTAAATATATGAAAATTATAAGGTATCTTTGTGTAAACTTCAAGTATCGTTTAAGTATCTCAAGGTGAAGCCGAGTCCTCTTTTGGAGATCAAAATATGGTCAGGCTATACACTACTGATCAACAGAATTGTCCAAATGTTATCTGTGGATATTTATTTTAAAAATAGATTCACAGCATAGGCTCGAAATGCTGAAATTAACAATATATACATTATATCTACAGAAAAAATAGGTTGTTAAGAGTAGATGTCCACTAATTCCACTTAAGGGGAGATTTGATGTTCTATGGAATTAGCAGAAACCAATGCAGATATCGCAGTTTCATTATTGATCAATTGTGTCATAAAAATATCAGATATCTGGAAAATCCTCTACTGTCCAGGGAAAAACACAATGACATCTCAGTTGTAGACCTTATGAAAGGTAATGTCTCTCTCCTATAATGCAGTGTTTCTTTTAACGGTCTATTCAGACAACAACAGAGTTGCTTGCTTGTTTCTCATGTAATAGAGGCTCTCATACTGGACCCACAAGCTGCCAGGTGAGTAGTAGCTGTTTTAGCATATGTTTATGTTCTATTTCTCAGTGGAGAAAAATGTGTTTGAAGAAAACAATTCAAACCTGCTTTCAATTTTGGTGGGAATCCCACTGCCATGACATTTTAGAAGATTCTATGTGGATGGTAGTGAAAAAATTACAGAAAATGTCATCCAAGTTTCTATACATGGTAATTAGGGGTCAGGAATGTACCCTCACTATCACCAGCAACAGCAGATATTTTAAATTGAATATCAGATGGACATGAAATTCTACTGAAATTAAATATTTATGTTGTTAAAACAAGTTTTCTACTATACCACAGTGATTTCTGCCTCTAATGTCTTACGAGAAGAATAAGTACTGTTCTACATTCATCAGTCGAGATTCTCTCTGACTAGAATGGATTGCCTCTCTCCCTGTGTCTGTTATCTAGTTTTCAGGAGTTTGGCACCCTCGGGTCTGTTCCAACAGAGAGCGAATATGAACGAAGGATGATGTCGGTGTTTAACGGTGTGCTGGAGGAAGTGGAAACTCTGAACAAGAAACATCCACCTGTCTCATACTTGGTAGGTTTACTATGAAAGAACAAATGCAGGATGTTTACATTTTTAATTTGCATACATTGAGATGAATCTGCATCCAGTTTTATAAATTGATTGCTTTTTTATGATTATTTTCTCAACATAGTTCTTAGTTATCAATTCCTTTGAATGTTATACTTTATTTTGAAAAATGTTGTGGATGCATTACAAGTAGAACTGTATCCTCTTGAATCATGAACCTTATATTTGTTCCTGTAAGAGTGTCCATTGATTTCTCTAGATGTAAAACTTTAATATGAGGTAGGAAAAAAAGCATCATATGAGAGAGATGGCATAAATTACATCCAAAGTTGAGTGTCAGACACTCTTGAGTCAGTTGGCTGTAGCCGGACTTAAGTCTAATATTATCCCTCTGTGCAATGACCCGGAATATATATTTATAAATATACTTGTATAGACCTTGTTCATACTTTATATACATTAATTTTTATTTTTATATTGAGTTTTATTTTGTTCTTTTAACATGGATTCTTATATTTCTCATCTTTACCCTGTGTGCAGGAACCGTTGCAACAAAGGGCAATTTCCCCCTTGGGGATCATTAAAGTATTTTGATTCTGATTCTGATTTTGTCCTTCAGCATACAGGTTGTCTTTGTGATGCTGTCATATCTCTGCTGAAGATCCCAATGTCTTTCCAGAGGTACTTCTTCCAAAAGCTCCAGTCGACCAGTATTAAGGTAACTCAGTTTAATAATTACAGATGTCACATTCATAGATGCTGAGCAGAATCTTGAAGAGAGATTTGTAGACAGACAAATGACTGGCATTCCAAGCCTACACAGACATTATTTACAAACTTCAAGCCTCAGTTATAGTATGAATAGCAAACTGTTAGAACTCATTTACACTTTCCACCTATGTGAATAAGTATTTTGGGGGACTTTCCAAATCAACACTTTAACTGATGTGAGTCCCTATTTTTCCAGCTTGCTCTATCTCCTTCCCCACGGACACCAAATGAACCAATCCCTGTGCAGAACAGCCAACAACTGTCTCTAAAAGTAGAGGGGGTAGTGCAGCACGGTTCAACCCCAGGTCTCTTCAGAAAAATCCAGTCCGTCTGCCTCAATGTCACCTCCACTCTGCAAAGCAAGACTGGACCAGACTACAAGGTGTCTAATTTTGTTCTTTATGTCTTAACTTTTGAATTCAAATTTTTTGCTGAAATTCGCACATACCATCATTCATGTCTCTTCCATATTATGTATGCGTGAATCGAAAAGTTGTTTCAATACTTTGCACTTAGTTGATAGCAAAATTGAGAAAGATAAGAAAATAAATTCATTGTCCCCAGAAGAATGTCTATTTTAATATCCCAAAAGTATGTGCTATTAATAATAACAAAATCCACAATGTGATATTGCTGATAGTTTATGAAAGGCCCTTGACCTAGCTTATTGTAGCCTCCCCATATTAACTTCTTTCAATTTTTTGTTCTTTTAAGATTCCACTCGACACCAAAACGAATGAGATTGAGCAGCGGGTAGAACCCCACAATGACTATTTCAGCACCCAGTTCTTGCTGAATTTCTCCATCCTGGGCACTCATATTGTCACTGTGGAGGCCTCTGTGGTGGATGAGAGCGACATTGAGTGGAAAACTGGGCCCAAGACAACAGTGTCAGTCAAATCCCTGGAGGATCCATACTCCCAGCAGCTTCGCCATCAACTTCAGCCAGGAGGAGCCCAGCCAGCCCCACAGAGGGGTGCATATACCCGCTTCTAGTTCATGTGTTCCTAATGCTTAACCATGTAAAAAGATGTCAGCGCATGACCTTGACTTTTCAAATGTTGTAGAAACCAGATTCCCATTGTATATATTTTCTTAATGAATAAAAGACCAGATTTAATCTTATGTTGGCTCTCAAATGTAATCTATCTAAATTTGTTTTTGACCCACTGTGAAGGACACTGCCATACTGTCTTCAGTGTAATCCCACTAAGTATTATAATCCCACATTCTCCAAAGGTAAAGATTCACAAAGATGGGTCCCAATATAATAGAGAATTTCTCGCAATTCCCTGACAACATTAACCATCAACTAATATTCAATGTCGTAATCCCTTGAATCATTTAGTATTCGCCATCATTACACATTCCGTGTCGACTGGTCTGCAAACATTTCACATTGTGCCAGCAGAGGGCACACTAGTAGTCAAAATCTGTCAGACAACGAGTCAAAGACAAGCTTTTCCGCATTGTTTCGACTTGGTGATTATATCTAAACCACAATAGCTTTATATTTTACTCAAAAAGTGTGTCTGCAGCAGACTGGTGTTCATGATTTTCATTACTTCAGGCACAACACATATAAACACACACACAAACCAGAATTACGTTAAGGAGTACAGTTTAGTAATCGCATCAATTGTAGTCTGAACGAACATGTGGCTACCGCTTGAATTATGAATAATATTTATGTAATACGACGTGGTTCCACATTTTGAATAAAAACTGTCTCCAATGTTGGAAATTAGTCCATCAGCACTTGACATTAAAGCCTGTCCGCAGAGGTGAACACAAAAGCGTCAAGTCGGAGGGGAGTAAATAGGATACTTCCGCTAAGTTTCCAATACCTTGAGAGTGCAGGCGGTAAAGGGGACATGCTAATGCCTGTAAAAGTTTGATCATTCGTTATGTATCCTCCATTAAAAATCTTCAAAGGCGGATTTAGAGCAAACGATTTTGTACCACATCATCATAGTCTATAACTTTTAAATGGCCTGTAGCAGCTCCCTTGAGAAGTCAGTGGCGAGAACGGCCCCTCGCAAGGCATATAATAGAAAACACAACACGAAGAGTAAAATAACAAAAAAAAAAACGCTCCACAAATAAATATAAAATAAAAATAAAAGTCAGCTTTTATTTTGAAGGCTAACGCGTCTGTTGCCTTTGCTAACATCGTTGTGCCTTTGTGTACGTTGACATCGGGAGAATCGGCGTTTGGAGGTAGATAACGGGTCCTCCCGTCCCTCCCACGGAAATCGCCGCTCGTTGCTTTTCATGGTCATACGTCGTTTGTACTTTACGCCCCAATAGCTGAGCGGCGCTGGTCCAAGGTCCGACCCGCAGCTCATACAACTACGTTAATTTGAGCTCAGTAGCTAGTGAACTTGACGGTGATATGCATCAGTGGAATTAACGTTAATGTTATCCCGGTGTCCCCGACTGCGATGGAGCCAGCGAAGCTCAAGTGGACTTCCTTGCTAGTTAGCTAGCGAGCTAACGGCGCCCACCGGGATTCATTGAGCAAGAGCAGTCCCGTTTATCGACCGCTAAATGGGTGCAACTACAGCTTTATCTCACAATGATGGTCGTAACGTTATCAGTCATTTCATGCACTGTCTCTAGATTTGATAGAGACTGACCATGTCAACCACAAAATTTGCTAACTTGAACCTTTAGGTTGACTAGTTACACGTGACAGCATTATCTCGTCCCCGACATTCGATAGCGATAAACTTCTGGCTGTCCTTGGATGCTACAGAGACATTAAGTGGGTGAGTAACATGATCTAACGTTTCCAGACTTCACCAAAATTCAGGGCCGTACCATGTTCTGGAAAACGTGCATGGATATTGTGCAACGACTCTACCTGCATACTCAACACCCCTGCTGAGATTCGCTGTTTTATCTCTTGAGTTTTAGAGAACAGCAACTTCACCCTCAAAACACCAATTTGTTTTGCATAAAGGTTTAATCTTGTTCTCACATCTGTCTCTACTATGCTAGCCCAGCCCGGTGCTAGCTAGCACGTAATGAAGTACTCCTCCCGTGCGACTCTGCCTTTTATGGTCCAGTCTTTGCTTGTTTTTTTTTTCTGAAAGGTCTCAAGCCATTAGGCAATCACGAATAAACGCCAGACACACTTAGAGGACGTAATTTAGAATATTAACAATGATACAGGCCAGGTAGTGAAGTTTTCTGTTTACATCTAAACAGGAACGGCCTCACTCTACCGGGTTAGCACTGTTCCGCTGCCCACTCTTTCCGCTCAGCTTGGTATGTCATGTTTCGCCAATCAGATTCATGTCCGCAGACTTTCAGTTACAGTTCACCAAAAAAGGATCACGCCAAGCACATGGATCTCCTGCACATGTCGACATGCTGAGTCCTTTGCTGTGTTTCTTGTTTCAGACGGTGTGTATCACGATGGCACAACCGCTGGACGGGGCCGGGAAACTGGGCTGGGCTCTGCTGAAGTCTGTGCTCCGTTTTGTTTTTATGTTCTTCAATAACTGTGTAGCCATCCCATCCTACTGTTTATACCTACTGATCCTTCAGCCATTGAGAATATGGGACAGCTCCGCTTTCTGGCACCTCGAAGGAATCATGTTCAAATGGTTGTTGGCTATGGTCTCATCATGGGGTTGGATTGCAGGTTATACAGGTAAGTTGAAGTCATTACTTCACTGTTTTTGTCCCACATGTTGCATTGGGATGTAACTTTTGCATGTTGTATGTACACGACTGCTCTCTTGTTTAGTTGCTGCAATCAGAGGCATCGAAACAAAAGTCTATTTCATAGATACTTATAGAATACCCTTAGACTCTTTTCAGGAAATGTATAAACCAGTTTGTCAAGATCCTATAATAACAAAATGATAGCTCAAAGCATCACAGTTTTCACGGAATAATATGGTTATTCTTTCCCAGTGTTTGAACATGCAGAGAAGGAACAGAGCAATGCGGGCAAAAGTTGGGAAATTCAAAGACTCGGTGTTGTCACTGTATCATAAATTGTTGGTTAACTGGGTTTCCTGATAACAGCAATGGGTGTGTTTGAGGAAAAAATGCATGCTCCCCTCTCACCTAGATGGATATACTTGTGGGATAAATGGTACGTTAACGTACATGCTGTTGCATGGGTAGTGTCTCTCTCTTCTGCTGCCTATTAGCCCATTCAAAAATTTTAGTTACCTGAGCAATGTACTTCATTGGTCTGTTTTCAGAAATCACATCTTTGCTGGTTTCCCTGGTGGTCCCCAAGGTTTAAAGCCTCGATAGAATTCTGTGTATATGCTCTACATACATATTCAGGAAGTTTTATGTGTCTTTCAGCACGTGCATTTTGTGCTATTGTGTGTGTGTGTGTGTGTGTGTGTACAGTCAATTGGTGAAGAACAAGGCTGTAGAGAACATGATTTTGTCGATAATACAGTCATCTGTTGGTTAGATTATGAAACATCACCATCTTTACCATGAAATGGCAGAGAGTAACTTTATGCATCAAGTTAACAAATTAGGTTTTTGAGGGCACATGCTTTTAAATCTGGGCTTCTGTTGCCCTTCAGAGCTGTTTTCATGTTCTTGAAGTTAGCTCACTTTTCATCACATAGCAGTCCAGGACAACAATCTAAGAAGGGAGAGGAAGAACTATTTTATTGGCAGACGCATGAATTAAAATGGAAGATCATACTATGTATGTCGATCATGAGCCGTGAGAATATCATCGCAAGCCTCAGCCCAATTGACTCGTGATTTTAAAGAATGCCTCCCTGGTCGATTCTTGATATCATCACGTGTTTCAGTTGCTGCTTAGCTGAACAGCAAAATACTGTTTAACAGAGCTAAGATAATGTTTAATACATTTATCTGTTTGAGAGGCTTCAAATTTATCACTGATAATGGTGATAGTTTTACAAACATGATGAGGGTCATCACACACCTTTTCAGATCCTTAAATTACAAATTTGATAGAAACCTTTGGTTGCAAAATGTAGTTTATTATTTCACTTCCATCTTACAGAACGTCAATCTTAGAATGGCATTATGGTTTTGACTCATTCACAACCAGAGAGCATTAGATGATTCAGAAAGCAGCCAATTATTTCTTCAAGATTATATTAGTAAAGAATAGTTAATCTAGGAAAATATTCTTGATTTGCATATTTGGAGTGAAAGAACTCCTAGATACATTAAGTACTCACAGGTTTTTCCCATCTGGCTGCTTGAATGCCTTGAAGTGATACAGTCAGTCTGTGGTGTTTGGTTACATAGAGCTGTTAACAAATTGCTTACAAACTGCTACTTAGTGAACATAGGGAGCAGCAAGGTGTGATGATAAATAATTCAAAGAGTAAAGCCTATAAAACACCTGCTTTTGCATCAAGCAATATATGTTACTGACTTTCATTGGCAGGGTTGGAGGTAAGGTATCAAATGGTCATGCTATTTATTTTAGACAGCATTCCAAAGCAGGCACATTTCCATGTCCTTCTGTGTGACATTGACCTTTTTTTATGATGTATACTTTATTAATCCCTCATGAGGAAATTTATTCTCTGCATTTAACCCATCATGGATGAATGTCTAGCAGCACCAGGGGAGCAGTTAGGGGTTCAGTGTCTTGCTCAACAACACTTTGGACACAATAGGAGTAGCCAGGAATCGAACCAGGAATGTTTGGTTCCAAGGACGACCGTTCAACCTCCTGCGCCACGCGACTTCTATGATGGAGAACTTCTTTTTAATCACAAAACGTCCAAGAATTTGAATAAAATAAGTTAATAGTGCCCCCACCCCGAAAAGAAAAAGTTCAAATTGATACATGATTTATTCATAGACTCTGAATTTGGCAATATCAACAACAGCTATTTTTTATGTGGAAGTCTCATCGGCTCTCTTAGGCGCACATTTTTTTATTTGCTTCCTTAGAATCCTCATATTTTGAAGTCAATCCCAAATACTGTCTGAACTGAGTAGTAAACCAGAACGTTTACTCCTGGTGAAATCCTTGCAGCATTGATATTTACTGAGAAGCAGACATTCAACAGCAGCAGTCCTCCTTTTAGGAGCAGACCTGCTGCTGTCAAGTATGGGTTACTTGGCGTTGTGACTCCCTCATTATGTACTTACAGCAATGTGCTAACGCTTGATGAAATTCTATAGGTTCTGCAATTTTTCGCTTTGAAGTTGATTAGAAATCAGCTTCAGCAACACAAACTATGGGTATGCCTTGAATGACAAGTAATGTTTATGTGAGCCACTCTTCTGTTGAGTGACAGCTTTTGCCATTGACCTGTCTGGTATATAGAGATTCATAGTTTTAAATTTTGTATCCCATACATTGTTTTGTCCTGGACTCTCACTCTGACCTGGTTGAATTTGAGTTTGTGAGACACTGAGGAGTTTTACAGTGAGTGAATTTTTCTATATTTACATAAAATATCAAGGTCCTTCATGCATGATCAATGAAAGGAAATTCACAAAAATGTTCTGAAGAAACCACATTTCTTATTCTTGGTTTCAGGGATATGTTATTGAGGTGTTGGTTGCCCTGTTATAGGATGCAGTGTTTGATAAGGGGGGGAAATTATTAGTCTTTCTGCAAAAAACTTTTATCAATGAGCTTCATCAGTTTCTAATTGCTGACTGTAAGCAATTTTAGCGTTCCTGTACTGGTGTCAGTGCAGACCTTGCTTTACTTTGTTAACATTTCCAGTCATTTGTTCATGAGTGACACAATTAACCATAATCCCTTTGGAAGACACTTAGTTTGCTCAAGGACAGGTTTGCAGGCAGTAAAAAAATGATTTTAGTTTCGCAATGGTTATGTGGTTAACTTGGGTCCTTTTTCATTTCCGATAACCAGGACATTTTTGTTATTCACAATTGGCACTTTGCTAGAACATTTGTCATTCATAATTGGCAATTTGCTACGTGCAGCTGACACTAAACCAGCAATTGTTTAACAATCAAATGAAAAGTCATGTCCACAGCAGCTGATTTTATGTAAAAAATAACAGCTGTAGAAAAACAAAACATTTGAATTACTGATATTTGCCAAACCCAGGCATATACTTGGTGATAAAAGAGCTTGAAAGCACAGGTTACAAACAATGGCCCATAGAGCAATTTTGAAAAAGTTAAATGTTGTGCCTTGCTGTTTCTAAACTTGTGGCAGACAGTGACATTACAGCTGATGGTAGGGAGAAGAGGGAGTTCAAGGAGGCCTGGTGATGAAATTTGAGGTGTGTTCTCTTTAGCTGTTAGGTCTTCTTGGGTGTGAATGTGTAATGCTTATGTTGCTGTAGCAGCCCCCTTATAAAAATTCAGCTTATCAAGTCCAGGAATAAATTTACCTATCTGATAAGATTTGATCTGGGACAATAAAAACATTTTAAATTGAATAGATTGTGTTTCTTTTTACAGTACTACAGGATAGCTCAGCTTAAACAGGAAATTGCATTTTGTTGTGTTTTCAGACAATATTACTGCTGTTTGTTAAGTAGCATTTCCATTGTTATTATATCTGACCCCTTTTTCCTGATTGTTGACAAAAGCAGAATGACTGTGTGAGGTCTCATCAACATGTCATATCCACAATAGTGGGCATAAACAGGTGCACTAAAGCCTGGAGGATTAAGTTTTCATCGTGAGTTGCATCAGTGGGTAGACTGTTGGACCAGCTCAGACGTCAGATTCTAACAATAATATAATGTGTGTAGAGAATAACACATTTGTTTCACAGGCATGCCTATTATCGAACAATGAATACACCAAGTATAGAGAAACCTAGTCAGTCCCTGTTGTTGTGGGTCAAGACTTGGGTTGTTTAGCTTTCCACATAGGTATCAGATGTATCTGACATCACATTCTGTTTGTATCATTTCTTAACTTGTAAAATTTTGCAGATTGAGAGCACCAAAATTTCATGTTTTAATTTATTTTTTCATTTAACTATAAAATAGTAATCAGCATTTCATGTTGTCGTCATAACAAAATTTCATCTTGTGCAGCACTATCTGCTGACAAGCTGTCAGTCAGTCAGTCACCCAGGACAGCACAGGAACCTTTGCCATTGTCTGCTCCTACTTTAGCCTGCTCTGCTGTGCTCACCACCAGAGCTGATCGTCATACCGGTAGAGTCTTGCTGCCCCATTCATTAGTTTGGCATTTTCTGGGCATTTATTGATTGACTGCCACGTTCTTTTTTTTTTTTAAATTTCTTTTTTTTATTTTAGACATCCCATAGCAAGTTTGTCAAACAAGAGAAAGGGGTATCACTTTACCTGTATACAATGCAAACATTTTAAGTGGTAGTGTCAACACTTTCAGTATGCATGGTCAGATTTTACTTGTGCAATGCAATTTGGTTGAGGCAGACACAATGTGGATCATTTTGCATTTGAAATAATTCATTTGTTAATGCTGGTGTTGAGTCACCCACACAAGTGTTACCAGCTATTTGGCTGATTAGATATATTCCCTGGGCTGTGCGGGGAAGTACAGTGTGTGCTTGATTGACAGATTTCTGTCTTGAAATACCTTTTGTGATCCAGAATGAATTTGCTCTTAGTGCTTCTTTTTGCAACTAATACCATTGTTCACTGACAGCTTTTCTTTAAGGAAAGGATACATTTGGTGTCTTTCAAAGAGACTTTTGTTAAATATTCATGCATAGTGTACTGTAGGTTCTTATGTATGTATTTTTTACAAAGAGCAGAACCAAATGAAGAAGGTGAGACAGCTTGATGACATTTTAAAAGCAACAGAATGGAATGATTATTTATTTATTTTAAAGCTTTCAAACTATGTTTGCAGTTGTGATGGCTGCCATTCACTGCTGTGTCAAAATATTATATTACTAATACAGAATTGTAGTGTTCTGTGTGCTTTGATTTAATGGAAACAACAATCTTTAGAAGCAAAAGATTGGATGATATTGGCCTTTTAATTAAGAATAATATTGTATGCATGTCAAGTGTTATTGGTTACACTTCATTGCATTTGTTATATATTGCTTACATCTCATTTGTGTACTGAATATTACTACATCAAAAGATGCCTCCTCTTTTTCATTCACTGTTGGTGAATGGAGCCTTGGCCAGGACAGGTTCATGCTATCAGATGGTGCCCTATGATCTTCAGGTCTTTCGACCCTGAACCGTAACACCCTCCCAACGGTGGGTTAGCAATAGTGGCCAAGTCACTGCCCATCTTCTCCTTGCTTCCATCTTAATTCCTCCCTCCTGTTCCATAACAAGCAAGAGGCTCTCTCTGCTGCCTCCCCCATCCTGCGAGCTGCTATCTTTCTCTCTCTTCCCGTCACTCCTATGGCTGTGAGCAGTTTCTGTACTGACTGTGCAGGGCACCCTCTGCAGCTTACCTTGACTAGGGGCAACCAGCCAGCCTTTTCCCCTGCAGTCCTCCAAGAGTGGCTGTTTTTTTCCCTCTTTCTGTCGAAGGCTTGATTGCATCCTTCTTCCCATTGTACTACAAGTTCGATGGGAATGATCTTCTCGCCTCTTCTGACCATGGTACCACATCTGTCCTCAGGGTTGTCTGGACTACCAGGGGGAACTTCAGCCTTTCCAACAGGTCTACCTTCATGCCCCATGAACTGGCCTTTTGCAGTAGGCTTACCTTTGTTGTTGCTGTGGGTCTGAGCTTTTACCCTTCCCTCACAAACTGGATGGATGTTGTTCTCCCATGTGGTTTGCGTTTCTTGCATCTCTCCAGTGTGTCAGCTAATTTCATAAGAACCTTATCATGGCAGCATCTGTACCTACGTCGGGCGATTGCTATTTTACACCCCGCCAAGATGTGTGCTGCAGTTTCCACGGGGGTCCTCTCTCATTCCCTATTTGTGCAAATTTGTTTGGATTGGGAGCAGGTCATTCACCAATCGCAACAGGAAAGAGCTGCAGAAGGGTTTGAGTTTCCATAGGTCTGTCCAGGTGATCTTCCTCTTAGGGAGGTCCCATGAAGTCCAGACTCCCTGAACACTAAGCTCAATTGCCCTTGAGCTTCCTCCTCAAGGTTACGCACTTCCTCTTGAATCATGGCTCTACTTTTCTAGGGTGCGTCCTTGTCCCACTGTTGGTGATGTGAGGTTCCAAGGCCCTGTTTCTTTGTCCATGGCATCCCTTTGATGTCACATCCTCAACATGCTCTCAGCCTGAGAAACCGATGTCCTGGCTGCCCACTTGATCCTGATCTGATAGTGACGCCTGCTTGTTTGACTTTCATCCTGGGACTCCCTGTATGTTAATAGGTGCCTACACTTTGCCACCTTGAACTCTTCTACCACAGATGATAGGGGAAGTTGAAGCTGACCAGATCTTATATAGAGGCCCACTGATATGAGGCTTGGAGGAATTCTCAACCATTTCTGGATGTCTCTCCACTCCTTTGCACACGTCATAAGGACGTCATACACTGTCAGCAGCCGAATGCATCTCAAAAGGAATCCATGTTTGTAAAGCCAAGCATTGAACTTTTCAGGGAACCCTGATTTTTCGATTCACCCCAGCCATTATTCGTTTTTTCCTTTCCGTATTTGCAACATTGTTCTTGTCGAAACATGAGTTATCAAACCACTTACCTAGGCACTTGATTTGATTCTTGTCAACTGATGGAATCTCTTCTCCTAGCACTTAAACTTGTTTGTTTGATTTTTCTCTTCTGATCACCATGCTTCTGGACTCCTTTGGCTTGAACCTCATTCTCGCCCACGTTGCCAAGCAGTCCAGACGTGTAAGCACCCACCTTGCCTCCAGATGGGTTTTTTGCCTGACTCAGGCTTCCTTCTCGACAGTTGTTACAATCAGGTTAATCCCTCAATGAAGAGAATGAGTGATCTTGTGCATCCATTTACAATTCCCTTCTCCAGGTTTTTCCACCTTGTTATAAACTGGGCCCATTAGATCGGCCGATCATTTGGTTGCCCTTACCAGATTCAGCCGCCCAGATTGTCTGACTGAGAAATACAGCATGTTTCAGGATTTCACCCCTCAGGCAATGGATTTCTCTTTATGTTCTGCCAGCCTGCTGCGTGGTTTTGATGTTATTCTTCTTTTGTTTACTCTCCATAGGGCTCTCTTGCCATATTATATGTTGTTGTTGTGAGAGTATTGACTTTCTGCACCGCTGTTCCTGCTAGTGAGGATTCCAGCATATTGTTGAGGTCTTGGTCAAGTTGGTACCATTCATTGGTGTCATGCATTCCAGGCCAGTTTATTCATTCCGTCACAGAGTAGGTTTGGTTTTCTGGTGTGGCATCAGGAGGGTCCTGCCTGTGGTCTTGAGGTGACGCAGGTGCGAAGCGTTCCCCAGTACTGTGGGGTGTTTCCTGTCCGGGGCTCTCCTGTGTCTCATCAGGCGTTACGCCTGTGCGCTGCACTTGTGTCCCTTCTTTTCCACATTTGGCCCTGCTTTGGTGCATTCTAAGCCTTCTTGTGTTCTTGCAGGTCTCGCCGCAATGACTGTTTATTTCCTAAACCTTCCCCATCAATGTTTTTAGGGTGAGCCATCCCTGTGTCCGTGATTCGTTCCTTATCTTGACTGTTGTGTCTGTCTGATTGAATCTTTCAATCCCCCCTCTCAGGAGGCTCGGGGGGTATTGCTTATTGTTTTCCTTCGTAGCTTACATTGGTGCCCTCTTGTGAGCGCTGTGCATTTGGTTGCCGGCCTCATGCACCCATGCCAGTCTTTCCTAGGAGTCATTGTCTCTCCAGAGTCCCTGGACTTCCCTGGTTGCAGCCTTGCCATGAAGTCAGTGATTGTCCAGAAATCTATGAATATAGCTACATCAAAAGATGCCTCTTCTTTCACTGTTGGTGAATGGAGCCTTGGCCAGGACAGGTTGATGTCATCAGACGATGCCCTTAGATCATTGGGTGTTTCGACACTGAACTGAAACACCATCATCTCTCCCCTGCTTCCAACTTAATTCCTCCCTCCTGTTCCATAACCAACAAGAGTCTATCTCTGCTGCCTCCCCCATCCTGCAAGCTGCTATCTTTCTCTCCCTTCCCGCCATACCTATTTTAAAGTTTTAATGGCCTCATTATCACATTCTAGAAGTTAACATGTTTTTGACTGGAAGTGGCCTGCATGCTCAAGAACACGATACCAAGTTCCAGCAATCTTGCTGTAGGAATATGACTGTATTGTCAATTGTTCCTTGTCACTCTGCAAATTTTTCTGCTCTCTGACTGGCATTTTGTTTGGTTTGCTGTAATTATGACTCTTTCTGGCTATGACACCTAGGTACCTACTTCTTCTCCTCACTCCGAACTACAGTACAAGATTACAATAAAACTGATAATTAACGACAATCCTTTTTTTTCATTTGGTAACATTGTCATTCATTTAAGCATTTTTTCCAGTTTATTTGTATCATTCAAGTTTTAAGTATGCATGAAAATGTCCAGTTCCGCTGTAGCGTGCAGGTCAGGTATACCATTTTTTTTCTGATGACCCTACTCTGTTCCTTTTTGGCAACACCTGAGTGAGGGCATCTGCATTAGAGGTAGAGGTGGTCAGATCTCTGCTCTTCCTTAGAAAGAGAATGAGAATAAGTTTGGATTAGACTGGATTAGAAATTGTGCCGACAGTATGGCTGTCCTGCATCACTAACTCATATATCATATCTCAAAAGACAATTTTCCAAATGTATTCTAGATGACAGATGACCCATCTCTGTGATATCATTTATGCTCCTCCCCTCCAACAATGGGAACTCCAGCAAATGAGACTTTCTCCTTAGGAAATTACATTGCCTTAGGGAATGTGCATCCACACCCCTTCCCAGTGTTATAGATGTCATTTTTCTTGTTGCATTTTCTCATTTCCTATGTTAAAGAGGATTGCGTGCATTCTCCAAAACGCAAATGGTGATACAAAGTCATAAAAAGATAGTGCCAAAAAAATTGTCTACCCCATCATATTTTTATATTCACTAGGGTAACAAAAGAGCAAGCTCTCCACAAGGATGTCTGATGTTTGTAAGTTCAAACCACCTAGTGTCACCAAGCTGCAGCGCAGACAATTTGCCCCCGTGCAGAGACTGCAGAGTCAGCAATGATTTCCATGTGGTGGCAAATCACATTTAACAACCACTGATGTCTGTTCAAGCAACTCTTTCACCCAATAACTATAGTATTCAATGACAGTAATATTAATGAAAGGATTCCCAGTAGTAAATGTTCGTGTTAGCTGTGAAATTCTTCATAATACTTGGTTATCCAGTGTGTGTCTGGTGTTCAGATTTGGAATTCTGACCACCAGTTCTCTCTAAATCCTCGCAACTATTGCGATCTTAACCTGTGACCGAAATAACCATGATCCTTTACCGTAAATCTTGTAGATTTTCTGATTGGATGCATTGGTTTGTTTGTTTTTTTTTCCTCCCTAATGTAGTTAACAGGCAGCTATAGCATCCAGCCTTGCTACAATAGATGCTTCGGTGTTACTTCCATAAAATCACCTATTTTTCTCTATCACAAAACATCTGCATATTTGTATGTATAGGTCTATTAATCAGTTTCCACCAACTTTATTCAGAATTTTAAGATAGGAAAATTATTGTAGCCAAGAGTAGTGTGCATTTTACTGTTTTGCTACCCCTGGGCAATCTTTGTGCATCACTCTGTGTTTAACACTTGCAAAGAACTATAGTAAGCCAGTGACATTCTAACCTCTACTCATGCTGAAATGAGGTGTGTTTCATTTCAAGTCTGATGAAACGCAAACATCTATCGTAAATCATGTTGCAGGTAAGTGTAAGTCAGTCTGCTTTACATGTGGGGGAAATGTTTTTATGTTACTTTCTACAATCTGTGGCATCCAGTCATTTAGGGTTTGCTCTTTATAATTCAAAGCCTAGTCTGGGCTTCTAATACTCCACATGATCACAGAGTCAGTTCTATCTTCTATTATGCGGTGCGGTTATATTATTGGTTTCATTTTTCTTCCAGCATTGAATGTTACCATACTACCCATGTGTTGCTTAACAACATGTGGTCTTTGCACACTGTATTATTATCTTGTGTGTTAAGGTTTTATTCATCAGTTGTAGTTGTTTTTGCATGTTAGTAAAAGTTGTAACAGAAAACCAGTCAAATTCCTCGTATGCGAAAACATTTTGCCATTACAGATGATTCTGATGCAGATGCATCAACCCCAGGGACACAGCTTTTTAAAGGAATTGTTTTTCCAGCTTTGGTGCTGGTTGAACATCACCTGTAATGCATTGTCGCAGTGCCTGGTTCTGTTTATAAAATTAATATGGAATGAGTTTTTTAGCCAGCAGCTGAGCAAGACACCATGCTAAATTGACATCTGTGTTAACTCCTGACTCACTGAACTGTCTCTCACCCATCATTGAGCCTCAGCAGCCCTAGTCTTGCTTTAGCAATGCGCCTGGTAATTTTGCTGTTGTTGACCTTTGTCAGTGACTATTTTGGCCAACTGAGCCAGTTCGATTGGTGGTAGAGTGTCAGTGAGGGGAAACCACTGAGTGGATGGTCATTTTCAATGAACAAGTGTAACAGAACAGAAATGGAAACACAGATGCTCTTCCAAAAAAAAAAAAAAAGTTTAATCAGGAAAGCATGCCCAAACTGTTTCATGTAATCAATACCAACAACAAAATCACTTGCCAGTATTTCATAATTTATTCTTAAAGCTATTATATCACCTTGAATTGTAACTTAATTTCTTATTTTCAGGGAGCATTTTCAACTTATGCTGCACATTCATTCCTTGATGCCATTTGCTATATTGGGTGGAAAATTGGAGTACTCGAACACATGTCATCGCAGGATCATAAGGAAAGATACAAATATGTGATGCTTATTAAATCCTGTCGATAGTTTAGCCCAAATACCTTTCTTCTCAGTTAGAGCATTAATTGCTGTTTTTGTTCATTTGGAATCTATGAACCATCCAGTTGGTTCAGTTTGCTTTGGCTGTGGCAGCCATCCTGTGTTTAAAAATAATTCCACCACTGTATTAGGTATTACTGCTCCTTAGTTGATATTGATAAGTACATCTGTCAAACCAGCTCCTTCGGAGAAAATTAACTGTGATTGGAGTAAGTGCTTGACATTTCTATGTCAAAATTATTTGAAATTTACTGACTTGGTTCTCTAAGGATATACCCGTGGAAAACAGGACAGTTGACTTGTTGCTTGTTTTTTATTTAAAACAAAGCCAATGTTATAAGGGGTTCTTAATCAGAATAAAGCTGTAAAGAATTCCACAAAAAGGATTTGATTCTATTGAGACCCAACATAGAGGAAGCTCCCATTTTACTGTTCAAGGAACCATCTCCTTCTTGTAATATTTGCTTCACACACAACTGCAGCTGATCAGACCAGCCAACAAAACCGATAGTCTCTGGTCAGTTTGGTACTGTTGCCATTACCCTTCTGTGAGCCAGGTTTTCTTTTTTGTTGCAGTTTATGTTTAGCCAGTTAACCATCACATGCAGGTATTTGGCTTATACAAGAATTTGTATGATCTGAATAGGGGCCAGTTAATGTAAAACCGGGATGACGGTTGTCATCGCTTATTGCATTGGTCATTATTAATATTGGTATTACTGCAAATGTGGGGGTTCCTTTTCCATTAGTCCTACCATTGCTAAACAATACAAATAATGCAGTAATCCTCCTCTTTCAAACTGGCTAACTTCATATCCTCTCTCACTACATCCATAAATTTTCTCTTCGGTCTTTCTCTCGACCTCATGCCTGGCAGCTCCAATTCCAGCATCTTTCTTCCAATATATTCACCATCCGTGGTCTGTACATGAAAGAACCATCTCAGTCCGGCTTCTCTGATCTTCTCTCGGAAACATTAACATGTGCCGTCCCTCTGATGGGCTCATTCCTGATCCTATCCATCCTTGTCACTCCCAAGGAGAACCTCAACATCTTCATCTCTGCGACCTCTAGCTCTGCCTCCTGTCTGTTCGTCATTGTCATTGTTTTTAGATCGTACAGCCTCACTGGTCTCACCACTTTCTTGTACACCTTTCCTTCCATTCTGGCTGGTGGTCTTCTATTACATAGCACCCCTGACACTTTTCTTCACCCATTCCAGCCTGCTTGAACCTGTTTCTTTACCTCTTTTCCACACTCTCTGTTGCTCTGGACTGTTGACCCCAAGTACTTGAAATCCCACAACTTCTTGATCTCCAATCCCTGTAGCCTCACCGTTCTACCCAGGTTCCTCTCATTCACACACATATATTCTGTACTGTACAAGGAAGGGTATGTACTTACTAATATTTAGCAGAGCATCTTTTAAAGCCTTTTTCCTGCACGTCCACAGTTTCCTATAGTAATGAATACCAAGATATCTTTTTAACATTGTGTCATGAAAACATAGGAATGTCCCATTGTTGTTGACGTTCAGCTCTTATTGACAGGAATTTGTGTGTATCTTACTGACAGATATTTAGCTAAATGAGTCCTGAATCCGTATTGGGAGTATCCACTTCCATATGTTTTTTGCCTGTTTCCAGGTTCAGATGATACATTTTTAATCCATGTCATGAGAAGATAAAACCACCTGTGTGGTATGAAAGCATCAGTTACAATTCATGACATTAGCATGACGTGACTGCGTCTGTGTGCATCGATAATGAAGCAGGTGATGGAGTGGTGGTGAGTTCAGTCTGAGTCATATGATAATGTGAGATATGCTGAAAAATGATAGTTTCGTTTATTAGACAGGTTATTGCTTAAGAAAACTGCTTTTTGAATACCTTGATCATACTGATGCAAAATCTGTGCACAATTTACCTAGTGTCTCTCCCCGTCTCCATAATAACCGGTACTCAAAAAATTTCAATCAGTGAGCCCCTATCCTTTTTTTTTGTTTGCTGACAGGTATGCGTCACGCTCTACCCTGTTTGTGTCCCTACTTTATATATTTTTTTCAGTCATCCAAGGCAGTTGTGACTTCTGAATGACTAACTGAAAAGACACATAATAGGAAATGAGTCATATCTTCTCCCCAACATTTTTTTTTCTGTGCTATGATCAGAACTGCTCTGTGGGTAGGAAAGACCTTGATGTACCTGGTTTCAGCACCCATATTTGGCCCAAAGCAGCTTCTGCTAAATTTCACTTAGCATTATTTTTATCACTGTCGCAGAAAACAAAGCCCTGATCCTGTTCTCAGCTCTACATGAATGCCTTTTGTGCCATTATTTATGTATGGTTAGAAAACATGCAAATTAGAAAAAAAAACTAACTCTATATATATATAATTTTATTTTTTTTTACCAAGGAGCTCTCATAACATGTTTGGTGTTGTGGGTTGACACAGCATCTCGTAAGTATCTATTTGATTTGGGTGTTGGACATTTGTTAATGAGTGAGCTGTTTTGCAGCAACTGGGTTGAACAGGGTTGTCATTATGTGTGCGTCTTTTGTGGGACTCACTCACAATTATAAGGCTAATATGTAGATTTTGTAAAACTATAGATGTTTATAAGTTTATTTGAGCTGAGGTTCGGTCAGGAGTCTGGTTTGCCTTCTTGACCTATCTATTTGAGTTGTAGGGTGCAGAAGGTTCTGCGGGAATGTGTGTGTGGATCTTTCTTGGTATGTAACTCAGCACAGCGTTGTATGTTGGTGAAAGATTGTGTCGACCCCCCCCCCCCCCCCCCCCCTTTTATAGAGATGTTGGCTGGTCACCCGAGG
>CAAKHD010014558.1:40397-85975 GCA_901007705.1 Fistularia tabacaria
TTTTTTGGTGGTGGGGGGGGGGGGGGGGGGGGGGGGGGGGGGGGGGCTTTTCTCGATGCAAAAATTAACTCAGAATTCTCCAAGTCAACATACTCGTTTTGGTAGACCAGAGTAAGCAGCTATGCCAGGTGAAAAAGCCCTGAGAAAAGTTTTCTAACACTGCACACATGAGCAAACCTGATCCACAAAACCTGCTCTCAGGATCTATCCTCAGCAACAGAGCTAAGTTTTGATACACTGAAGCAGAGTCCCCAAGTTGCATGCTCAATTTCTTTTGTAGATGGCTTCATAATCCATCATAAAGACATGCTCTGTCGTCGTAATTTGGACAGAACCTCCAGTGATTTTGCTGACACACCTGTGTTCTTCAAAGCAGTATGCCTAGTTTCAGGATTTATTTTGGAACCAAAAGGTGCCCATTATTTTAATGTTGTAAAACAGAAGCAAATGTAGCTCTTACTGCTGTATCTCTGGTAGAAATTGTTTTTTTTTTTTTTTTCTTTAACATTTACTCATAGGTGTACCACTCTTAAACACATTTAAATTCTCTTTTCCTGCTATATACCAAAAACTTCCCTTTTCACATCCTGGTGTTGTCTTATTGCATCCCTCTGTCTGTGAAAGCTTGGTTGCAGGTTTACTGGAAGGGTTGTCCTTCTTACAACTTGTTACTAACTGTCCTACTTAAATTTAACTGACATCAAAACCTCAGGCACAAATACAGGTAAAAGAGTGCTGTGTCCCCCTTTATCGAATGTTGAGTATGTGAGAGAGTACAGGAGACAGCTCTGTTTCCTGGTGACCCTCCCTGATTCTCTGCAGAGGTGGCCATAACCTGCTGACTCATTCAGAGACAAATGGGCCACTTGGAGAAAACAGGATTTGATGGAAATGCTTGCACGGCTGTGTATCAGCCATGCAATGTCATCCAGGCTACACTGCTCCAAAAAGATACAAAGTACATACATAGGTCACCAGTTTTGTTCACAGCCTCCAAAATGTTCTCTGTGGGGCAAGAGCTGATAAGGGTTATGCATTTGTAAAACAGTGTTTACAGTTTCTGGGTAAGAAAATTTAATGGAAGTAAATGATTTGGGTCAGAGGTGCCAAATGACCCGAAGGTAAACACCTTTGTTTGATAGCACCAGCCAATCGGATACACAGTAGGAGGGACAGGTGAACACTGCAAGCACTGTGTTTGGCTTGCAAAATGGGGTGATAGAGAGCCAAGTGCTTGCTATTGCGTTTCCTCCTGCTAAATGTTTGCACAAGAACAGGCCTCACTGATATTATTTCAAATTACAGGGGCTGCTGTTATTACAATATTGTTTGTCTCAGAAGGCAGGCAGGAAAAACCTCGGCTCTGGGCCCTGTTCAGAAACGAGTCACTCACACCACAATCGACAATGATCTGAATCCAATGCTCAAACAGGAATGGATGTAGTCTGAAGTCACTTTGAAGCTTTGCTGGTTGGCTTGTCTCCAACTAGGATGTTATAATTTGAATAAAGCTTAAAGCAATATCTGTGCCAATTACAATGCACTAATTACAATACTGTAATGCTGCAACTACCTATGTGAAAATGCATCTGCATAAATTGTTCATGTTCAAAAATTCATGGCACATCACTGAATATTATTTTTATGAAGCAGCTGTTGAATTGTATCTCTTATTCTAGCTTATCAATGTTGTTCCCACCCCATTTCTGTGAATTTGTCATTTGACTAATAAGCCTGTGTTATCCAACTGACACTCATTATGCTGCATCGTTATGATATGAAATCCTCATGAACAAATAGTAGTTTCAGATGCTTTCCTTGGGTCATTCTCTTAAAGATGTGTAATCTACTAAAGAGGAGCAGTAGTTTTGGGCTTGTACTTGTCTTGTGGGGGGAGATTTAGTGTGTGGAACTTTTGACCAATGTGATACAGTAGGGATGAAGTTAGGGTATGCATTATTTATTAAGACAATTCAAACTACTGTTGCTGTTTCCTTTTTTCTGACAGGAAAGAGGCGTAAAGGCCTGCAGTGGGTAATAGATGTGACCATAGCTTATCCTAAAGCCCGGCCCATGGACATTCAGACTTGGATCTTTGGTTATAGGCCACCAACAATCACACATGTTCACTACAGGTAAGGATACAATAATGAGTGTCTTTTTTTATGCTCCTCACAAGGTGCCTTTTAATTTACCTGAAAGAAGTGTAATTTGTCACCATCTTCATTAGAGAACAGTACTGTCAACCCCGCAGATATGACACTTCTTTATTATTTGTTTTGCTCACTAATTCATAAAGTTATGGAACTGCTCAGTATTTAATTACTATCTGAATTCTGAATGTGGGGCACAACATGGAAAATGCAAATGGTAAAATTAACAAGTGATTTATTTTAAATTGTGGCACTATGATCACTGGTGAGTAGTCTAGGTTACACCCTGCTGCTCACCTAGTGGCAGCCGGAACAGGCTCCAGTCCCCCTGCGACCCTTTGTGCAGATTCAGTGGTATAGGGAATGAATGAATACATTTTAAGTTGACTTGTATTCCATTTCTGACATTACAAACATGATATTTCTTCTTTTTGTGATAATACATTTGTAAGTGCACAGCCAATGCTGACTTTTTGTGTTTTGAATCTGTTTCGGACAGAAATTATCTACAATGTCATCCTAATGCAGAATACTGAAAACAGTAGAGCATCCAGTTGTTGTTCAAAAAATTATTAAAAAAAAAAAAAAACAACAGGATGATCATATACATAGGATGTAACAGTTGGATGTAAAGCACCAAGTAAGAAATCCTACATTACGAAGGTTTTCACCCTGGGTGATTGTACATTTGTCTTAGAAATTGAAAACCACATTGACTTAAATTTATGAGCATGTTGATAAAGCACTGCATAGCTGTTTGTGATAGAAAAAATGTTATCAACAAAAAGGCTGTAAGGAGTAACTAGTTTGTTTCAATTCCATAATGGAGGAACAAAAATAAAGGGAAATAATCACAGCAGTAAGAAAGAACAGCCAAATACTGCTGTTGGAATATTTACTGATGAAAGTTTCTTGAAAACAGTTGAAATTCAAGTGATCCAAAATTACTTTGGTGATTTCTCTGTCATAGTTGTCCATTGTTGATAATACATTAATGTTTGTCTTAAAACTAATTTTAGAGGGGAAAGCACAGGAAAGAAGGACAGTTTAACAGCCAATTGAGATGCAAATGGTGTGTGTGTTTTGTACATGGATATAATACGAGTGGCTGAAAATTTAAATACATATTACACATAGTGTCAAGCCGTGCTCTTGCATCTGAGGTGAAATGTATTTTAACAGCTACCCATTGATTACATCATTTTACTTAAAGAAACATCAACCAAATGCTTGTCGGCTTTTTTGTGTCAGCAGAACACACCTTAGGTTAATGAGACACAAAGTGCCTTTACATTTGACTCAGCAGCTGCTTTGAATGTCCACATTTTTTTCTCACAAGTATACATTTTTTTTCATGTTGATGTTGATTGCAGGTACCGATAGCCATGACTGATTTATTTCACAAAATCATATATTAAATCTTACTTGTGGAATAACCTGCAATATTTACTCACCAAACATGGCCTGAGGTTGTTTAACGATAATGTCATGTTAGCTTTCAAAGGTTGCAACAACCTGCCATCAGGTGACACCAGGACTTCTAATAGCGAGCAAACAAACAAACAAGAAAGAAAGTGTAGGGCATCGTCTAAAAGATGAACTGCTGTATGCTCTCAAAACTCTATAAACTGCTGTTGCTGGCCATATCACTGGCCTCATACAAAGCAATTGCATTTTTCCCATTAGTGCCCCCCCCCAGCCTCCTCAAAGTCCCCTTCTGTAGCACTCCCTCCTTTCAAGAATAGATGTGTCAGATATCCATTTTTGATTGTATTTTTCATTGATAGGTTTATAAGATTATTTTGGAAGACACTGAAGATTATCTCTGCACACCTTAAAAGGATATATGTGAAGGTTTGCATACAGGGTCCAGCTCAAGTCATATTGACCCTCACTGCTTTTCAGTATATGCAAGTTTGCATGTGTTCACCTCAGTGTGTAGAGTGTTAAAGGTGATTTAGGGACTTTTGCTTGCTAGACCCTCTCTGGAGGGTTCTCTACCCACTTGTACTAAAGCTAAGGAGTCATTAAATCTGTAATTAGGGGAGCAGACGATGCACTGGTCCCACCCCTCCTATGGGACTCCTTCTAATCAGCCATTGGCACAATCAGTTTCCCTTACATGGTCAGCAGCTCTGTACCAACAAAGCTAAGGGGAGCAGCTATTCCTACTACATATGTGAACCCTCCTTTCCTGGAAGGTAAGATAAGATAAGATAACACTTTATTGATCCCCCATGGGGGAAATTCAGTTGTTGCAGCAGCAACATTAGAAGACAGGAGAAGGAAGCATACAAAAACAGGAAAGATAATACGCGGACACTATGCACTATACACGGATGCGCACACTGTACACACATAGTCGCTAATACGTAGGATTACTGCAGTACTGATCATAAAGAAGTTTTGGCCCATACTGGTAAAGGTACAGTCCAACAACAGGATTAATCTGCCTTCTGATAGAGGGAAAGTATTAGGGTAGTAAGCAGCACGATTCACTGTGCAAAACACAGGAATCGTATCACTGGAATATTGTCTTCTGAGCTTGAATGTTTCTTGTTCTAAAGTAATTGTCCAAAACACAACAAAAAACTTACTGAACCAGGAAGTAAAACACTCATGGTACTTAACACTAATAACTGGCATCTACACAAACCTGCAGCAGAGTTACCTATCAAAGATTCTATAATCATTAAATAGAAAACACTTTAAAAGGAAATAAGTTGTTTCCTTTGATTTTTTTTTTTTTTTTCCTTTTCTGTGTTGTCCAATAATGAAGCTACCTCCTGCTTGTTCTTTTTCCTTGAATATCACCTTTTACTAACTGCTGATAATTTCACCACAGTATGTCCTTAAGAAACCATTTCAGAACAACTTCAAAAAGTTGGGAGCAAGCTAGCATCAGCATGAATTCAGACTTTTATTGATTAACAATTCAGAAGAGTATACAGGTGCTTTCTAATCAATGGCAACACACAGCAATGGCTGACACGAAGGTGAAATCAAACCTGGATAAAACAGGTTTTATCCAGGTTTGTATTTTTTTCTTTGTCTCGTTTTTTCCTCCCTCTAGTGAGTTTTTTTTTTTTTTTGAGGGGGGGTATCACAGGTAAGGGAAACACTGACTTCTGCACAAGTGAGTGTGTTATCAGAACATGTTCAGAGAAGATGATCCTTAGACCTTGAACAATCTGTTAGAGCTCTGAGTGGTTGCTCAGCATATCAGTTATTTCACCCACTTAGTGTGGGGGTTCCTTATTTTTTGCAGCAGTCTTTTCTTCTGTTAAAGCAGAAGATCACAGACTGACAATTCTGGTGCAAAGAGGAACAAGTGGGCTTAAAACACCAACAGCTACATGCCAAGAGTTAATCTTAATCCTTGCGGCTTTTAAGATGAGGTTTTTACTTGCCTTTTTTGGATGGCAGTCTAATTAAAGGTTAGGTCTATTTTCCAGGTGCTAAGCACACATGCTATAAATTTGTAGTTAAAAGATGAAGATCTCTCTGCTTTTTTTACTGTCATGCTTTTGACTCTTAAAGCAGTTACACTAAATTGCCATCATTTGTCCGCAAAATGTAGATGTGTTTACCCATCACTTGATTTTTGCTACAATATAGTTTGAGAAATTGCAAGTTCTGTTGTTCCCTCAACATCAGTGAAAGAAAAAATTATATTGTCACCCTTTTTGCATTTTATTCCCTCACAAGTACTTAATTCCATTACCATCTTGCACACCATGTTGTTTAGTTTGGTTTTCCCAAAAAAATGGGTCCACGCTGCATTTCTAGCTCTACTGCTCTGTCAAAGAGGAAATACTGGTCTGCTTATACAAGGCATTCAAGCAAAAATATTTTTCTTGTGGACAAAGTAAATGTGCTCACAAAATTTGAACACAGGAAAATTAAAATGCCTATTGAAGCCTTTGGTATTGCATACATTTTTAATAGGCTTTGGATTTAATTAGCTGCTCTGGCAATACATTTTCTAATGCAGCTCGATCTGTCTTTTAGTATATACATGTTCTTACCGTTGTCTACTTTTGCAGAGCAAGGTAAAATTAGCTTGGTATTATCACACCAGGAGATTTACTCTGGTCACCCTCAGTTGACTTTAGTTTTCCAGAAGTTACTAACAACAGAACACAATTTCTTAGGCGAAATTGAGACAGAAACCTTGATGAATGATTTAGGCTGTGGTAAATTCCACCCTTCCTCACTCCAGTCTCTCTGTCTCCTGTCCTCCCCCCCAAATAATCTCAAACTGCCAGATTGCAGCATCATCAGCCCTCTATAATGACATACAGGAGAGTGGGAGTACAGAGGCCGAACAAGGGCAATAGTGGGTGTTCAATACATTTACTTTTTTTCAATGTACTTTCTTGTCTTTTTATTGCGACGGTGTACATTTCGAAATGCTGCTGTTTGGAAAAACTTTGGTGAAATGATTTACAGAGACTGTTTGCTTGGTCATCTCATGGATATTTTGGAGCTGGACAGCAGGCCTCCTCAGACAAGACACTCAGAGTTGCAATTATGTTGCTTTTTTAGAGATATTGACTTATTTCTGTTTCCACTTTGTTAAATAATACATTAATACATTGTTGGGTCAATGGCAGTTATAGAGTAGTCACTGCAGTTTCTCGTTCCATCTTCAACAAGGTTAAAGTTTCTTCTTCAATTGGATTTCTCTAACTAAGGTCTATATAGGATTTTTATTACAATAGAAACTCATTCCCAGGTTCTTATATTATTTCTATATTATTGAGAAGAACTCAAAGCCCATTTTCAGGAATTTAAAATGACTCAGTCTAATAAATTGACATTGTCTTTGTGTGTAACACTTTCATTGCAAGTATGTCTTTCACTAACATTATATTAGTTGTAATATGAGTTATGAATGTATTGAATCTGAAAAATTGAAAGACTGTCATCAGTCTGACTGATAACCATTTTGCACATGAGTCTTGAAAATATTTTGCCATGTAGTAATACACTCTGTAGTAATAAAAAGTAATACAACTGTCTGAAATGCATTGTAGTGCAAGTACAGCTAAAAACACTGGATTTCAAATGCCCATCTTTCTCCAACATTTAGCATCATTCTCTACTTGAAAAGCCAGTATTGTTAATAGAGCCCAGCAAAACAACAAAAATATACAGGTTTTTATCTCTAGATAACCATTTCATTTTCAAAATAATGGCCAATTCTTCAAAAAGAAATCTCTTAGCCGCTTCTCATAGATGTAGTTTTGTGCTGAATGGTCACATCACTTTCTAGCTGTATTGCTGCTCCCTGATAGTAGTTGCTAGCTGAAAAATTCTCAGGACAAAACTGATTGTACAGTCAGGTCCAAAAATACTTGAAAATTATACATGTTTTGTAATTTTGCCTCCGTTTGTCTTTTAATGCTGGTTATTTCAGTAAAATATTGCTTTGGCCTTTAACTTTAGGTGCTAATTTTTCTCAGGTAAAATTGTAATCCACAGCTAACGTTGTGAGGTCCTTTAATACAAAGTCCTTCACATTGTTGAGGTAACCCAAGCACAATTTGGAACAGGAGAACTGTGGTCAAGACATGTCCTAACAAATGTAAATTCAAAGTATTGATCACTTCCAAACATAAAATGTACATTAGACCTGGACAAAAAAACATCTAAAGCCTATTTCAAGTTCTGGGATAAATTCTCCAATCAGTAAAACCAATATAGTCATGAAACAAAACTATGGCAGGAGAAAAGTGTAAATAGGAGAAGTAATGGCGGATGATCCAAAGTGTCACACATAACCTGTTTCAAAATGATGGAGTAAGTGTAATACATCAGTATGTTTGGCTGCCAACAGAGTTAGACTGCATCTTAAAATTTAAAATGTATTTTACAGAAATTATTTCACATTGAATCGCTATTCAATTTCTGAAAATTAGGTTCAATGTATGAAATTGGCAGAATCTACTAACTGGACAAGGCAACATTTTTGTTGAACTCTTAGAATTTTTAAGGTAAATTCTTGGAACAGATCTTGATTCCTTGATTTCAATTCCACTGGTCATTTAAAGGCCAAGTTACAAAAAAGGTTTTGGTATCTTAATGCATTAGGTGCCTCTGTGGTGAAAGCCAATAGGGAGAAAAATCAAGACCTATATCTACCATTTCAACTGACAGTATTATAATCTAGCAGATGCTTTTGTTTTTTGTTCAGGGTAAAAATAAGTTACCATTAGCCACCAAGTAAGAATAACGCAAGTAATTAGCAACTGCTTGTGAACTTGCAAATTTGCCGCAGGTTCCCTTTTAGAGAGGACTGTAAAACAAGATGACGGCATTTCTGCATGAATCAAACATTTATGTTTGGGTAGAGCAAAGGTAGATTTTACAGTTAATCTGATCTTCCAAATGAACAACAGGGTTCACTGACCTCTCTATAACAATCTGACCATGTAGTTAATATCCATCCATGACAGTGGATTTCTGGTTCTTTTCACCTGACCTCTGAACAGATAAGAGGCTGATGCACCATACTAGGGAGTCATTAAACTGTGCATTGTTCCTCCTCCACCCTTTTTATCTTTTTTGTCCTCAAATGTCAACAGAACCACCGTGCCTGTGACACATGGCCACAGTATCAGGGTGAAAGCATGCACTTGCTATGTAGATACAAATACCAAAGACGAATTTAGATACACAAAAAACAACTGCTTTCAAACTAAAGCTTGATATTGTTTTGAAAATACTGTCCCCGTCTAAAATGATTGCATCTGCTTTCAGCCAAAAGAAAAACAGTTGGTGTGGACGATGGTCAACCCAAGAGGGTCTAAAATTGGTTGTTTGGACACATTTGGCTTTGGAATGGAAGACAAGAGGATAAAGTGCAGAAAAAGTTAAAATTCTGATGCATCTTAATTAATGCCAGTACTTGAAGTAATCACGCTACAGACAGAAGCATTCTATTCAATGTTTTTAAGTTTAAAAAGAAAATCTTTTTGCCAGACATTCTCAAGCTCAAGCACTTTGGATGTAATGCTGCTTATAATTGAATAACCATACACTACATTAACAAATATTACGTATCTAATACATATATAGCAAATCTATTAGAACATAACACTGTTTTTGTAAGAAACCCAATTAATTTAAAACAAGCCATCAAATTGTTGATTTTCGCACAATGTTCCACACATTTACCCCCAAATTTTTACTTCTTCTAAGTAACAGTCATTTCTAAACATAGAACCTAGTGTTCATGTATGATTGGGAAATTGACAGAGAAGCATGTTTCTAATTCTTACTTGTGTTTTTCCATTAAAAAAGAACAATTCTGTTGATTCCAAGTATTCAAAATATATTTAAGACCTGTCACCTGGAACTGTAAATACAAGGACTGAAGATCGGTATGTGCATAAGAAAGAGGTCATTAGTTGGTTGAAAACCTTGTTAGACTCAATACACAAAAGTAGGAACCCATAGGGAAGCTTACGAACAACAAACAAGACTTGGAACAACACACACGATAATTTAAGTAAAGGATTTCTTTTGTGAAGAAAATGTCTTCACTACATCTAGACAGGTCAAAAGCATCCTGGAGAGGAATAATATGTCTTTGTCAAAGCATCAATAAAGAGAAGTCTTTAATAAATGAAGAAAATACCCAGCAGCGATTTTTACTGTGTGCCAAACCCTAGCACTCAACATGAAAGTCAGACTGGAATTTGACAAAAAAAAAAAACATCTAAATACCCTTTCCAGCTGTTAAGTGAGATACTTTTAAATGGATGAAACCAAAACGAAAGGTGCGTTAGGGTAAAGTATGGAGGAGGGAGATGGTTCATTGTATACGTTTTACCATGAAATCTGTCAGACCTGGGGAAGGAAATTTGTCTGGTAGCTGTTGAAATTGGATCACTGGTGATTAGTGATATGTGACTCCTAATGTTTTCTGAGGCATGCAAGGCTATCCACACACAGTTACAGGTAAAACTCTTTTTTTTCTCATTACATTTCCGTAGCTACATTTTTAATCCATTATGATTTTGTCATGTGGCAAAACTGTACAAGTTGTGTTGCGATCCAAATCCTTGCCCCTCTAACTTTCCATGTCCTTATTCTCACACTGTCTTTGCTATTATAACTACCATTGCCACATTTGTTACAGGATTGGTGAAGTCTAAACCTTGTATTCGTTTAAGGGCCCTAACTACTACTTTTAAAACTCTAGTCTTGTTTTAATCATTTTTACAAAGCAAGCACAATAATGGTCATATGACTCTTGCACTTTCTCTCCCTGCTGTTGGTTTTAATTTCACAACATTCTACCAAGCATTTGTTAACATTAAGGGACCACATCAGTGTAACAATGATTTGTGCCTGAATTTCTTCAGTCTATTTACCAGTATGATACAACTTTTGCATCTACTAATTGATGATCTGCTTGATTAGACTTTTTTTTTTTTTTACCTCACCCCCAGTGTTAGATGCATTTGGTTCAGTCCAGCAGCTGCCGCTATTTAACTCTGCCTGTTGCATCAGTCACATCTTGTGTGTGGAAGGGGCAAAATTCAGTTCCCTGTAGCAACGTTTCATAAAGATAAAAATTGAAGTCTGTTATTACATGATTTAATGATTAAGCAGAAAACTAAAACAAATATGTGCCCCCTTGTCAAGAATCTATGCATGTCACCAAATATGCTGCATCAAATTGTTGAAACAATAATTTGTTTAGATACCTTAATGAGGGAAAATCAAAAGTAATAAGTGCAGGATGTTTTGCAAGTCTTAGGTAATTTCCACATGTTGTCATTTCTTGTCCAAAAACGTAATTACAAATGTTGTACTTGGTATACCATCACCAATTCATGTATAATACTTCAATACTCATTTGTAAATAGTTATGATTAATGGCTGTATTATATTATTAAATATGTCAACAGGGTAAACTATGTATATACCAGGTCACTATGACTAATGCAAGAGTTGCTTTATTTTAGATTAAGTGGATGCTCAACCATGTTGTTGTATCCAAATTAATTGATTAATTAAACAATTTCCTGGAACATAGACAGCCTGGAGCTGGAGGGGAAGTTGACCATAGAGTAAATTGAGCAATTAACAAGTGAACTCCCAGCTGTCCCTCAATTTGCAGCCCTGCTTAGAATCCTGCAAATGAGAGTCCTGAAGAGCCTTGTGGACCTTCAGGGTTACATAAAGATCTTTATCAACTTAAAAAGCTTAATGCAGAATATAGCAAATAAAACAACACTGTGTACACTTAAATTTACTCGGGATTAAGAAATACAAATTTGTTTCTTATCAGCGTTTTAGCTTTTTAGCTGATCACCACTCCACAGGAGGATTGGGTGAAAAGATAATTTGAGCTTCAAAGCACATTAATGAGGTCCCTTATCTTAAAAAAAGCAGAGGAGGACATGAGACTCTCAGGTGCCATAGCCGTTCTGACTTCTAATCCTGATATTCACCTTTGATGACATTGTATCCAAGATTAGGCCTCCAAGGGCACATCATTGCAACTGTAAATTTCAGTGCCAGAGAGATTTAAGCCTGAATAGTTTCCAAACAATGACTGGCTGCCCTCCAAAGAGGCTTGTTGAGTGGACAGACTTTTCCTGCCACCGTCCAAATTTAATTAGCTTCCTAGCTCAGTTAGAGAGGGAAACATTATCTTGCGAATAAGGGCCAGACAGAAGCTAGTGTTCAACCAAGGCAACAATATTGAAAATTGAAAGAGTGATTTTTAAAAAAAAATGTTTCCTCATCTTACAACCCATTGGTCTTCCTGCTAAATAAACATGGGTACAGTGAACCCTCATTTTTCGCGCGGTTTACACTCCAAAAAGAGCCCGTGATAGGCGAAATCTGTGAAGTAGTTATTTTTTTTACAATTATTATACAATGAAATAGTCTAAAATACATTGAAACCAAAGAAAAAAACCTTTTTACAGGCCCAAGCATTTGTTTAACAAATAAAAGCACTGTATAAAAAATTTTTTAACAAATAACTACTGTACTGTAAAATCATAATTTTAATCCTCAATACGAACTGAGGACTTCAAATTGCGGAGATCAGCACCGCCCCACCGCGACCCGAGTAATTGGATTCGAACAGAGGAAAATGAAAAATGATTATGAAAAAAAATATAAAGTACAGTAGGACAAATTGTGACTCGCGTGTATTTCACTGCTCTTCTGACTGTGCCGCTGCTTCCTGACTCCGCTCTAGAGCGTTTTTTTTCTTCTAAAGCCCGTGATGCAGGTGTGTTTTTTCGAGAGCAAAACTTGCAAACTTAAATTTGGCAAGCTGTTTTACGTACATATTAAACCGTAATGTTATTAACACACAGGTAGAGAAGAAGCGGGGAGACTGTTTAGCCAATCAGAATGCAGAATACAATGCACAATGCAAATCCGTGAAGCAGCGAGAACGTGAAAGGTGAACGGCGTTATAGCGAGGGTTCACTGTATATCTATCCAAAATCTGCTTAGTGGGATAAATGGATATCTGCAATGTACATGTTTTGTTTAATTATACTAAAAAATAACAAGCACAAGTGTTACAACATAACTTACAAGACAGTATGTCCACAAAGTGCCAGTCAGCACCTGACAAAAGTCTGACATGGAAGGTTGATTGTTTGCAAACCATGTTGTAAATTTAGAAGAAAGCCAGTCCTACTCTGCCGTGTTCCTGTGTTATTACATCACAGAGGTCAGCCCTGCTGCTGAGCTGAATACCATCACGGCTTGTTCTTCATTTTGAAATGTATTGACAGTATTGTTCAATGAATCATTTTTTGTTAGTATTTTACAAAACCACAGGGCAACATTGTAAGTGACTGTTTGGCACAGGCTGCCTGCTGAGTTCAGTGTAACATTGTAGCATTCAAGAGAGACGGCACACTAATTTATCTACAGTCTGTCTGTTTTTGTTTTTTTTTTTTAGCCTGAACTAGTCAAGTGATGTTGGCTGCAGCTTGAACTTTTCTACAACTACTAAAATGTCAGCAGCCAAATAAAGTGGTATGTGTTCCGCCTATCAAGGATGTCTGCATATTCTGAAAATGAATATTTTTTATATTTTATTTAAGTGTGATGTATTAATTGCTAACCAAGTCAGATTAGCATTATTTTTAATATACACATATAAAAAATGAAATACAGAATATAATTTGTGAATTGAGTCTGGGTTAAATATTTGACAGATACAGGTTTAAGGCCTATACTTAGCAAAAGCTGAGAAGGAAACTCTGAGTGAAGGCATCTTGAGTCCAGCAGATTTTTTAATGTTTTGGTATTTGGATATTCTGGAACTTTTAGGGGCAGCACAAAGGTGAAGTGGTCAGTAGTCCCAGCTCTTTGCAAGAGGGTTCCTGATTCATTTCCAGTGGCTCCCTGGGGTCTGTATGAATGGAGTTTACATGTTTTCCCTGTGTGGATTCTGTCAATGTCCAAAAGCCTTCAGCAGGTTATTGAAGACTTTTAATTGCCCATAGGTGCGAATGTGGATGATTGGATGTCTCTATCGGTAGCTTATTGATTGACTGGCAACCTTACCAGTGGGAGCCAGGGGGAACTCTAACCCAACAATTGGAATTGTTTCCAATCACTCCCATGACCGAGTGTCATGAAAAGCAGAAAAGATAATGAATGATCGGAATTATATTATATTTCTCCCTGCGAATGGCAGGCCAGAAAAGGCCTTTTGAAGGCATGTACTGAAGTGCTTCTTATTTGTTGCCCACACAAATCATATGTTAGATCATTCATAAAGACAACAACACCATTGTATTCTCATCCCCGATCCTGCCAAGCCAAAAGCAAACACTTAATCTTTGTTCTGATGGTGACACGGTTCATTTGTCTTTTGCTTGTGCTATATAAGACTCCCGTGGTTCTTCCTTCATACTAGTTCACTTAGATTCATGGTTGGTTAGAGTGGAAGATATCCAATTGGCAGAAACACTATAGGAGAATTTGTGACCTCTTAACAAATGGCCACAGCAGCTTTGCATTGTAATGTGAAAATTTGGTGTTCACAGCTGGTTTCTGGTAGTATTAATTCAGTTTAGAACCTTTCCATGAAAACAGACATTGAAGCTGTCTATTTAAATTATGGCACAATTGTAGCCTAATAATAGCAAGAGGAGTGTAAATGTGCTGCTCTAAAGTTTGAAGCAAAAGAAATTTGAGGCAATTTTAAAGTCCTGCTGTTCTGATCTGTGAAAGAAATATTTTCCTTATCAAACCAGACTACCTCAGTTCCAGCTTGTTTCCATATATTTTTCACTTTGCAGTCACCAATGCAATCATTCTGAAAATGGCAAAAACAACCTTTTCATTTTAAAACTAATATTCAGATTTCATGAGCAGAAATAATCCCAATTATACATAATCCGATATTTGTTCAGGGGATATTTGAAGTATTTTAACTAGAATCACCTGGTCAGTTTTGGAAAATGACAGGTGAAACAGCAGTCATGGAAGGTTGAGGTCTTAAAAGATTGGCATCATCATACGCCTTCACAATCAGCTGAGAAAAACACATATGCTAAAACAGTCATCGAAAGATATGGCTGTATCCAAAGTGTAACTGTTAAAATAATAACTATATTGTACTGTATCATTTAATACACTGTACACGGCACTGCTGGACTTTTACAGGAGATATCATATTATGATGGAAATCGAACAGAGTTGAGTGCAGAGGAAATGCTTCTCTCAGGGTGGAGACTGTAACCTCTATTTGAAGGTGACCAGGAGCTGTGTAGCAGAGCACAGCCTGCTAGGGACCCCTTCTGGCAAGAAGTGAGATTTCATCAGCACTCTCATTAGCCTTGCCAAATCACTGTTTGACTCAGCATCAACTATTCTGTTTTTTTCTGTTCACTGAAGAATCAAACTATTTTAGCTGCTTGTTTAGCTGTGAAATGAAAAGCTACAGAACACTCCTGGCATCTACTTGCTGTCCTGCCAGCTCCAAAGGCATAACCGAATGTCACCCACTGCTGCACAACTTCTGTGTGTTTAATTTTTATACTAGTTGAAATATAGATGTGCCTTGAGCTCTTATTTTGCCTTTCTTTGATCTTTAAGTTAAATGAATTGGGCCCATTTTGGCAATAGTTCTGTAGGCTTCATTTCAGTGCTGTGCATTATTGTAATATCTATTACTTCTAATACAATCCACCCTATTGGCATGATTTAGAAAACACCAAATATCCATCCCGTCCCCCAAATGACCTTGGAATAAAACAGCTCTATCTAACTTTAATTTAAATCTCAACATTATCTCATGTGTGTCCCTAGAGTGATGCACTATTATCTTTCCTTCCTTTTTCTCAAGTATGTGGACTGGCAGATAATGCACATTACATTAATATTGACCAGTATGTGTATGTGGATATTTCAATATTCCAAACTCTTATTCTTTAAAATCTCAATCCTGTATTGTGTCAATCATACATTGCGTACTTAAATTAGTCTCTATTGGTCAAAAATGTCCCCGTTCAAAACTGCTACAGCTGCTTATATCTGGCTTTTTAGGGATTCAGTCTTCAGTCCTGGCTTAAAATTGCAGTTCCTTACGTGTTATTTACTATTTTCAACTGTACTGATCTTTTTCCCTTTTGGAGGAGATTCATGTAATTACTCTTGAATGTCTCATCAATATTGTGAAACACTACAGGCCAAAACTGTGTGTGTATGTGTGTATTTGAAACTGCATTGTACGGTTGTCAGGTTTTGGTGTGTTAATAAAACACATACTTACATGAAATTGCAAGAATATTACAGAATATTTAGGTCTCAGACCTACATATATCCAGCATACTTCTTATATATACTTTTATATGAATTACAATAGGTTAAGTTGTGTGCGTGCGTGTGAACGTGCATGTGTGCAAATTGCCATTCACAGGTAAAGAAAAAAAAAACTCTGTAAAACTCTTGTGACCGGAACCAGAATTGGAACAAAATAACCACTTGAAGAGGTAAACTTATTGTTAATTTATAATAGTTTCAACTGGGCTTTTTTTGCAGGATAGTTTTGTGTGTGCAGCTAAAAGTATAGAAGCAGCAAACTAGGGATAATTAAGGATTTTTTTTTTTTTGTTGCAGGGCTGGATTGTACTACATATATTTTATCCAGTTCTTAGTTTATAGAAAGCACATTGAATTCCAGAGGGGGCATATATGGCGGTGCTTGACTGTAATGCAGAACACAACAGCCACCTCCTTGACTCTTTTCAAGAGTTACTTAAAACATTTCATATGAATAAAGCAATTTCTAGATATGTAGCATGAGTCTAATGCAAATGTTTAGTAACCCAGATCTGCTGAAAGGAAGATGGTGAGTGGTGAAGTTGTTTTGATCCATAAAGCTGAAAAGAGAACTGCAAATTTAAATGACAGATAAGTACATTCTGCCTTTTAATGGTGTTGCTGCTTTCTGAGCACAACCCTTTGACATTTGAATTGACAACCGATTCATCTGTTTCATTTTGGTTTGGTTTTCTTCCTGCAACCCAGCAGGCTTTTGGCTGTTTACTTGAATGTCTCCTGTCAGAGCTTCCCTCAGCAATCCAGTCTAGTGCAACCACTGTCAAATCTATGCGCTAATAAATTCCCAAAAGAAGCTTAAGCTACAGAAAACACAATATTTCACCGTGTAAAATAGAACGTTCTAATCGCGACTCCAAGCCGACACCCAGGCTTCAGACTGCAATCCATGACACACCGGTTCAGATTCATCCTGTTGACTGAGATGTCAGTAGTCCCTTTTTAAGTGTGTGTTTGATCTCTCTGTCTCTTCCTCTTCCTTCAGAATGTACCCTATAAAAGAGGTTCCTTTGGAGGCCGAGGCGCTGACTGATTGGCTTTACCAGAGGTTTGTGGAGAAAGAAGAGTTGCTGGCCCACTTCTATGACACAGGTGACTCACAATCAGTTTATTCAACTCTTTTGTGTTGAAAGAGTTTTTATTTTTTTTTTATTCAAAAGAAGTTCAAGTGGTTTTTAGAATACCTGATTTTTTTGTTGTAGGAATGTTACACTGTCAACCTCTGATTAATTCTAGAGTGCAGCATTTTATGCTGCTCCACCTATCCAGACAAGTACACCATATCTTGTTCATATGTTAAACACAGAGAAAAACATATTGGCATTAATAACCTTTTAAAATAGCACATCCAGAGAATTTATGGTTTTATGTTTCTGGTCTGTTACACATTTTAAGGAATGGTAGTCCCTAACTCCTGCACAACAGCGTTGGCATTTTCAGTGTTGGCATTTAGAGATGTTCTGATAGAGTCACATGTCGACATATTTAAAGCCCAGGTTGGACAAAGAATCAGCTCTGTCAACATTTTTTTGCAAAGATCAAATGTGTTTTTTTCTTTTTTGGTGACAATCTATCTTCTTCAACTCCAGCACATCTGAAAACATAATACAACATAATCATACTATTTTTTATTGCCGATTCCCCCCCCTCCCCCAAAGAATATTGTCTTTCGTGATAAGGATAGTACATCGTGTTTAAGACAATCAGGCCAAATGATTACAGAGACAATGAGTGGCAGGGAGACATTGATCTCTGATTTAGGATACCTTGTCAATTCATAAGTTCTTGTCCAAATCTTCTTTTTGTGGCAGCTGGATTTGAATAAAATCAAGTCCAGTTGCCACAAAAAGAAGATTCGGACAAGAATTGACCATGACCCTTGATGACTGAGAATCTCCACGGTCAGTTCATAAGGTTTTTTTAAAAGCAAAGGAAGACATGGAAACTAACTAGCTAGATTATACCTCTGCTTATTCGGGATATCTTTGTGAGCACAAATTAGAGTTATTTGTATTCTCTCCCCCAACAGGAGTGTTCCCACCTCCAGCGGGACAGAAGGAAGCAGTGCACCGGCAGATGACCCTTGACCCTGTGTGGCTGTGCATTATCCAGTCATTTGCATTTGTGTCAGGCTACATGTGGTACAACGTCCTGCAGTACCTCTACTGCTGTATATTTTGAATGCACTGAAGAGGCAAGGTTCTTGATCGTACCTTTGAAAATGCCTCAGGATCAGTTGGTGTGTGACCCAGCGTCACACTTCCCCCGATGGATGAATGTACTTTTGCGAAAGTGAAGAGACTTATTGGAAACAAACAAAAAGAACCATATGAAGACATGAACACAAACATCCAGACAACAAAACAACAGCAAAAGGAACATGGTCACATGCGTACTTAACTTGCACAAAACCCTACCACCAAACACTTGCTCCAACAGCAAAGCAGAATAATCTGTCACACTTGTCACAACTCACATCTTGATGTTTACACGTCCTCATACACGTAGGTGCAGACACATACATGCATTTTTATTTGAAAATGGAAGAAATGAGGCTCAGGACTCCCCCAGAAGATATTCTGGACTGGAATCTCTTCCCCTCCCAGACTTTTGCCACAGTAGTTTTACTGAGTGTAAAGAGTGTATGGATATGTATGTGAGTGAAAATGTGATTAGAAGCATAACATCTGCCCTTAGTCTTCTTCCTGGCGAAAGTCAATAACGCCCACTGGACCTCTCTTAGCCTACTGACGAGCCGGCCGGCCACATTTTCCAGAGAGCAGCTGTACGAAGGTGGAGGGTCTGCACCACTGGCCCACATTGCACTAAGGATCCATACTGCCCTAACTGCTCCTTTGCCCAGGAAATATTACGAAGTGGTACCTGTTGGTCTTTTGATTTCTTTTGTTTTCTTCCCTTGACCCACATATCTCCACCACTGCAGTCATCATTCTTGTTGACTTCTTTTGTTGTCGTCTGGACTTTTGTTCCTGTGTCCACCTGTCTGTCCAAGGCAGTTCGCTCACCAGGACGAGGGATCGTGTTTACACCGGCGGCTAAGTTGAAAGCCTAAAGGGATGGTGGCTATAATGCAGGACTTGATGAAGGAGCATTTCTTTGTCAGGCATGAGCAGAGGAAGATGAGATGAAGACCAAGTGCTCATTTAAGAGAGAAAAAAAACTTGGTGGCAAGCCGAGCAAGCACCGCAGTCTGATCACCTAAAGAGTAACTTCCTCTGTGTGGATTTCCCTGTTCTTGCTCTCCAACATGCATACACACACACACACACAAAAACAAACACATAACCATGTGCAGCTACACACAGCAGAGTAGACATCTGTTTCGAGGATCATCTCAGCAGACTTGACTGAGAAGACAGAGACACTTATTCCCTTATCGAACTACATAGTTTTACAAATATTTAAGCCATATGCTTAGTGTTGTTGAAGCGGGGAAAAGACAAGGGAAAAAAATATGATTTTTATAGAAGGCTACCCTAATGTTGAGCATTGAAAAATAGCAATTTTGGCTTACAGACTTATAGGTATCATTATTGTAAATTTACAGCCTAACCTGCCTAAGTGAGCGTGTGATTGTCCCCCGTTTTTGATAAATATGATTCATGTCGTGTTGCCCTGTGACGTCAGTTTGGAAGCAATTCACCCACAGATGGTCAACTTTTATTTCATTTTAAATGGCAAATTGTCCTCATTCCATGGTATATTGAACCTTGTACATAACAAATCAGAAGATGAGTTCTCAGAATTTACTTCAACATTTCTCTTGGCCAATGCAAATTACACAGAATTTTTAGTTCCAAACATAGTTGTTTGTTTTGTTTTTAATATGAAAGCAACTTTTAGTTGTGCACTTTTTTTTTTTTTTTCCTGTTCCTAAACAGAGATTATGTGTTTCATGACTTTCAAACTGCATCTGCACACTGACCCGCCCATAGTTCCAATTTCAAGCCGCCCTAAATGTTCGGTCATGAAGATCCAATGTAAAACCTCGGCAGTCAAGCCTCAGCCCACATCTTGTTAGACCGTATTCCCAAATAATGCTTCTTCCTTGCATTCCCTGTTAACATGTCATGCTGTTATTAGTTACGCAGGTGGTGTCGAGGTGGAGCTGAAATTGGGCTAGTGAGGAAAGGATCATTCTTTACTAATAAAGGAAATTCTGGAGGGTCGTACAATGATGCCTTCAAATGTAATTGCATAAATTTGAGGAAATTTTAATTTAATTTGTTTCCCCTGTTTTAATTTGAAAAATTAAGGAAGTTTCATAATCCTAAAAATACTGCATAAAGTGTGTATTAGTTGGCTGTTTATGCAGCCGATCTTAGTTGACTGTGCTAAATGGAAAAAAAGCAAGAAAATAATATCTTCAATCAGGCCTTAAAAGATAAAAGATCCATTCAAAGGCCCTTTCAGGTTCCTCTTCATTGTGAAAGTTACTTAAAATGAGCTTCATCTGAATTTGTCACCTTTTATTTGTTCATTTTTGACTATGTTTCCAAAGAAGGCAGGGAAATGTTTTCCTAGATGTGGTTTTAGGAGGTAAATGCGATAGGGATAAAAAAAAAATATACTAGAACTGTCTGTAATTTTCCATTTTGTACTTCTCCTTTAATTACTAGCTACACAGCCATTTTACAACACAAAAAAACTTGTGCTGGAATAAAACATCGTAATGATCCGTACAGTGTCCTGCATTTCTTTTAAATTAGGTTTTTGATTTTTGCAAATGCATTTTGCAGCAGAATTGTGTCTCCCGTAATTGAAAAGGGAAGCGCTGGTCTTTGCAGTTCTCTAAACTTAAGAACATCAATCATGTGCTGGTCCACCAATTGAGAGCAATCTTGATTTTAAGTTTAAGGGGCCATCAAGTTACATCTACCACTTTTTATGAAAAGTGCTCCTAATCGGTGCAAAGGAATTGTTTGTTTCAGACTCCTATCCACTGACGGTCAGATCTGCTGAAAAGCAACATGCTTCAGGCAGCCACAGGGAAGTGGCACAAAGATTCACCAGCATCCCAAAAGGCTAGTGATGACCAAATTAAGGAGAACTAGTTCTTTCCACACTCACCAGCTTCACACAGACCCTGGTGTCTGCAGTGGCTCTTTGAAGGCACCTGCATGACACAGTGACATGCACAGTTTCCACTAGAATGACGTCTCTGCTGTGAAAGCCACAGAAACTGGCATCCCATGAGCCAGCGAGCACCATCCAGCTGTGTAAAAAGGGGGGGAATGAATGTCACTGCGACAGCCTCTGGTGTTGCAGTGCCCTCCAGCCCCTCCTGCTGTCTCACATGCCTAATGGAAACAGATGTTTAAAAGCACAGGCTTGCTTGATCACTTCTCATTCAGATGCAGCAGTTTGTGTGGTAAAAAGCACTCTTTAGTCCTTTTGACAAGGTCATGATGTTTTCAGTGAGTAATGAATGGGACCGAGATTCACAGAATCAGATATTGAGAGAGAGATCTACATTTTTATTGAACGTTGCTGTTTTTATCCTTAATTCAAGAGAGGAGATTGTGGGGAAAAGTGTGTATCCCAGAGGTCAAAATTTAGTTTTACAGTATCAATATTGTGGTTTTCAATTATCAGAAAAAAATTAAGCTTTTTTAAAAAAAAAAAATCTCAGTGTTAGGTTGATAATCCCAGTTTCCAATTTTTGAAAACAAATTATTTTTCTCGTGACAAATGTCTATCAAAAACAGTGTTGCAGAGCCTTTGCAAGAAAATTTGAATGAATATCTGGAGACCCAAAGCAGCATGTTTTTAAGAGGGTTCTCGTTCCTAACTTGTCAACCTGACTGTAATACTTGAGATACCTTGTTACTGTAAATTTCCTGGTCCTTGAGCTGCATTGCTGAACCAGTTCTACTCCCTGAGGAGCTCCATGCGTGAGTGCCTCAACTACTGGATATTACTCATGGCTTTGTCTGTTTTACTGCCCAGACCAAGTGTATAATTTTCAGACGCATTTCTGCTTTGTGCTATATGGAGAGCGGTCACTAGCTGAACCAAGCCCCCCACCCCAAAAAAGAAGGAATCTGACTTGTATAAGCCTCTTGTAACTTCCCATTTACTGTCTGCCCTCACCCCAGCGGAGGAGAGGCTACTCTGGGATGTTGCTGTCCATCTCTCCCTTTCAACTCGTTGCCTTTAATGGGGGCAGATGGCGTCACAGCAGCCTCGGGCATCCCACTGTCTTTGGTGTGATTTAGCTGCGAGTTTTCCACTTGACCACCCTACCACTACCCCCTCTGGCTCCCACCCACCCTGACTGTCCCTGGCCGGTGTCCAAACTCCTCCAGTTCACTGTAGGAGTGACATTTGCAGAGGCAGACTGAAACCGAGCGGGTGGTTTCAGTGGTGGCAGTATGTGTCACTGGCTGGAGATTGAAAGACCCATTTCAACACCACTGTTAATGCTCCTATACTGTTGACATAAATCTTAAATCCTGCATGTGTCTCAGGAAGGCGGGAGCACACTCATTATCACAGTTATCATCTTTTGCCTGGATTTACTCAAGCTGACTGATACCAAGATTTGGGAGAAAAAAAAGGAATTGTCAGTAAAACGTGTCGCAAATGTCAAACTTACAAAGGTGATATTTGGGATTGATTGAGTTCACATATTTCTAACTTCATTTCAGTTTAAAATTGCTACATTGTAGTGCCGTACTCGTACTAATGTCTACATGATACATGTCTATTTATTTATTCTGCTGTGACACAGATGTACTTCGAAAATCCCCTATAAAGTACTGGGAAAAGAAAAATGAATCTCAATTGAAACTGTGATGTGCCCCGTTTCCCATTCTCTTTGTTCATGTTTTATTTGAATGCATCTGAAGGCTTCCGGTAACGTCGACTTCTTCCTGATTTAAATAAATATTGTATCTCACTTTCCGTTTGTATTTTTAGCTTTCTTGTTCAATTAAGAATTACAATCTGCTTTCTGTCTTCTTTAAACAGCAAAGTGTGATTTCCCAATCACTGGTGTGTCAGTATGAATATTTACAGAAGATAGTTCAACAATCATAATGCATTTTTAGCATTGACTGCTAGAAGTACTATATTCAAATTGTCGACTATAGTATCCGGTGAGAAACATTCCCGCATGTCCGCAGGTTATTTTTAAACTGAGGTTCCTGTTATTCATTACAATGACCAGTGCTATTCTTAAAATGAACCAATCAGAAATTATATGCACAATGTGATATTAAAAGAAGATATCCCAAAATGGATTCACCAACCAACGATATGATCAATGTATTCCTTTTTTACCTCCATTCAAATGGGAAATGTATTTTTTCTGTATCTGTCTGATTGCTTGTTTCCAAAAATAATCCTTATAGTTGTAGAGTAACTGCTGCAATTGTATCCATTTATGACAAAGGGTCAAAAGGGTCTTTGTTCTGATCTATAAACATGACATTTCCTTGACCTGTTCAAAATGAGACCGATTTTTTTACACATTTGCCGATGTTCCAGTGACAGTAGTAAGGCTAAATACAAATTTCCATCACTTTACTCGTTGTTGTTTTTTTTAACTGTGCCATTCTATACGCAACCTTTCGACGTGTGCGTGTTTTTCCCGAAATCATTCAATCTGTCCAAAAAAAGTCCCAGTTCTATTTCCAACAACATGATTAGACAGGCGAGCGACGAGTTTCCAGTGGGGTTTGGCGCCACCGTGGGGAAAATTGCTGACATTGTCGTTTGGACAATCGACCACCACCGAACGAGGGGAGATCTTTCGTTCACTGATCCCATAAACAAACAACGGGTGTTCAAATGCCCCGAGGCTTGCCATCTAGATATAACTTTGGACCAACACAAATGTTTCTATTTATGTGGCAGCAGGGCTGCATTTTTATCTTAGATTAGAAAAGGGAATGACAGAACTGCCAGGAGCTTAAGGAGCGCATTTCAAAGCTCTGAGATACGGAGACAGATGTTTTTCATGGCAGGAAGGAAATGAGATGTGTGTCTGTGATGACATGGTGACTGTGGTGCTACCAGGGAGACATTTCCCTCTTTAAATATCTGAAACGATTATTTGTCCTAATTTGTTTTACGCTAGATTCTTGTTCATTTCAGTGCAGGGCGATGATGGAAATTACTCCTCCTGGCCCGCACCCTTCATGCCACACACACCAACCTGTGAGAGGTGAGAACATTTTACATTTTGTCATGTCACCTGAAAAACAAAGCGGAGTTGTACAATGTGAACAAAAATGAATGTAAATAAAATGTAACAAAAAGTAAATATTACCCTCAGTGTATAATCCTGCTTGATGTTTCTTGAAGTGTGGCCAACAGTTAATATCAGATGGTCATATATTTTTGACCACGGTGCAAAGTGGAGCAGACATGATAGTGTTTGTCCAATGTTAACGAGAAGAAGAGACAAGAAGCATTACCAATGATGTGATTTTACAAGAGGTTTTGGAACCGTCTGCAGATGCATGTAATCCATGTCAATTCTACATCATTGGTTGAAAATCAATACAAAAACCCTTGGAAACAACAAAAGTTAATTCTATATGTGCTTTCGCTGGAGTATGTGAAACTCAGGTGTTTTTTCTTCAAAATTATTGATGGAAATAGACGGGAGTTGTACTGCGCTAATTATTGTAATTATTAATAATGTTCCCTCGCAGTTGCGCTGCGAGGCACTCCGTCTCTTTGATCAGGTCTGATTGTTTCCTCAAGGGGTCATCAGTTGACCGTGAACACGCCTCGATATGAAGGTCGTTTGTTTCTGAAGAGGAGTTGGAGAATAAAAGGGGCCGTTTACATTTGATTAGGGACAGATAATGGGACATTGGTTTGAGGTTGATGAAAAAACAGTGCTGGATTAGTGGAATAGAAATTCTCTTTCTTCGGGTAAATAGATAATTGTTACACGAGGTCAAACGGATGATTCCATCAAATCATAAACATCCACTTGCAGTCAAAAATATGCCGTTGGGCACAATTTGAAACTGCAATACAGCCTGTGTATTAAAAAAATGTATGTCTTTGAAGACAGAGCCAGTAAAATTCGTTTGATTCACTTGGTTCCAAGGGCTCCATTTAATGTAATTTTTCCAATGAAACTAGTGGTAAACTGGACTATGGCAATAAGATATACTGTCTTCGTGTTTTTTTTTCCTCTCGGGATATCCCAACAAATGATTTTACGTGGCAGAAATTTTCCCTCTGCATAAAGAATAAACTCCGGTTACGTCACAGACGCTCTCGCGAGTTTACGGGAGCGGTGAGCGTGCGTAGCAACCACCGTTGTCTCGCTCGTTGGCCACGCCCAGTTACGAGAGTGCGTAAACACAGCCAATCGGCGCCGTTCTCGTAAGCTGTCCGCCAATAGAATCTACTGTGGGCGTGGCAGTCACGCGCCGGGTTCCGTGTGGAAAGTTTACCGGTTCGGGTGCAAAGTTTCAGCCGTCTGCAAATCAGAGCTTGTCGTCCCCAGCGTCTGAAAATTGCACTCGTCGACCGTTAAGAGCTTTTTATAATAGTGTCGTGCCTCCAATTAGCTGTCTTCTCAGGTAATTGAGTAATGCCGCCATTGTTGGAAAACAAGGCTGTGTGAGAACGTCGTTATCGTCGCCTCGTATTGTCTCAGGGATCCGGCTAGCTTGACGCTCTTCGGTTGTTAGCTCGGGCAACAAACCGGACATAGCGGCTCGAGAAGATCGACCGAAACGTTGTTTAACGTTACATTCAGATTTGACTTGAGTTAGGATGGCGTGTGAGCCGAATCGCGTCCGACTGCTCTGCATGCTTTCACTGACTTTTGGCTTTTTCATTGTCGAAGTAGTTGTCAGTCGGATGACCGCATCCCTCTCTATGCTCTCGGACTCCTTTCATATGCTCTCCGATGTCATCGCGCTGGTAGTAGCTCTGGTCGCGGTGCGATTTGCCGAGAAAACCCAGGCGACCAACAAAAACACCTTCGGATGGATCCGGGCGGAGGTTATGGGCGCGCTAGTCAACGCCGTCTTCCTAACCGCGTTGTGCTTCACCATCGTGCTGGAGGCTATAGAACGCTTCACCGAGGCCCACGAGATCGAGAGCCCGATAGTGGTCGCCGGGGTGGGCGCCGCGGGGCTTGTGGTCAACCTTCTCGGACTGTGCTTATTCCACGGACACGCTGGCGGGGGACACGGACACTCTCACGGGACCAAGAAAAGCAAAGCCGGGAAGTCTCACAGGGGAAGGAACGGAAGTTCAGGAGAGGCCAACAACTTCTTGGACAATCACAACAGCCCGGGAGATGTGAGGCAGGGGAATGGTGAGCATTTCCCTACTTTATAACGAAATTTGTGTTTTATTGTACTTGTCCTCGATTCGAACCTCCCCGGGCAGCCTGAGTTGCACACTGCTCAAATTGCATAACGGTATAACCCTACAACAATGAGGTCCAGACTAAGTCACGCATCTTTGTGCTCCCATGTGTCGTGGGCAGACACTGGTTAGGTCATTTTTTTTGTCGGAGACGTCGACACTGTCAGAGACAAGCTTCCAGGTTTCATGTTTAGTGAAGACGAACCACAATCAGCTGACCGATGATCCGAGTCTCAAAGTTTCGATCTTACCGCTGCTTAAATCGGGGGACTTCCTGCTTTTACATGCCCATGGCCTCACTTCCAAATTTACCATGGGGACTACTGTTGTCATAGCTGTTGTTTTCACTGCTCTCAATTGACTTGTATCAATTATTTTCCATTTAAAAAAAAGAAAGTCAGTCAATGAATCACAGCTTTAATTGTGCTACATTTTAATAATTGGTCTTTGTCTGGAGTCATTTGGCTATTCATCCCTTTAAGAAAATCAGCAAACAGATAACTAGAAGGAATTACCTGAAAATTGGTCTGATCTCCAAAGCACTAAAAAAAATAGCCATTTGTCACATAAAAAAGGGTACATTGATAAAGCTGCTCATATTATTTAAAAGGCAGCCCAAAGGCCTCCTTGGGCGTGTCAGTGAACATTCAGATGATGGTTCATCCTCCTTGTAACTTGACGGGTTAAAGCCCTACCGAAGACATCCCCAACACGGCGAGGCTTTGCCATTTTCAATAAATTGAAGGCCAATGCTCCTCTCCCCTTTGCACGTTTTTTTTTTCTTCTGTAATACATCAGTGTAACTGAGGAGGAGACAGCCACAATCACACCATTAGCAGGTGATAAATGACCTGACAGTGTAAGGAATTGAGGAAAGCGACCACTTTTTAGCTGTTCTTTCCTCAGCTCTTTGTATGATGCGTCATTATTGATAATAGATTTGGGCTCAATATTGGCTATCCTGTTTGGAATCCCTCTCTTTGAGGGGTCACTTTCATATCACCTACATTTTCCGTCACCTCTGGTTGTCCCTCAGAACAGTTTAAGTTTCAATCTCGATGTTCCAGTCACAGAATACAACAGCTCAAATAAAATCCTTTTCAATTTTGGGAGTGTAGGCTCATGGGCTATAAATTGTGCAGCTTATGTTGTCTTGCTGTAGTAAAGGGTAGATGAAGTTCTTGCTCTGTTGGTGCAAGTTTCCAAGAGACACATGCTTCAGCCCAAAACATGTAACTTAGCAACAAGTGACATGCAGCCACTGACCTGCTTGGAACCTTATCTCTCCACTTTGATAAAATGTACTCTTCGCCACCATTGGTATCTGTTTTACAATGTATTTTAATCACTTTTAAATATGTCCCAAGCTGTTGGTTTAAAAACAATTCACAACATACAACATTTTTAGGGAAAAGTAGTGCGCAATTACTGGAAAAGGAAACTATCAATGAGTTGTGTAAAGAGCCTCTAAAAAGGTTAGTGGGTTTCTATATCATATTCATGTACAAAAATATCAAAATGGAATTGGGATCTTTTTTCTTTTTTTTTTTATTCCTGAACCTTATTGGCAGCACATTTTATTGAAGTAGTTGCTTGTCAGATCATAATACCGTTGACTGAAGTCAGATCTCCTCTTTTACCACCAGAAATCAGCTGCAAAGACAATACAGAGGTCCAGATCAATGGCAGCACCCAATTTGAGGAGATGGACCAAGACCACAGCTCGTCGTCACAGCTCAACATGCGTGGAGTCTTCCTTCATGTGTTGGGTGATGCCCTGGGCTCCGTCATCGTCGTTGTCAATGCCATCATATTCACCTTTGTGTGGCAGCCCTGTAAAGAAGGGGAGTTGTGTAAAAATCTGTGTATTAACAGCCATAGCACAGACCATCATCATGTCAATCACTCCCTAGTGGACCTGTCTGAAGGCCCCACAGCAGCGACAATAAAGCTGGCCGGCCCCTGCTGGGTCCTCTACCTGGATCCCACCCTCTGCCTCATCATGGTGGGCATCCTTTTGTACACCACCTACCCACTACTAAAAGAGTCAGCCCTCATTCTCCTGCAGACTGTGCCCAAGCAGATCAACATGCACCGACTCAACGAGCGTCTGCTGAGCCTGGATGGTGTCCTAGCTATTCACGAGCTGCACATCTGGCAGCTGGCTGGGAGCCGCATCATCGCCACGGCACATATCAAGTGCCATGACCCCACTTCATACATGGAAGTGGCGAAGTGCATTAAAGACTTCTTCCACAACGAGGGGATTCACGCCACCACCATCCAGCCCGAGTTTGTCACTTTCAACTCAGAGTCTAGAGACTCCCTGTGTGAGCTGTCCTGTCAGACTCAGTGTGCCCCTAAGCTGTGCTGTGGCTCTGTGGACAAACAGATCACGGCCTCTGAAAGGAAGACCATCAGTGACTGCAAGGCACCTGCCTCCTCAGCTCTGGGGGTGATTGTTGAGACATCAGAGGCTGCAGCTGCCCCTAGATCGGCAGCTGAAGTGACCATCACCAGAGAGGTGGAGTCGTCCCTGTGAAAATGGAGAGAAGACAGAGGCAGAGGAGAACCTTGAAAATCACAATTAATTGCAGGATGCAGGGAAAATGGTTCCATTATTCCTGTGACCAGGCAATCATCTATTTTATTATTGTTTCATTGTTCCTTTGTGGCAGCAGACAGTTTTTCCCCCCCATATACCTCCACTCCCACCCAGCCTCTCCTCTGCTGACAGGCCCCTCTCTTTCTGTCTGTTGCCTGTGGTGGCGATGCATGTCAGGGGGTCACTGACCGATCTTCTCCTGGACTGGAGTGTGGTCTGCATGAGTGTTCCCCATCAGCACCATGTTGTGATGCATCATCTTGTCCTATGGTGTTTCTGTGCCAAAGCTTCTCACTGCAGGACTGAAGGGATCACAGACTTCCTCTCCAGGACACACACACACACACACACACACACACACACATATGCACGCACGCGAGTTGGAGCACATGTCACTCGGTTGTTTTTATTTAGTCTATGGACCAATTTGCAAAGAGTCTACTATTTGTTCATAGGCTTGGAGCAGATCTTTTTTTCTATCCTCTGGCCCCAAAAGGAAGAGTATTGTATTACATAATAATTTAAGTATTTAAGTTATTAGAATCTCTCACTTTCTCTATTTAGATGCTGTTTGATAATGTTTAGTTTGGATGATGGAAACATTTGTGCAACTCTCTTTCTCAAATGTGTTTTTTGAGAGACCATCTATGCTGTAGTCAGTTTTCCAAAATGTGATATTTTATAATGATTTGGATTTTCTCTGGCCTTGACTTGCCTTTTTAATTGCAGTCATCACTCAGATACAGAAGCCTCTCTCTAACCCTGCCTTTTAAACGCAACTGCTGTGAAATCGCAAAGTGTAGTAGATACATTGTGACTGGATTTCTTACAATGACACAGTCTCCTGAGATAATGTTCCTTTAAAGTTTTGATGCATTGTGAGCCAGGGGGCCGTCTGGGTCTAGGAAATGATCACTGTACACAATTAGTGAAACACTATTTAAATCATAACCAGAAAGCTTTCTGATAATGACTGATTATTTTTCATCTTAAGAATCCCAATGAATGTGTCCAACACCTTGTCGCCATCCACGCCTCGGGAGTTTTTTAAAAATGTTTTTTAGGATGTTGTTCTGTTTGCAAGCCCAGAGCAGGTGTTTGCTTTCAAGAGCTCTACTAAGAGCTTCAGTTGCTGCTTTACCAGGACTAGCTGGTATCCTCCGGTTCCATATACTCTTGTCTGGAATGACTTATCATATAGCTTTCTGTCCACTGCTTGTGACAGGCTGTTGAAATGAAGTCCATACAGTGGCCTTTGAAATTGTGTTAAATTTCACTTATCATTCTAGATGTCATATACAAGGTGATGCATTGATGTGTTTCACATTTCCACTCCCAGTTTAATGTGTATTCAATGCAGAAACGCGTGCTGGGAATTTTTTTTAATGTGTTCATTTGTAGTGGTCGGTCACTTCTATTCTGTCTTTTGAGACTTGAGCTCTATGTGATAATTGAAAAAAAAAGTGTTGTTTTATTATTATTTTAGTTATGACATGTCTACTGATGGGTTTTTGATATATATATATATAACTACAGTACCAGTTCAGTGTGTCATTGTGAAATAAAAAAAAAAAGAATACATGGCTGTTTGGCACAGTTGAGGATACTGAATGCATCTCTTTACTTTTTCTTCCTTCCCCTTACCACTTATTTGAGCTTACTTTTTCATCTCTGCTCGGAGTCACGATCCTCTGCACTTCGTGCTTGTTTCAAACAACATGGGTCCAGACTAACCCTCCTGTTTACTTTTTCCTTTGAATCCTCTTTGGCCATAGAAGTGTAAAGGAGATTAAGGTGCGATGATTTTCCAAAGGTTCACATAACCATTTTACACTCAACATATTCTGACTTTCTTTTTAAAATCCTCATTTCTGCTTTGCACACAAACCTAATTTGTATTTTTTGCTATTGTAAACTTTTACTCCCTAATTAATGGAATCAAAGATTGAAAACATTTGCTGAGAGTACAATAAATATTAGATATTTTATTTAAATAGTTATTTATCTCCAGGTTTGAGTCGGGGGGGGGGGGTACTGCTGTGGTACGTAGATTTATTGAAAGGTTAATTTGAACCTATTGATAATCTTTAAAGAAAACAAACTAATGAGCTAAATAAGCAAGATGAAATGATGACATGAAAAGTTCACCAATTATCAAAACAATCACTTTTATCAAACATTGCAGAAGAACAGCTAACCACGTAAATATGCCACTCGTCTGTAACTGCAGCTGATCTGTGATTGCTGACTGGCCTGAAACAAAAGCTCCCAGTATCTTTACACTCATAAATGTAAGAAGAAAGTGTGATGCACAAAGTATGAGTGAGTGAGTGTCATGCAGCAGTTATGCAAGCTGGTATTTACAGTGTTTCACAATTCCCCCACGGTGTCCAGAGGCAAATCTCAAGGGGAGGTCTGCTTCGGCTGCTGGCTGTGAACATGGCTGTCGGAGGATGACTTACATAATAGACCCAGACTTTTTGCAAAGGTAGCAGGGATGGGACTCTACCCGGCATTCCTCCGTACTTCGGGGCCAGGTCTCTTAATGTGCTTCACACACAGAACAGCTCCCTCTGAGCTCTTTTTCAAAACTAGGTGTTCTTTGCAACTTGCCTGAAGGCTAGTGTGCGAAACACACAAGCCTCCACTCTTGGGCTCTCTCTGTTGTCTGTTGCTCTCTGTCTTGTCTGTTATATTTCTCACACAGCAGAGCCTCCACATTTTCTTAATATCAAAAAGATTATTATGATAAAAAAAAATCTTACTTCCTTTTTTGCCCAGAATAAGATGAGCTGCTTGTCCTCTACTTTCTTATTTGCGCTCCAGTAGCATAGTATGAAGAACTTGAACAGGAGGGGACCAACCTGGCTTTTGGCAGGAACACTCTACAAATATCAAGGACTTTCATGTGGAGCTAGTTATTCTGGATAATATCCATGTCACATTAGTATTTTTATGTTGAAAGCCCTCAGGTAATGTTAAAGTACATATTAAATATTTTTCTAATAACCTGCTTCACATGTATAAATTTGGCTGGGACTAGTAACAAATAGTGTTTGGTGGCTACCTGGCTATGCTCCAAAGCTAAAGTAATACTGCATGCAGTCACTGTAAAGCATAATGAATTATCTTTTGTTTGGCACGTGTACCTCATTTCAGCTCTGATTAGAATAGAGAAAGCTGTCATTTCCTGAAATTGGTTGGATGAATGTTTGATGGATGGGTTTTGAAAGATTTACAGAAAATTGTTTTCTTGGGAGTGTAAGTGGTTACCTTTTTACCATCAAGATAATGGTAATAAATAGGGCACGAACAGGGCACGTTTGTCATATCATCAGCTCACACCGGCAATTGTTTCCCTTTCTCCCTCTAGCTGAATGCCTCTAGAGTTTGCTGGCAAAGGTGAATCCATTTAGCAGCAGGAGTGACCTTTGACCCTTAAGTCCTGCATTCAACTGATTTGAACTCAGCTTCCTGTCCTGTTCACCCCGTTCGAAAATCCCACATGACCTTATGAGACGCCCACATGCGTGTACCCCCACACATGTGCACACACACAAATACATGTGTAACCACTGCCTTCCCAACCCAAACCTTCAAATCATGTCATAATGATGCCAATATTATCACTCCAGTGATTTTTTTGCCTTCATGGTGAGTCCTCACATTTTAACCGGTTGAGGGTTGATAAAAAGCATACCAATGTATCATGCCTGACAATTCTTCCTGGTTTCATAAATCTGAAACCATTCTTGTTCAGTACATTTGACTCATCCATCCCAACTGAAGTCACTACATGAGAATAAGCAGCAGATCCTTCAAACACAGTTAAGGTTAAAGTGGTGTTTTTCTTATGGCAGCTCCACTGTGGAGGTCCACTGTCTATTTTGCATGTGCTCTTGATGTTGGACAGCTTCACTTCAGTGATGTTTAAAACAAAATAAAATAACATAAAATAAAATAAAATAAAATGAAACAAAACAAAAAAACAACAGCACGACACTGACAGTGAAAGTTTTCGCTGGTGCAGCAACCAATGACCTGGGAGCTTTGTTTGCAGACTCAGTGTCTGTGCTGTGTCTGAGACCCATTTACAGACTGCAGCCCAGGATCATCTGCAGCCAGGAAGAAGGTCCTGTCACTGCAACCAATGGAGGAGCTGAACGGTGACCACATCATCGCTGTTGTAGCTCCTTCAAAGTGACATGACTTCTATCCTGAAATGAACCTTACACATCCACTCCAGGTAATGCTGTATGAAATAAAAGTGTTACGTGTTTGTTGTTTTTCTTTGTGAAATCCTTCACAAGGTGGTCAGGCCAATTACAGAATGGGCTTCTGTCACTGAAACAAATGGGCAAATAGTGGTCAGCTTTTCTTTCTTTTTCATCAGTCGATGCAGACAGCAGAGACGGATTGATGACTCAGACTTCGGTGGCATGTAGATAGGAGAAGTACTTCTGCATTCTTCTTGACGAAATCTCGTCATTTACTAACATTTGGGAGTTTTGTTTTACTTAGACCAGTTGCTCTGGCCACATCAGAGCTGAAGCGAGTTTTAGGTTATCGTAATTTATCAGACTTTACTCCCGATATATGTCTTTATCTAGTGTGGAAATCAATTACGAGACACACCTCATATAAATTAAAGTGAAGAATGAATCAACGATTCAAAATTTTTCTTGTTTCATCATATAATTTGTGCTGTTATAATTTAACATGAGACTGAACCAGAACATGGAAACTGTGGTATAGTTGCTCCATTCACTCCATTATGCGTTTAATCTGACGGCACAGTGACACAACAGTGTCGCGCTTCCGCTTCATAGCAAGACAGTCCCTGGTTCCCGTCCGGCTGGAGGCTTCGCTGTGTGGAGTTCGCATGTGTCGAACCCCCCCGTGTCTGCGTGGTTTTCTATCTGGTTTCCTCCCACAGTCCCAAACACGCAGTAGGTTCATTTGAGACGCTTAAATTACCCAAATGTGTGAATGACAGAGTCAGTGTTGGTGTGTTTTTTGACAATATAGCGCAAACGTTTGCTGTTTTGTTGACTTTCAAAATTTATTAACCATAAATTGTGAGTCATTCACTTGCTTGAAAACTTTCAACAGTGAACATTAGCTTATATTCTCACATTTCCCCTCGGGCAGTTTTGGGGGTGACAATGCCTCACACATTCAAATGTTTGACTCACTTTTTTTAACTGATAGACATGTTGAGAAAACGCCTTTTGTAGGAACCATCACCGGGGAGACATTACGATGAATGCTTGAATACTCCTCTGCCGCACTCATTCTTGACGTTAACACAAATAATTGCGAAGGACGTCACGTCACTGAAATTGTCACACCGTGCTATGATGAATACAGATGTTTGCATCAAAATTGGATTCTTACTGGATTTCATTTCTTCCTTATCAATATTCTTTTTTTCGACATAACATTTTTCCTGAACAAATTAACTTTTCATTGACAAAGACAAAAAAAAATGCACGACTGATAACCTGAAAAAAGAAGAGGGAGTATATAAATATGAAGTCTGTTCACTTTCACACATCCCTTTTAATCGGACCACAGGGCAAGTTTTTTTTTTTCCCCCTCAAAAAAAAAGCGGCCGTCTCAGAGAGATTAAGAGGGCTGGAATGTTAACCAGCTCCCTGCTGACGCTGAGGATGACCAGCACTGGAGTAAAAGTGGAATATCACTACCAACTGTGTTGACACGCTTATAGATGTAGCTGGTGACAGCCAGATAATGATAATAATGATAATGATAATAATAACGATGGGAATAAATCACATTGCAAATGCATGATAATCAGTTGTTGTACAAAGAACACCCTGAAAAAGAACAAACGCTAATTATCTTTTTCAACTGTCATGTTTGGACTTCCTCATGGTTCGTGGTTTGCTGTGTTACTATGTGGCCCATGTATGGAACTCTGCTCCTGAGAGGGAAGAAGTTCAGGGAGATAAGATAAACTTTATGACACACACACACACTGAAATCCAAGAGTCACATTATATGCAGGTTTCGAGACATGGCGAATGGAGATAGAATTCTATTATTTAGGGCCTTTAAAGCACAGAAGAGGGTGAGAAAAGATAATGTCTTGAGGAAAAGTTTTAGATCTTGTGGTTTTGTGGCATTGGAAATGTTTGAATAAGTAATGAATTAAGAACAGCTTCTTATTTGTACGACAAACTCAATTTTTTTTCATGGATTCATAAGACATACCTTTAGTTAACAAAGGTTTTTGCTAGGTCAGTTCACAGGTGTTGAACTGATCTAAATTAACTTTCATGTGTTTGTCTTTAATTCGATGATTACAGCTGTGGTCTTTTTTCAACTACCAAAGAAATCCGCTTGAAAATAGACCTAACTTAATGTTGATGTTGAGATACCACGCCTGATATTCTCATGAAGTGTATCTAAGCGTACCTGAATACGAGGAGAGAAGATGGTGTGATAAAGGCCAAATTTTCCCAAATGTTTAGAAAAAGCTCCAAATGCCAACTATAAATTCCCTGTGATCTACGTGTGTGGATGAAAAGAGGTTTCAGTTAATGCATCAATTATTGCTTCTCCTGTCTACGCCTCCCTCGCAAACCTCTCAGACTTTGATCATGCAGTTGAGTGGGTTCAACCAGCAATAATGAATTCTTTGCTGATAAACAGAGTGTTAACAGCTGCAGACGGAGAGGAGGGAAAATCAACAAGTAGCATGGCCTTTCTCTCTCTTGTGAGTGTGTAATCTGCATACACTAAAGATAAAAGTGTTCTGATGTCCACATGGAGGCACATCCGCAGTTATCAGCCCCTCAGAGTGTGACAGGATTCAAACTCAAACAGCTCCTTACATGACAAGTTACACAAACACTGTATGAAGTTAATTGTATCCATTGTGCTTGAAAGGAGTAAATTACGAAGAGAAGCCAAGGCTCTTGGAAATTTACCAATAAGCATCATGTTTACAATTAAATACGGCTGCTCTCGGGTTTCATTCACACTCACTGTCCCTTTCCTTGCTTCTCCAGGTTGACTCAAACCTTGGAGCGTTTAAACTAAGGTATTTTTCTTTTTTTTAGCTTTTTGTCACAGTCCTGCTTAATGATTCACATTCATGTTTTACCACCCATATTTCAGAAGAGCAAGGCTGGCATCCCTGTTGCAGACACAGAGTTTGTTTTTCCTGGCTGACAAATTATGATTCAGAAGGAGTCAGAAATGATGGTGTGAGAATTCTGCAAACATCTCAAGGATCTTTCTGAGAATAAGGATTCAGTCTTCACTCACAGGATATTTACAGGCAGTCTTATTTGTACCACTTTTCACCCAATTTCAAACCTCAATCTTGTGTTTTTGTGACCTAGTAAAGAAAGCTAAGCTCTAAGTTAGGCAAAGCAAATGATAAATTCATATAATTTATCTTCAGCATCAGGCTGCCTTCATCAAGTCGACGGCTATTTCCAGTTTTCCAGTGGCCTTCACTGATACAATTCAAACACACAGAGACAGTGTTTACTTTGCAGACGAGGTCACCGAGTTGGAGCCTTGGGCTGAACTGGAGAACCTCACACTGGGATGACGTGACCGAGCATCCACTCAAACTGCAGACAAGTTCAGTAGACAATGTTTGACCTTGTGAGACGGACATCAGTCAGTCAGCGCAAACAACATCAATTAGCTATTAACTTCACCTGCCAGACCATCACAGAAAAATATTGAATTGAAGTTATTTGTCATATATTACCAGGTTGCCTTCTGGTGTGAATTCATCCGTCAAACTGATATTGAAAATGATTAAAAATACAATATAAAGAGGACGGAAATCAAAAAGGACCTCAGAATGAGGTCTGGTTAAAAATGTGTTGCATTTTATGCGAGCATTTATGTTCTGTACGATCAGAACAGCTTTAATAGCAAACCTTTCACACTTTGGGTCAGAACCAGGATAAGACTGTTAGACTGTGAGGCAGCAGGCTCGTTCTCTCCTCCTGAGGTTGAGCAGGGAAAAGAAGAGCAATATTCATAGAAGTAAAAGTCATGTTTCTTGTTCAAGTCCATTTGTTGATGGCCATGAAGCTGCCATGAGCTGGAAGAAATGCTGCAGTCATTTGACTCACAACTGAGCCAGTTTGAGTTTGCACAATTTAGGTTGGCTGAGGGGATTCTTGCACTTTTGTGAGCAGATATAAGATCTGTGAAGAGAGGCAGGAACAGGCATGTGAACATGAAAAACATTTTAACTCAGCACTTGATCTGAAGTGGTTCCAACGCACGGTACCAACATACGCTGATGCCACTGCCGATGTAACCTATCGCTAATTATCCCTTTCACGTTTCAACACAAAGGACTCCCCAGTAATAATACACGGAACATTCATACATACGAAGCCAAAAAACTCCATACCACTTAATTTCATGTGCTCTGCCCACGCGGAGACTCACCTATCCCCAGTCCAACTTGTAATCCCATAATCTTCTTCTTCAGAGCTGCAATAATTGTCCCGTCAAACTGTGACTATTTAATTCACTATCATACAAATTCACCAAACCATTTTGAAATAATTGCACTAAATCATACTCCAATCAGATATTTGCAGTCAAGACCTATCAAGGTAGAAAAGAACAGCATATTTTAACTAAAGAAGTGATTTTAATGGAATTTAAAATGGTACCTGTGACAATTCAAGGGTTTCCCTGAAAAGTTCATACATATGCTTAGGATAAATTAAAAGGGAACAATTTTAAAGCACTGAAGCCTGAAATGTATGCTTAATTAAACCGGTACTTTCAGCATAAACTACTGTTCACCTGAAATCGTGCCACAAGTGTATGTTTCATTTTGTGTAGATGCTGCTTTGAAGATCACTTGTCTCATCAGTGTGAACTCACAAAAAAAAGCTACTTAGCTCCTCTTCTGTGGAACCATCTTCTTATCCTTAGGAAAACCTTCCTTTTTGAGAAAGCCTATAGTCAGGTTTGGGTTAGGCCCCTAGTTGCTGCCATAGGCTCCTGTCATTCCTGCCACTCTTCCTATCCAATCTGTACTCATATCCAATTATCAATCCACAATAGTAACCTCATATCCTCTCCTGAATCCTAGGGCTCTGTCATTTCACAGCTTCCAATGAAATGGGCCTTTATCTTCTGCAGCGTTTCGCCAGGCATCTGCTATTGCTATTTCTTTTAGGAATATCAAAACAATTATTGTATCATTTGCATCTATTCAACCTATTACCAGGTAGCTGTCGGCGCTAACATGTGCAAGCTCCTCCCAACCCTGACACCTCCTTCTGTCTCTATCTCGCTGTCCTTCTTTCACTCTCGCTCTCTCTCTCTCTATCCCAGGGGGTTGAGACAGAGGGCCGCCCACTTTCAGATCGTATCTGTCCAAGGTTTCTGCCCGGTATCAGGCAATGTTTCTTTGTCGCTGTTGCCAAGTGCTTGCTCATGGGGGAATGTTAGGTTTCTGTAAATCATTTTAAAGAATGTGGTCTAGACTTTCTTCACATGTTAAGTGTCATGAGACAACTGTACTGTGATTTGGCACTATATAGATAAAATCTGACTTGACATGTCTGAATTCTGCAGGAGTCAAAATGCTAAAAGATTTTGTGATTAATTCATTGAACTGAATTGGTTACATTAACTCAATTTATACTTGAATGAAATATTCGTCATGTTACTGTAATAAACCATCCATCCATCCATCGTCCGCTGCTTATCCTACCCGGAGTGGCGGGGGATGCTGGAACCTATCCCGAGAGGCGGGGTACATACTGGGCCGGTCACCAGCCGCTGTAATAAACCAAGTGTGCTTATTGGTTTTTTATAAAAATGCAGGCCTTTCGTGAAGGAAAACAACTCATGTGTTGTGAGTGAATGAATGAATGATAAGCAGTGAGTTTCAACACATACTGGCACAAATCTCATAAGGTCATGAAGTGTGACCGAGCTTTGGTTTGACATGTTTTTTTGCCTGCAGCCCAGCTCCTGATGAGCTGTGAGAATATTCGCTCCCAGTGCACATTCACTGATGCAGGCAGTCCACGGGGGCTTTTCCAGTGAAATGGGATGCTGGACCAACGCCAATGAAAAGGGGAGTGTCAGCAAATCCGAGCTTTTTTTTTCCCCTCACACTCATGTGATCCGCTCTGAACTTCCTTCCCTTTGGACAGAGCAGAGGGCAACTCGGCCTGTTTCACTTCATGTTGTTATTTCATGACAGGAGTACAAGTGGGGGGTGAGTGGGCGGTTGGGGGGGGTTATAATGACAGATAAAGAAGACGGAGGTAATGTTGGAGCTTATGCTATAAGTCTCAGTCTGTCTACTCTATTATATTGTGGGTTTTTTGTACCATAATCCCTCCGTCACATTTTGTTTCACTTTTCCATCATCCAACTCACATAGCTGAAATTCTTCTTCATCTTACCTGAATCTCTTCAAGTATTTGGCTGAATAAATGCCATTTAAAGTAAAATAAATGAATGGGTGCATCATCAGAAGAGAAATTACTCATGGCAGAAGGCAGGGAGAAACTCCTCATCTGATACTTTTGTAGAAATATATGAAAAAGGCCAGTTTTGGTGGGAAAAAAGACCTTTGAATTTTTAGAGTGAGGCTGTGCTCAGGTGATCATGTGACTGAAGGAGGACAGGGGGCTCCACTGTATGAGGAGTAGCCTAACAAAAAGACAACGCTCTCTCTCACTTCAGTTCACGACCCTTCACAAGACTACACAGCTTGTTTCTCAGTGGAGGTGCAAAAAAGCCATAGCGTATTTTAATGTGTAGCACAACAAGCCCTAAGCCATGATGACGTTTGAAAGGAACAGCAAATTCAACTCATTTTCTAAAAGCCAACTGGTCTTTCCTGCCAGATATTCTCACCATCCTTTTAGTCAAAGTTCTAGAATCTATTATTTGTCGAATGGGAGCGGTTGCATTTGTCCAAACCTTTAAGCATTTTCCAGCTGAAACCACCTTAACAACAAACTTTCAAAGATAAAGGGCTTTCTTGTCCACAAACCCTGGAGCTGCTCTTTGTCCACTCTGCGGCTGGATGACCTTCCTCACACCACCTGCAATATGTTGACCCCCATCAAACGGTGGTGTTGGACACCAGCAGGAAAACAAACTGAAGTTCAGGTGGGTGCGGCAAGGCAATCCATTGAGGGATGGAAGGTGAAAACTGCTTCTTCCTTCGTAGGGGCCTCATTGTTACATTTATCTATTTTTACACACTGAATAAACAATTTCATTTCATGTGAATTGTGAGTTCAGCTCCCGCTCAGGGTTTCCCTGCTCAAAACATGTTGAAGCGACGCCCTCTGCAGGAAAGGAGCAAAAAGCTTCACAACAGAAATCAATGTTTTATAAAGTGAACTTTGTGAGCACTTTCGTTCTGTGGCCCTGGGATTGACTGGCGACCAGTCCAGGGTGTACCTCTCGCCCAATGACAGCTGGTAGGCTCCAGCATCCATCGCGACCCTGATTGCAGGAAAAGCAGCAGACAATGGATGGATGGATAGTATAATTCACATACTTTAGATATTTTATAAATTATCACAGATGTGTTTTTGTTAGCCTTCTTGCTTCTGCCACGTAGTTGCCCAATGAATAATGACATGAACACAAAAAAATCACTTAACACTAAAGTTTTTTTTTATTATTTTATTTTATTCTATTTATTATCTTGTATTATTCATCAATAAACTGCAACTCCAGCTCTGTGGAAATAGTTAACATTCTCATAGGTGGCTGATAACACAATCGGGTACAAAAGCAGGATGCTCCCACAATGGGAGGATGCTCACATATTCCAGAACAAATGCACAAGAAAACTACTGAAAAATGTTCCTCAAAGAAAGAATGAAAAGAAGTTGAATGTTTTACACCCAGAATCCTTCACACTGCATGGGAATAATCTCCAATCCCCCAGACGTGTGCGATTGAGCCTGATTGTATGAAGACATATGACATGATACAACAGCGTGGGCTCGGGATTAACAAGGCAAACTCCTGCCAAGCATGTGAGCTGGACCGTCACAGAACAGAGATCACGGTCAGTAGATCAGGTGTTGTTGGAGCATCATAATTGTTGACTTAAAAATCTTTGGCCACCATATTTCAACAACCTATTACAAACATCCTGCACAAATGAAGACATGGCTGAGGAAGAGGAAGGTCTGGCGACTAAACTCCCCTCAACTCAATTGAGAGCATGTGGGACAATGAGGTTGCTGCATACCTCTGGAGTTATAAGGGCCGAAGTGTATGACAATGAGCATTGTTCCTAAGCAGCACGCAGGACCTCCAAAGCTAGCAATCTCTAGTAACAACTGACTGTACTCCTTCAGTCAAACCAAGGACCCAGTGGCCCCAGCCCACTAAAAGGACAAAGTGGAAACAATTTGATGATGTGCATCAGATCCTGGAAATGACAGGCAAGGGGGGATGGACCATTGGCTAATGACCACTACCTAAGTGAAAATTGCAGCTAGGCGATTTGGAGCTGAGGCACCCAAGCCCGCACCAGCAGCATATGCTCTGAGCCACATAGCAAGGAAGATCCATTGCTTCAGTAAAGAGTTTAAGCTGAAAAAGAGGCAGTACAGGACAACAGGTGAAGTTGACAGAGTCAGCTTAGTAGACATGAGAGCAATCCTAAAGAAGCAGCTCTTGACATTGCGGAGGGCAGAGTTCCACGGGATGAGGCAGAAAGAGAGAGCCAAGAAGATGGCAGCTTTCCTGGCCAATCCCTTCAAGTTGACCAAGGAGCTCCTTGGCTAAAAGAGGACTGGCCGCCTCATCTGCTCAAAGGAGGCTATTGATAACCACCACAAGGCCATGCACAGCGACCCAAGCAGAGAACAACCACTAGGCCCATGCGACACACTGATAACACCACCAAAAGCCTACATTAAACTTCAATCTGAAGGAGCCCAGTCTATGTGAAGTGGAGGAAATGGTGAGGAGGGAAAGATCAAGCACAGCACCAGGCCCAAGCGGCGTGCCGTACAAGGTACTATGTCAACTTTGGAAGGCCCTGAGGGGGATCTGGAGGAGAGGGAGAATTGCCCAGCCATGGAGGTGTGCAAACGGATTGTACATACCGAAAGTAGAAAAGGCTGAGAACATTGACCAACCTCGTGTAATCTCCTTGCTCAGAGTGGAGAGAAAACTCTTCTTCATTATTGTGGCCAAGAGACCCTCCAGCTTCCTGTTGAGCAATAAGTACATCAATATATCTGTGCAGAAGGGAGGAATACCAGGAGTATCTGGTTGCCTGGAACACACAGGAGTAGAAACCCAGCTCATCAGGAAGGCGAAAGACGGCAGAGGTGATCTGGCTGTGTTGTGGTTGGATCCCCTTAATGCCTATGGCGCCATAACCCATAAGCTGGTGGAGGTCGCATTGGAGAAGCACCATGTACCCCATCAGCTTGAGAGTCTCAGCTGGTCAGCTAACACCTGACTGGCACCAGCTGGAGGTGGGTATAATCACTGGTTGTACCGTATCAGTGACCCTCTTCGCGCTGGCAATGAACATGCTTGCCAAGAGAGCTGAAACAGAATGCAGAGGTCTACTCAGCAAATCTGGAGTAAGGCAGCCTCCCATCAACGCTTTCATGGATGACCTCCCGGTGACAACGACAGCTACACCAGGAGCCAGATGGATTCTCCAGGGGTTGGAGAGGATCATAGCATGGGCGCGCAAAGTCCAGGTCCTTGGTAATCAAGAAGGGACAGATCACAGACAAATTCCGCTTCAGGCTGGGAGGACATCTGATCCCATCAGTCACTGAGAAGTCAGTGAAGAGCCTTGGCAAGGTCTTCAACTGAAGCTTGAATGACAAAGAAAGGCAACCAGGGGTGACTTAGAGGGCTGGCTGAGGACAGTGGACAAGTCTGGGCTCCCCAGAAGATTCAAGGCCTGAATATACCAACATGGAGTCCTCTCAAGAATCCTTTCACCTCTGCTCATCTACAAGGTTCCCATGACAGTGGTAAAAGGTTTTAGCAAAGAATGAGCAGCTATCGCCGCAGATGACTGGGTTTGCCACGCAGCTTCAGCAACGTCGGGATGTATGGGAACACCAACAAGCTCAGACTCCCTTTCAGCTCAGTCAGGGAAGAGTTTATCACCTGCAGTACTCAGGATCCAGTAACGGCAAAATGTTTCGGGGCAGGAATTGTGGTGAGGACAGGGAGGAAGTGGAGGGCCATGGATGCAGTCCACCACACGGAAACTCGGCTGAGACACAAGGTCATCCTTGGCACAGTGGTGCAAGGCAGAGCTGGTCTTGGGAGCCTAACAGCAACCCGGTACAAGTCTGCCAGCAGGAATGAGAGGCAGAGACTGGTGCAGAAGGAGGTGAGAGCCTCAGTCGAGGAAGAGCAAACCAGCAGAACAATGGCCATGAAGCAGCAAGGTGCCCGGGTGAAGTGGGAGCAGGCGATGGAGCGGTGCATCTCCTGGAAGGACATCTGGAAGTGGAACCCCCAGAGGATCAATTTCTTGATCCAAGGGGTTTATGATGTCCTCCCAAGCCCATCTAATCTGTGCATCTGGGGCAAAATAGAGACACCTGCATGCCCCCTGTGGGACCTCTGGAACACATCTTAAGCAGCTGCCCCAAGGGGCTGAGTGAGGGCCATTATCGATGGAGACTCAACCAAATCCTTCAGTCCTTCTCTGAGGCAATCATTGTGGGGATAAAGGACAGTCGATACACCCAAGCTACAGCCAAGGCCATCCAGTTCCTCAAGGAAGGGGAGTTTCCCCGGACATTATCTTCGTCTCCGAGGCAACAAAACAACTGGTCTTGCTGGAGCTGAAAGTTCCCTGGAAGGATAGGATGGAGGAGGCACAAGAGAGAAAGAGGGAAAAGTACCAGGAATGGGTGGAGGACCAGATGTATGCCAGTGGAGGTTGGCAGCCACTCCCTGGACAAGGCATACGGCACACTGGCCATAACAGGTGGGAAGCAACATAGAGCCATGAGTAACAAAACAGAGGCTGCGAAGAACGCATCCAGATGGCTCTGGCTGAAGAGTGGAGAGCCGTGGGGGCGGTGACTCCAGGAAACAACACTGATGATGTGTTGAAACAAGGTCAGTTGTTTTCACAAAATCTTTAATCCAACTGAAAATTGGGGCGATTAGGTTCAAAATTAAGGAACAATAACATAAAGCCAAGAATAATATTAATAAAATAGATGAACACACTGAAATAAAATAATTAATTCATTTAAAAAACTTAAAAAACAAATTTTGTATTGTCTAAAAGGGTGACTGGAATTATCAATGAACACTGTTCCAATCTCTGGTGGTGTGAAATCCCTACGTTTAGGGTCAGACGAGGGTCCCCCCTCAATTCACCAGCAGGTCCTGCTGCACGCGACAGGCGGGGTCAGCATGGAGCTGATGGAGGGAATCACTTTAGAAGATTAGCGCAGTCATCTGTTTGGATTATACAGGGAGCTTGGCCATCCATCTGTCACCTCCGGCCTGAGGTGGACACACTCAGGCCGCACTCGCTGTGTGTCGCTATTTTTCGGATGGATTAAAAACAAGGCATGACCCTGGGTAGTGTCTGGATCATGTAACAGTTCCTTTTCTGTCTGCCTGCCAAACATGCAAAGCACTTTGTCAGAATCACCTGAGATGGAGTTTTGAAAAACAAAACTCAGCAGGACTAGATTCCCTGGTCCTGACACCCAAAATAAAGATGATGCTAATTGTTTTCAATTATATTTCAAACAATGATTGTTTATGTTTGGCTTACATACTAACATGTGCTTAGATGTTGATCATCTGGCTGAAAAACATTTGTCTATTGAAGACCCAGTTACAGCCCATGGGCAGAGAGTCTGGATGTCCAATGTACCTCTCACATGCTGTAACCAGAAATTAGCTCAAAGGGATACATCTAAGAGAGAAATGGTAAATTCAGAAGAAGGCTTCCATTTCGTGATGTAAATATTTTTTTTATAATTATTATAAATATACTTTTAAAAGGTCAGATATTTTGTCACATTAAACACATGATCAATTCGTGAATCACACAGTAGCATGCATTAAATAAAATAATATTTATTACATCATACTCCCTGGAGAAATTTTTCCTTGGAACCCAAACATTAACATTCGAATGGCACCCATGATGGTATTTAGATGTCCTATTTATACTCGGTGTGCATGGGGGATATCTTCATCATGTAATAACTGATCAAATCTGGTAACTTGTGCATTTGAATATTGTGCAAACACAATCAGCCTACATTGAGCATTGAGATTGTGTGTTTTCTGCACAGGCTCCATGATGTGATGCCTGAATTTTATGCTGCTGAGGTTTGTGCAGCAGCTCAGCCCCCCCCCCCCCCCCCCCCCCCCCCCCCCCCCCCCCCCCCCCCCCCCCCCCCCCCCCCCCCCCCCCCCCCCCCTCAGCCCCCCCCCCCCCCCCCCCCCCCCCCCCCCCCCCCCCCCCCCCCACCCCCCCCCCCCCCCACCACCAATCACCACCACACCCCCCTTTCCTGCCCTCCCCCTCCCCCCCCCCCCCCCACCCCCTCACCTCTCTCTCTACATTCTCC
>CAAKHD010014558.1:85995-100155 GCA_901007705.1 Fistularia tabacaria
TTTTTTTCCCAGGCCCCCTGAGGTGGTGCCCGAATTTTTTTGTGCTGGGGGTTTTGGCGCAGCCCAGCCCCCCCCCCCCCCCCCCCACGCACACATGCACACATCAGACCTCCACATCCACCCACACAATAACCAAGTGTCCTATCTTCCTTATCTCCTCATCTCTCCTTACCCACACTCGCAAGTGACCCATTGTGCGATTACTACTTTCCCCACCCTTCTCTCAGTTCAAGGCTGTGGAGAGATGCTTGTCAGCTGCTGGAAGCCAGTCTGACCCCTTTCAGACATTTTGTTTTTTGAATGAGAGTGAGGTCAAGCTCTCCTCAGAAATAACATCCTCTGATTTATCTTCTTCTTTGCATCTCACTGCTCGGCCCACTCAGTCCTCTCTATCTGCCCCTTCATCTCTCTCAGGCTCCCTTTAGAGCCGACGGAGCTTATTGTGGACAAATAGGCTTAGGAGCGTCACTATGGCAACAGTGAATCGTAAAAAAAAAAAAAACGAACAAGCAAATGATCGTCAGGGGCTCCCACTGTCGACAGTGCCCTGAACTTCCCGCAACAAGTAGAGGCAGGTCAGAGTGGCTCCTGGGAGGAGAAGGAGGTGGTGGTGTTGAGGGTTGGGGGGCGGGGGGTTAGATCCATTTAACTTCCCTCCGCTTTTCAGCTCCTCCTGCTTCTGTCTCTCTGCAGACCCTCAGTTCGGTTACTCTCTGAATCACAGAAAGCACTCCAAACAGAAAAGGAGGTAAGGACATGTTTCTTTGGTCTTTCTTTTTAATTCTTATTTCTATTTTGAGACTGGATGCAGTGCCTTTTCTGGTTTAGGCTTCAGTGAAAAAGAGTTGTGATAGAATGATAGAATGCTGACCAGAGAACAGATCAGCTGGGAGGATGTGGAAAAAGGAGGACGGTTCAAGGACATTTCTTGAAAACAAGAAAAGTTTGTATGTTCTTACAGCTTCGGGAACAAAATCATTTTATCTGTCAATTGATATTGATGAATTATAAAGGATTTGCAGTACAGTTTCAATTGATGAAGTCTGCACAGGTGGAAAGTTGGTCGCTATAGTTGATCTTACACCGTCATATCTGGAATGGCTATATCGCAATGATCAGACATCTTGCAATATTCTGTGTGACACATTAAATACAGGGTTTGTCGACAGATAACAAAAATCTTACTGTGAAGTTCAGCAACTTTGATTTATTCCATGAATCTTTGTATTCTTTCCAAGGCACAACAGCATATCTGACATGAAAAGTATTTGATAATACACAGCCCCAGGAGGCTCACTGAGCCGCCCAGCAGTTTTTTTCAGAGGTAGAACGAATGATTTAGTTTTTCTGTTAATCAAATCCAAAGACAGGAAATTGCACATTTAAGTATCAACCTATCAGCAACTTCATTTTCATATAGAAGGAACATTGTCAACATCAAACATATTTTCTCAAGCGGTCATTGTGTGGACCCCCATCTTGAATATCATGTGATGAAAAGGCTTGGTAACCGGTCGATGTCTCCATCTTGAAGTGGTTGTCAGCTCAGATGTGAAGAGGCGTCTGCGGGAGAAGTGATTTTTAATCATAAAATAGGTGCTGATGGTCTGAATTAAAACCAGCACAAATGACACACACATGCACTGATCAAGCATAAAAAAACCTCAGCCTGTGAACAGATTAACCTCAGCTTAGAGAGGACACTTACGAAACAAAGGCTCGAGTTGCATCTTCTTCTTCTTTTACTTTCTGCTGCTCTCTTCAGGGGTCGTAACAGCGAATCAACTTCCTTCATCTAACCCTATTCTCTGAATCCTTTGGAAAAGATGAAAAATATACAGCTGCAACACACAGAATAAACGCATGCAATGAGGCTCAGAGATTCTTTTCATGATTAAAACAAGAGTAAATATTCATTTGGTTTAAATAATGAAAATGCCAGCGCGATGCGGCATAATAATCTGTCTATCAACCCATTCATCATAGCAATAGTCTTACAAACACTGCCTTAACTGTTTCTTATTGTCAAATACTCACAGAGCAATTGATATATATTTCAGCAGTGAATGATAAAAACAATTGTAAATACACTGTAATTGTACAAATATAAAAAACTGACATGCAACCCAGAATAAAAAAAACCATGCACTAAGCAACTGCAATGAGCCAACATCCATCAAGCACAAAAGGTTATTCCTGTTTGTATGCTTTTAATCTTATAAAGAGCCCCCACCATCTTTCTGAGCTTTAATTACAAAGCAGTGGTATTGGACACCCATAGAACCTCTGGACAGAGGGGTTTTTCCATTCACTTGACATTTTGTCATTCAGTTGGTTAATTTTGTAATCATACTTGAAAGAGTCTCACTGAGAACGAGATAAAGGAATTCACAGAATCAAAAGCACGAATAAAATGGGATCGTCATCATCAGCCATGAGCAGACTATCAAAAAACACATCACAGATTGAAGGCAGAGCTTGAGTGCAATGTGTTATGTTTATGAATTTCAGTCTGTGTATTCATTTATTTTCTATTACTTTTTTATTGCAAGTTTATAGATTTTAATTGAGTGCCCTAAGAAAAAGAATTGAAAATTGAGAATTGAAACAGCAACACAGTTCATATAGAAACAGAGTCTCTCTTTTAATTGACTAATTTTGATCATCTATAGCTTATTTTATATTTCTCAGATCTAATCAGTATTTTTGTACTGAAACAAACTGACCCCTGGTTTTTAAACTGCCTACTATGAGAAGTACAAAATTACAGTCATTAGTTCTAGGTCACCCGCTACCGCTTTAGTCTGATTGCTCCCCATCATTAGGTGTGTGTGAAGGAGGACCAGGCCATGGCCTCCTGGTTCAGCTGGAATGAGCCGTATCAACGGACACCCCGCCGGGACCCTGCAGATGTGGTCACTGACACCCTGATGCTGGAGTTCAGCTGGCAGCTGAAGGAGGCGGAGCGGCAGCAGAGGGAGAGGGAGAATGAGTACCAGCGCCTGAAGACCGGGGTCGACTACAGCTGGCTGGCGAGCACACCACGTTCCTCCTACAGCATCAGCACCGGGGAGAGGATAGGCCTGGAGGACCTCTGCTCCAAAGTGCCACCGTCATGTTGCGGCCTCACAATCCTCAAGTAAGACAGATTCAGCACCATGCCATGTTGACGTGTGACACATAAAGGATAAAGGCAGCCAGATCTTATTCTGCTTTGTTTCTCCAATCTATTTATCTCACAACTGTTTTTTAGTAAATTCAACAATTTTACATTTTCATACAAGATGAGTTAAAGGTAAAGGGAATTGTTTCAGTCCTTTGAGGGCCTTTAAGGATATTCCGCTCAAAGAGAAAAAAGGAGAGCTAACATTATCTGAGGTTATAACCACAAATGAAAATATTACAGTCCACAAAGACTCTTCTTGTACAGCCAATGGCAGCATTGTATTTTAAATACATGCCTTTATACATTATACTTGCGTTATACATACTTATTACTGCGTTGACTTAATTTTAATAGCTGAATCCAAGAGACTGATATTCACCATTTTTTTAAAGCTCAGTGTGTTACTTCACAAGAGGAAGAATAAATAAAAAGCCAGCAATGAGGCTGGAGGTCAAAGGACAATGAAAGAGTAACACTGATGATTTCAGCCGGACCTTTCTATTCAGGCACAATAACTCTGCACCAGATGTTTTGGGGGAAAATTCAAATTTTCACAGCAAAAAATAACATTTTACCCAAAACTATTGGCCTTCAAAACAAGTTCCACAAGAAAAGCCAATGTGAATGGCCAAAAAACAAATTGAAACGTTAAATGGGAGGGAAAAAAAATCAGATTTCCAAAGAGTGTCAACCCATGGCTTTTTCCTGTTCCAATCCAAGGATGAGTTTCATTCAAAACTGATCTCAAACAGCCAAATAAAAACAACGAAAATAATTTTGTTTTTCATTTGTCAGAGAATGGTGCAGCTTGTCTATCATCCTACTCATGAGCCATAATGTTTTGGATTCTCTTGCATCTCAACACCTGTTCACAATTTATGTAGTGTTAACTGACCATGGGGTTTTTAACACAGATGCCCGGCCACGGCGTCAAAATTGAGAATTTGTACATGGTTTTCCTTCGCCGAGAGCATGACCTTTCAGATGTGAAATTGGCAGCAAGAAATAAGTGAACTTCCATCCTCTCCTTAACATGAGCATATCGGACTTTCTTCAGTTTAAAATGAATATCTAAAACAAATCTTGAGCGTCTCTATAAAATGTCTATCGAATATATGTCTGACATTCAGGGAAAACCTTAAAATTGCTTCCCAATAATTATAAATGACCTCAGGTCTCCTCTAATATCCCCCATACAGACGGAATATTGGTCAACAGCCTGGATAAATACATAGGCTGACAATTAGAAGGACTACCTTCAGCCGCAGTCTCCATGTATACAAACTTCACATTTTTTGTTCTGGTATTATACAAGCCTATCTTAATCCTCAGCAGCACAAGTGTATGTGTGCATGTGTGTGTAAAGTGTGCGTGTAAAGGGCAGGTTAAGGTTACATCTGCTTTTCCGTATTGCCGGTACTCTCAGTACGATTCTGTGTATCTAAAGCATGTGGTACAGATCAGAGGGATTAAAGAATGTGATGGCAGGATTATAATGTTTTGTCCCCTCTTGACTGTTGTCTTGTTTGCTTTGGTGCTGTTGTTTTTGTAATCTATTGCTGAAGCCCCTCCCCCATTTATAAGGAACGGCAAAGTAAAAACTTTTAGCAGCAGTTACTTTAACATCACTTTGCCTGATAGCAGATAATCTAGTTCATCAAAATGTAGTGGAATTTCTCCTCAGTAAATTGCATCATTAGCATTCCCTAATAATTGGCATCATTTGCAGTTTGATGATAAGAAATGTTTTGTAATCACCAACTAAAATTGTTTTTTAAATGCACCCATTATATTATGTATCTTAATTGAATCTACCTAATTGACAAGGCACATTGTGGTTTTCCCGGTCTTGATCGAAATATTGCCCACCACGTTATTTCCTTAGCAATGAAAAAAAGGGTATTCTTAATTTTGTAACAAATACCACAGTTAAATGCTGTCACAATTAGTACACCTTATATGTAAATTTTTAATGAGATAATGTGTCAGTTGTAGTGAAACATCCTCTGATGCATAGGTAGGGGATATCATCAGTGATGTACCTGAGTTCATTGGATGTTTCAGGTCTTTCGAACATCAGACGCGCTCTGTCAGGCGACCCAGCTGAGGTCGATCAGGCCAAGCAGCACTTGACCACGCCCTCTTTGTCAAGAGCCACCTGGAGCCTTACTATGCTGCCTTGGTGTTGTTGAAGATGGTCCTCTTCCTTCTCTCTCCTGCGATGCCAAGTGCAGTGTAGGTTCTGCACAGCGACTGTCCAGCAAAGCCTCTAACCCCTACCTCCACAGGCAAGAACCTAGCCTTCCAGCCTTCTCTGTGGCAGTCGCTAACCAGGCTGTCATACGCTCAAAGGCCTCCTCCATAAGTTCTTCCCACGGCACAGTGAGCTCCAGCATGACAACGTTCTTTCTTGCCTCTGACACCAGAACGATGTCAGGTCTGAGGTTGGTCTCAACCACATACAAGGTGAACTTGAGTTAGCTGCCCAAGTACACTGACAACTGCCAGTCCTGTGCAGTGTTGAGAAGCCCTGACGTTGCATTTTGTGTTATTGACTTCACTCCTGCTGATGAAGTTGATGGCCTTCTTCATGGGTTTTGACCTCCAGCAGCTGGCAATGCCTCTACTGATGCTCTCTGCAATGGTCTTGAGCACCTGATCATGACACCATCAGAATCTGCCTTCCCCCAGAGCTTTTGGGAAACAACTTAGTATGTGCTTGAGGGTCCCCTTTCTCTGGCAAAGGGGGCATGCTGGTGTGTCGACCAAACCTCAGCAGTGCAGGTTGGATGGGCTGGGAACTGCAACACCTCGTTTGCACGCAAGACCTTGAGCTCCTCCTAAATGGATTTCAGGGGGAGTGTCAGTTTGCAGGTGTTTCCATAGAGGGCAATGTTGCTCAAGCTCCTCTGCAGTCCTAACCATCTCCTCAAGTAACAACTGACTCTCCTTTCCAGATCTGAGAGGGTGATGATCGAGAACTCATAGAGGAGCAGGGGCCACAGTATCCTTGGCAGAATCCCATCCTGGTAAATCCAAGCTTTGAATTTCCCTGGAAGACCAGTCTTGTTCCATGACCACGACGAAAACCACACTGCTCCTCCTGAATCCGAGATTCGATGACCCGTCAGACCTTCCTCTCCAGCACCGCTGAATAGACTTCGCCAGGGAGGCTGAGGAGTGTGATCCCCCTGTAATTGGAGCACATCCTCCGATCCCCCTTTTTAAAAAGGGGAATCACCACCCCCGTCTGCCAGTCCAGTGGCACTGTCCCCGACGTCCATGCAATGCTGCAGAGACGTGTCAACCAGGACAGCCCTACAGCATCCAGAGCCTTGAGGAACCCTGGGCGGACCTCATCCATCCCCGGGGCCCCACTACTGAAGAGCTTTTTGACTACTTCAGCAACTTCAGCCCCGGAGATAGGAAGACCCCCCCCCCCAGGGTCTCCCGGCTCTGCTTCCTCATTGGAAGGTGTTTTGACCGGCTGAGAAGTATTCCTGCCACCGATCTACAACACCCCGCGTTGAGGTCAGCAGCGCCCCGCTCCCACTACACACAATGTTGATGGAGCACTGCTTCCCCCAGAGACACCGGATGGTGGACCAGAATCTCCTCAAAGCCCACCGGAAGTTGTTCTCCATGGCCTCCTGGAACTCCTCCCACACCCGAGTTTTTGCTTCGGCGACCGCTGTAGCCGCATGCCGCTTTGCCTGCCACCTGTCTCCTGCCTCCGAGTCCCGCAGGCCAAAAAGGCCCGATAGGACTCCTTCTTAAGCTTGACAGCATCCTTCATCGCTGGGGTCCACCAGCGGGTTCGAGGGTTGCCGCCCTGACAGGCGCCGACTGCCTACGGCCGCAACTCTAAGCTGCCGCCTCGACAATGGACGCGCGGAAAATGGCCCATTCTAACTCAATGTCCTCCGCCTCCCTCAGGACGTGGTTGTAGCTCTGCTGGAGGTGGGTGTTGAAGCTTTCCCTGACAGGGGACTCTGCCAGACGTTCCCAGCAGACCCTCACATTGCGCTTGGGTCTACCAGGTCTGACCAGCATCTTCCCCCACCATCGGAGCCAACTCACCAGCGGGTGGTGATCAGTTGACAGCTCTGCCCCTCTCTTCACTCGAGTGTCCAGGACATGCGCCCGTAAGTCTGACGATAGGACCACGAGGTTGATCAAAGAACTGTAGCCTAAGGTACGTTGGTGCCAAGTGCACATATGGACACCTTTATGCCTGAACATGGTGTTTGTTATGGACAATCTGCAACGAGCACAGAAGTCCAATAACAAAACCCCACTCGGGTTCAGATCAGGGGGGCTGTTCATCCCAATCACCCCCTTCCAGGTCGCACTGTCATTGCCCACGTGAGCGTTGAAGTCTCCCAGTAGAATGAGGGAGTCCCCAGAGGGAGCGCTCTCTAGCAGCCCCTCTAAGGACCCCAAAAAGGGTGGGTATACTGAGCTGCTGTTGGGTGCATAGCCACAAACAGAGAGGCTACCCTCTCGTCCAACGGGTTGAACCCCAACATGCAGGCACCGAGTCGGGGGGCAATCAATATGCCCACTCCTGCTCGGCGTCTCTCACCGGGAGCAACTCCAGAGTAGCAAAGAGTCCAGCCCCTCTCAAGAGGCCTGATTCCAGACCCCATGCTGTGCGTCGAGGTGAGTCCAACTCTATCTAGTCGGAATCTCTCAACCTCGTGCACCAGCTCGGGCTCTTTCCCCGCCAGAGATGAGACATTCCATGTCCCTAGAGCGAGCTTCTGCAGCCGAGGGTCGGACCGCCAAGGTCCCCCCCTCCGGCCACCGCCCAACTCACACTGCACCCGACTCCCTTGGCCCTTCCTGTCGGTGGTGAGCCCAGGGGAAGGGGATCCCATGTCGTCCTTTCGGGCTGTGCCCGGCCGAGCCCCATGGGTGCAGGCCCGGCCACCAGGCGCTCGCCATCGAGCCCCAACCCCGGGCCTGGCTCCAGGGGGGGGCCCTGGTGACCCATGTCCGGGCTGGGGAAAACTAGGTCCCAAGTTGTCCCTTATCATGGAAGTCTTCTGAGCCACGCTTTGTCTGGCCCCTCACCTGGGACCTGTTTGCCTTGGGTGACCCTTCTGGGGGCACGAAGCCCCCGACAACATAGCTCCCAGGATCATCGGGACACGCAAACCCCTCCACCACGATAAGGTGACAGCTAAGGGAGGGGTTTTCGTCCTGGTCGTGGAACAGTGAACCAGCTCTATACCCTCAGCAGGGTTCTCGAGGGGGCATGGGAGTTTGCCCAACCAGTCTACATGTGTTTTGTGGACTTGGAGAAGGCATTTGACCGTGTTCCGCGGGCAGTCCTGTAGGGGGTGCTCCGGGAGTATGGGGTACAGCCCCCCGTTATACGGGATGTTCCCTGTATGCCAGGAGTCAGAGCTTGGTCCGCATCGCTGGTTGTAAGTCGGACTCCTTACCGGTGGGAGTTGGACTCCGCCAGGGCTGCCCTTTGTCACCGATTCTGTTCATAATTTTTATGGACAGAATTTCTAGGCGCAGCCAAGGTGTCGAGGGGATCCGGTTTGGTGGCCACAGGATCAGGTCTCTGCTTTTTGCAGATGATGTGGTCCTGGTGGCTTCATCAGTCCATGATCTCTAGCTCTCGCTGGAGCGGTTCGCAGCCGAATGTGAAGCGGCCGGGATGAGGATCAGCACCTCCAAATCCGAGACCATGGTGCTCAACCGGAAACGGGTGGAGTGCCCACTCCGGGTCGGGCAAGAGGTCCTGCCCCAAGTGGAGGAGTTCAAGTATTTCGGGGTCTTGTTCATGACTGAGGGAAGGATGGAGCGGGAGATCGACAGGCGGATCGATGCAGTGTCTGCAGTGATGCGGACTCTGTACCGGTCTGTCGTGGTGAAGAGGGAGCTGAGCCGCAAGGCGAAGCTCTCAATTTACCAGTTGATCTATGTTCCTACCCTCACCTATGGTCACGAGCTGTGGGTAGTGACCGAAAGAACGAGATCGCGAATACAAGCGGCTGAAATGAGTTTTCTCGGGAAGGTGGCCGGACTCTCCCTGAGAGATTGGGTGAGAAGTTCGGCCATCTGGGAGGAACTCGGAGTAGAGCCGCTGCTCCTCCGCATAGAGAGGAGTCAGATGAGGTGGCTCGGGCATCTGGTCAGGATGCATCCTGGACGCCTCCTGGGGGAGGTATTCCGGGCATGCCCATCTGGGAAGAGACCACAGGGAAGACCCAGGACACGCTGGAGAGACTATGTCTCTAGGCTGGCCTGGGAAAGCCCAGGGGTCCCCCTAGAAGAGCTGGACCATGTGGCTGGGGAGAGGAAAGTCTGGGCCTCCCTGCTCCGGTTGCTGCCCCCGCAACCTGACCAAGGATAAGCGGCTGAAGATGGATGGATGGATGGACCAGTATTGTCCACATCCTTCAGCCATCCATCTATCTCCTCGCAGGTGTTCTTGATGGAGGCAAAATCCCTGAGGCTGCCATCAAAGAACTTTCCCAAGCTCTTTATTGACTTCTCAGGGGCGGTAGGGAGCGGCGTTCCAACGATAGAGAAGCAGAACTTGTCTGCCACTCTGCCCTTTTTCAAGACCAATAATCTTGATTTGGATGGCTTGAATGACATCCTTGCCCATCCCATTAGCCTCTCCAGCTCTGCTAAGATCTATCTCCAGCCACTGACTCTGTGGTCACTGTCAGGTCGTCCAGGCACGGATGGAACATGATGCCTCTCCACGATTTCAAAAACCTGTTTATGGGGCATTGAGCTGTAGGCACTGGCCTGGTCCAGCATCAGCACCACCAGATCACCCATGTTCTTTCTCCCTTGCCTCTCAGATTGCTACATCATGTGGATGTTAAAGCTTTGTGACAATATTATTGCATGTTTTAGGTTACAAATATATTACAAGCATGCTGCCGTGGATCAAATAAATAAGAAGTGGAAATGCAGGTAGGAACTGACGCATTAAGGGCAGAGAAATACCCACTTTTATTCTAATTAAGAGTCAAGCCTCAAAAAAACCCTGGCCAGTTCCTATATAAAAATGCTTCTATGGTGTCGTACTCTGATCCTCATCATAAGTTCATGTGTTTCATCAGGTTTCGTGAGATGGTGCAAGCACATTTACCCGAGGTTCAGGAGGTGTCCGGCTTGTTCCGCTCAGCTCTCCTTGAGGTTCTGGACCACTTGAAGGAGGAACAGGAAGTCCAGCGTCTTGCCCGCCAGTGGAACAACAAACGTGCCATGAGCGTCTCCATCATGAACTTCAGGTCCCGGATCAAGATCAACCCGTTTGGGAGCACGGTGGGCCTGACCTCCGCTGCAGCAGAGGGGGCTGGGCTGAGTGACCTGAAGACCGTGTCAGAAGATGTGGAGAGAGGCATGGAGAGGGAGGAGAGGGTGTGGAGCATGCCTGACTTCAGATACAAAGGGAACAGCAGTGGCAGAGTTGTGTGACGTGAGGCATCTGTTTGACAGTGCTCAACAAGGGCGAGACTTCACATCAGATGATCCATGCCACTTGCTGCTTTACCTTGTAGTTCAGAAGTATTTCCAGAAATATAGACCTGTTGTCAGGATCAGTATCTGGCCTTTTTATTATGGAAACAGTTTTAAAATGATTGACTCTTGCAGCATTGCCTCCTAGTTTACTGAGTATTTGATTTTAAACATTGATGAGTATTTAATGTAGCCTTACTGGCTCCTCGCTGAATCTAAATGTTGCCGGTTAATCAAACACAAAGCCACCTGAGAATTCTCAATCACATTTAACCCCTTGCAAGAGGAAACAATAAGAAGCTAGACAATTCCTTATCCTCTGCCCACAAATTGAGTTTTATTTCGCAGGACCTGCTCTCAGAAGACCACCAAGAAATGATTCTAAAATATTTCCAGATCTTTGTGAAAGAAACATTTTGTAAAATCTTTCCAGCCGTTTATTGTCTCTCTTGTGACACAGCAATATTAAACATTACATTTTAGAGTGATTTCACCGTTCATATAAAGCTTTCCACTAGTTTATACAGGAGTTTTATGACGATTGTTTCTATTGACATTTAATAAAATGAGAAAGGCGGAAACAAGATGGTAAAAATTAAAGAAATGCAACAACAACTGAGACACTGAGAAATCATCTAATATTGCAAAATCAGTATCACTAGACACTGATTAAACTGGTTCCAAAGTCAACTTATATGAAACATGATGGTGGATTATTTACAAAGATACACATATCGGCAGTTGAGTCTATTTAGGAGATGCAATTAGGCGGGTATAAATGCCCAGAACTTAAAAGAACAAACCGACTTTAAGGGAAACTCACCTTGCTATTATAGGGCCAATTGGACCTGAGGTCAACTCGAAAGAAGAAGCATCATCAAAGTTGCTTGATCGCAGTCTTGTATCCACAGGAGATACAAGAAGATATTTTGTAATAATGAGAGCCAATGTTTTTTTATCTGACCTGTTTGAAATAAATACCCTACTGAATCAAAGTACCGTACAGTCTACCTCTGTACTGACAGAGCAGTGTCAGGTGTTTGCTTTCAACATCACTGTCCTTTCATTTCATTTGAGTCACTGCACTTACAGGCAGCACTTGGGGCACTTGTTCCCCAACTTTTGATGACGAACGGTTCTGATACCACGGGCTTCCGTTCATCGCTAAGCCTAATATTTGAAGGCGGGTGTAGCCTTCTGGTGAACCCAAAGAGAATCTATCCTCCTGTCCAACTGTAGGCATAAAGGCAATAGGCGAATTTCTCTTTAAGCAAAATGAGCATAAATTCAAACCACGAGCAACTTGGGAGTCCAATGGCAGGGAGAATATGTAACGACACGGCTCGTCACAAACTCACAACAGTGATCAGACAATGGTGGACCTCTGGGCGTCAGTAAGCTCAAAATGCAGGCTGTGGTCTGAACATCTCACTCCCTTCAGCTTGATGTTCCTCTGTGCTGAGGTGAATTTTCTCTGGAACAATTTCTTCTCCTGGAAAGCTTCCTTGCGGTTTCCTGAGTTCTGCTGCTGCACCTCCATTAAAGCACCACCTCTAGTGTCCACTGAGGCGTCACAGAGTGGAGTTTAAGAACTCAAGAAGCTCTGCTCGGTTTTTGTCCCGCTGCAAACAAACCAACTTGTGTGACTCAAAGAAAATAGCAATTCTGTCACGATAAACGTAAGACACACTCACGCAGGTTACCTGTTTGTCCTTTTTCGACTTCTTTACTTTCATCTTAATCTTCTTTCCTGTTATCATGCTGTACTTTCCACCTTTCTTCCTTTCCTTCAAGTACTGAAAGAGCAAAGCGATTCAGACCATCAGTAAGCCTATCTTTCAAGGAAAAAAAAAGATTGAGGTCGCACGCACGCACGCACGCACGCACACACACACACACAGACGCACGATAGAGCAGGTGCAGGAGCATTAACTAAAATATTTTCAATAATGCCATGCCTATATATTGTGTGGGACCTGAATAGCAAACACTTTTATAGCTAATTAGCAGCACAGATTATATTTCCAAAGATAAGGCTTAAAGGATTAAAATAACATTTTATAAGTATTAAAACCATCTCAAAAAAAGTCACAAGGAGTAAGATGCTGATCAGACTGTGCATTTTTATCATTAAACATATTGCACAACTTCTTCCACAACAGTTTTGATTCTTTTGCCTACCAATAGGGAGTGAGAGTGAAATTGTCTCCCAGAATCTTGCAGCAAATAAAGATGATAGAAAATCCACATAGCTTAAGTAATTATAATTTTTTTCCATTAATGTGGTTAGGATTTATTTTGGTTTTATGACAACGGTTGTTTTTCTCTAAATTATACATTTGTTGTTTGCAAGCTTTGTGAGACAACAACTCATGATTCCAGAAAAACTAACACTAAACACGTGGCTTTGTGTGAGTGTAGTATTGGAATGTATAGCAAAATGTTTTGTATCACAATGTATTGTGATACAACTGTTTTGTATCTCGTGTATCATGAGATGGTTGCTGATTGCTAACTCTGGATAAACGTAAACAACAGCCTGTTCATGGTCGAATGGGGTGTTCAAACAAAGCTTGGTGACTTGAATGCACCAACCTTGGAGATCTGAACGGGTCCAGAGTTTTCTTCTCCTCCTTTCGATTTTTTATCCTTTTTACGTTTATGACGCTTCTCTTTCTTCCCTTTCTAGTCCAGAATTAAAACAAGAAGTGAAACTGACGGACTGACTTCAATAAAAATTTCTTCATATCATTAAAACAATGACAGAAAACAAGTACTTTTTTGTGATGTTTTTCCTTTTTCCTTTTCTTAGACTGCTTTCTGGATTTACTTCGGGAATCTAAAAAAATGAAACATATAATGACTGGAAATAGACCTCAGAACTTGAAATAATCTGGAGAAAAAAAAAAATTAAAAACACACTAAGTACTAAAAGACCAAGGTTTTTCTATTGCCTAACCCATTGACAATATACTTACCGCTACTTCTAGAGCTACTTAGACTGCGACTTGACGAGCGGGATGAACCTGATGAAGATGACGACGAAGATGACGACGCAGAAGAAGAAGAAGATGATGAAGATGATGACGATGATGACGATGAACTCGATGAGGATCTACTGCGGCTGCGTTTCCGCTTCTTTTTTTCTTGTTCTGAAAAACAGTAGAAAATAACTATCAACACATGATAAAGTATTGATCTTTCCATTGACGTTTCATCACAGAGGTCTCAAGAATAAAACTGGTGCAGTAGTTCCTTTGAAATATAATTTGGTACAATATGTTACTGTACTTAGACACAAGTATTTGGATGAGATGAGACAATTGAAGGAATTCTGCCCTCAAAGTGGATTTGAGATGAAGACAGAAAAAATGTCTAATTGCCTTTCTGCTAAGTTTTAAAGTATTTGAACACCATCATTTTCTGAGTCTCAGTAACTACACAACTTATTAAAACGCATCCCCATAGGGCAGTAGATCGGAAGAGCACACGTCTGA
>CAAKHD010014558.1:100175-124431 GCA_901007705.1 Fistularia tabacaria
CCTACACGACGCTCTTCCGATCTTGGATTTGAGATGAAGACAGAAAAAATGTCTAATTGCCTTTCTGCTAAGTTTTAAAGTATTTGAACACCATCATTTTCTGAGTCTCAGTAACTACACAACTTATTAAAACACATCCCCATAGGGCAGTCCTGGTCTGTTTCCTCATGAATCCATGAAAATGAAGTAGATAAACAGGTGGCATTTATTTTAATCGTTGCATTTGTATGTGAAAACTGTTGCATTTGTTCCTAAAAATTTAACATTTAGACCCAAAGAAATACAACTAAAAAGGGTACCAGCTGAAAAACAGGACTAAAACTGTTACAGAAACTGCAAAAACTTAAGGAATGGCAAATTAAATGATTTTGTATTTTTTTTAAAGAAGAAATGTACAGGTGAGCTGAGGCCTGACAAAAACCAAAAAGACTAAAAAAGATATGTAATTATTACAAAACAAAACTAAACACTAAACACTACAAATAAAAATGCATTTGATAACAGCAAAGGGAAAAAAAAAGTTTTTAAAAGCAGGAAGAACAAACTTAAACAAAGTGGGGATTAATAGCCCAAACAGTCTGCCAAAGCAGAGCAGGAGACTGACAAGGCAAAGAAATTGGATATTATTTTACTGCTGAGTCAGTCACTCCATCTCAGCCCAGCAGAGCACGTTTCTGTTAATATGACCACAAAGAGCAGCACAAGGCTGCATTAAATCTGGGAAATGTATCTCAATGGATAAGTTTTAAATCAAAATGGGTTTCAGTCACAGAGAAGGATATTCCTGCAACTTCATTTAGTACTATCAATTTTGCACTTCTAAAGCAGAGGGCATATTAATTAGAGTGGTTGTACCTCCTAAATAGAGGTACAACCAACTTACATAACTGAAGGCATCTTGGTTGCCTTCCCTCACATCCACTTATGTGGTGCACTGTCCAAATCCTTGCATGCCACATTGCAAGTTAACCTTTGCAAAAATAAGAATAAGTCCGCCTTAACGAAGATAAACTTTTAACTCTACTGCTCCTACAGCATATTGGTGTTGGTGAGTCGTTCTTATCGGCATCACAAACAGTGGATTCTGATTGAACAAGTCAACGTTTCTGATTCTGTTGAATGGGACGGTGGGTGTCTAACCTCTGCCTCTTGTCCTCCCTTCTTCTGTTCTGGAGGTGGAACTGGACACTCTGCACTCCGCCTTCGTCGACTGGAAAGATACAAAAATATGTGAATTTTATCTAAAGCTTTGTCCAGCACCGCTCTGACAAAAGGAGCCCGAAGCGAAACACACATACGGGTGACGAGTGTGGTTTTATTTACAAACTCGAAACACGGTCGGGCAACTGGCCGCTAGTTATTCTGATTTAATCAAGCTAAAGCTAAACTGCGTTTTAAGCTAGATATATCACGTAATCTCTATTTTAAGTAGAAGGCCAACTGCAGTTACGCCACTCACCATTGTAACAGTCCGATAGGGAGAAGTTGATATGACGTAGTGTACAAATATGAATGTCCTATTTCTTTATTCGTAGTTAAGTCATACAATTTAGCATTAGCCAACAGCCTCAGAAGACATTTTGCATCCCAAGATGCACTGCTCCTGTCTGCTCTCCTCCTCCTGTGGGCTTTCAAATCTTTGTCCGGCCGCCGCAAGAGAGACATGGACGGACTACGAAGATCTGTTAAAAATCCAACATGTTTGACAGCCAAGGTGGATGTTACTCCAACAGGCTTTGGTTTCGTTCACTCCTCTGCTGCTGCGGTTGATCGAAAAGTGTCTCTCATCATGTCTGTCAGTGTTCAAGCCAGTCACATGTCTAGTAGTTTTGTTTTTTGCTCAGCCGACTTTCCCTCACAGCTTAGTTCATTACAAATTAATGATACCCCGCATTTAGAAAATAAAGTACTTACAAACCACCGGGGTATTTTCTTTAATTCAACAAGAAAGTGCTTAAAAGTGGCCGGAAATAATTAAAATAAAATAAACAAATAATTGTAAAAAACGGCACGAAAATTAAACGTTTTTTTTTTAGACGTAAAAGATAACCAAAAAACGACTTTTTAAATATTTCAGTCACTCATACGTAAGATCAAACTGAAAGATTTCAGGACTTTTTTTATGTGGACACACCAAATATATTTACTTTTGTTCCTGGAAAAAATGATAATCGCAATAGTGATGATGTTAAGTAACAATAACAAATCACAATATAAGGACATAGCTTAAGCAGTCTTTGAGGCAACATGAGGTTGAGGCCCTGGAACACTGAACCATCAAGGGGTCCTGATTTAAAGATCTCTATCATAAATATATTTAGAGGCTGAAAAAAAATCTAATGGGAAATACAGCATCATTCTGGCATAGACAGTGACATTGCTAGTAATCCAACTGGACACAAAACTTAATTTTCTAAATGTAGGTGTCCAATATTCATCTCTTAGTCTTGGTGATTTGGCCACTTAAGCTTTCCACATCATACTCGTGTGCCCTGAGTCTTGAATTGTTGTAACATCGCTAAAGAACAAATAAATTCTGCATCATTACAGATACAGAAATAATAGCTCCATGTGGCTGTTTTTCTCATTTGTCAGTAATTTCTGACTGAACTTTTGACTTCACAATAATCTGCTACAACAAAATATGCATAAACACTTGTATAAAAACATATTTATTATGACAGAAGTAGTATATGATACAAATACAGGTACAGGAATAAAAAGGACAAAATCTTAAGGCATTTTGTAATTTTGATATTGTACATTAAATGACAAAACAAAATACAACTTCTAATCTATGTGTAGTCAGTATCATCAAGCCTGGCAGCCCTTCATCTTTCCAGGTATAAAACACACAAAAAAAATTGTCAGCACAGTGTATTGAAAAATGTTGAAAAGTCAGATTTAATCAAATGATGTACTCAGGATTATTTTTGATTATGCACTTTTGATAATGACTGAAATGGCTAACTTTGACTGATAAACCAAGTGGGCCATTGCAATAAGAACATTTTAAGGTTGCACTTAGTACAATTTTTTTGAAATATTTTTTTCTATTTTCACCTAATTCTAGCATTGCTTTAAAGAAATCTGCAAATATTCAGTACCTGAGTTTATGTGACTGCAGGCTTTTCATGTGAAACTGACCATGTCAATAATTTTAAATGAATTTATATGTACACAAAAGAATGCAATGATTGTTATTAAACAACACTCAGTGACATCAAGGTATAATAGAAGATGTACAGCTGTCCTTTTATGGACAGAAAACAGACAGGAGTGATGGAATACATCTGCATCAAGGGTGGTTAGTAATGAAAAGAAAAAGCGACTATCCTGGACCATCCAGTTGACCTTGGCTCACTGCAGGGGGGCTGGGCTCCAGTGAGGTAAAAAGTTGCAGCAGATCATGGCCATGACTGATCCCTCTTTGAAACCTCAGGTGAGATACATGGGCCAGATGTAATGAGGAAAAAATTAATCATTTTCGGAAATACAAGCTATACTTATATCTTAAAACATGCTATTACACTTGTCAAAGCAATACTTTGGTAAAACAGGATTCATCATGTAATGGATTGTTGAAACCTGGTTATCCCGGGGTACATGTTGTGTTTTATTCTAAAAACTTCAATTGCACTATTGAGCTTTTAGGCTTCTGCTTTGTTCTTTGAGTGATCAGCGTGAGCTAGGCTCTCCTCATGCTCCTCCTCTTCAGCGGGAACCTGGAAAAGGAATCATTGATCACATAATTTTTCAATGTCATGCAGAAGACACAGATGTTCATGAACCAGCTGTTAATAAGAATTGCAATTGTAAACGATAACACACTTTCAATTGATGTATTCCACCTATCCTGTACAGAGGGACGCGATTGGGTTAGAAGCGTCCAATTGACCCACCGAGCATTTGGAGCCCTCTTGCTATGAGGCAGAGGCATTAATCACTTTACAACAGCACTTGAAATACAAAATCTGTTCTTTAATCTGTATTAAAAAAAAAGGAATCCCACTGTAAATGATGTCCACACTGGTACTCTTACTCCAGAATACTACCTGGAATACATTTTATATGAAAACAATATCTACCTTACCTGTACCCGAATCCCTCATTTAATTACCCGAGGGACAATAGCTATCTTGCATTTCTAATTCTTTCATGCACAACTGTGAAAACCCAAACATAATGATAAACAGGTTCTGGATTACTTACCTCCCAGTAAAGAGAGTCATCAAAGCAGTTCTGGTCTGGAGGCTGCCCCCAGAATGGCAGCTTCATTATAAAACCTTGAGAGGGCAAATTAATTATTCAATCACTGGGGAAGTTCAGCTTCGAATTATGAAAACTCTTGCCTTACTCTAGAATGGTATACTTTTTTGTCTTTCATGACTAGGATTTTATAGGTATGTGCAAAATATTCTACTATACTCACCAGTAATTGCACCTCCAATCAAAGCGAACCCGAGGGATGAACCCAAAGCAGCAGCTTGCATCGTAGCACTATACCTGAAGAAAGGAGGAAAAGGGGAGGCAGAGAGGTTAGAGCTGTGAATTCACTTCACTGGTATTCCAAGCTGAGACATTTCAATGGCACTTACCCTTCTGCCTTCCCCAAAGTAACAGCCACAATCCCAGCCAAGCCTCCCAGGATACCGGGCATGCCGTGCAGATTGTGGACACCACACGTATCCTGGATGCCCAGATTGGACGCCAGGATTGGCTACAAAGTAGAAACAGGAATATCATTGTAACAAAATGAAGTGTATATATGCTTGGACTCACAAATGAGTGTGCAGTAAGTCGTTATATTTGCTATTCAGACAGTTTACCAATCATTCCTTGGTGAATAGATTTGTAAAATGTCATCAAATTGCATGGCTTTCAAGGTTCATCACTGAATTTTTGAATACTGGATCTTGAAAGATCACACATATGTAGGATTTTGGCAAATTTAGCTTTTGAGGGGAGTACCACAATTTTACAAAAGAAAAAAACAGAAAGAAAAAAAGTAATGAAGGTACTGTCATGTTAAACAGACAACATTGTCTTTGGCCTTTGACTTACCGTGAGGTACTTGAAGCCCAGGGTGGAAATGATGCCTGCCACGAATCCAATCAGCATAGCCCCATATGGCCCAATGTTCATGTCTGCGCATGTTCCCACGGCAACACCACCAGCCAAAGTGGCATTCTGAATGTGCACCTGAGGTAATAAGGAAGCACACCTCATTATTTTGAATGATGGACAGATAGCATGAAGGGCATACTTTAAACACAAAATTAACAATAGTGATTTTAGGAATGATTAGCATGAATCAATTTAGAATAAATACCGAAATCTAAATTTTTGATACACAGTACGATTTTGATATTTTTGATGGGATTAGTCCTACCATATCTAGTTTTCCTTTGTGCTCTACCAGGCTGGAGATGGCGTAGGCTGAGAGAACGCAGGCTGCCAAGGAGAGGTAGGTGTTGATGACTGCGTTGAGCTGAAGCGAGGGAGTTACAGCGATGGCGGAGTTAAAACTGGGCCAGAACATCCACAGGAAAACAGTTCCTGAGGAAACAGTTAATAACACTCTGCCTTAGTCATGACAAATTACACTACAGAGATCCCACTGTTTGTCACAGGGAAAGCTGCAAGTATATGTATGTCCACTAGATGGCAAATGTCATACAAGTGAATGAGAAATCAGACTCACCTATCATGGCAAACAGATCAGAATGATAAAGAGATCCGTCATTCTCATGCCCGTTTTTAAGACCTGGACGGTAAAGGACTCGGGCCACTGTCAGGCCAAAATACGCTCCAAAGGCATGAATTATCATCGAGGCGCCGACATCACTGGCCTGCAGAAGAAAAATGACCATGTAGTAAAGCTGAACTCTGTCAGTGTTAACCTTTGCTGACTTCCAGTATGTGCTCAACGCATGCACATGATGACGTCATTTTGTGTTCAATATAGATAGTGCCTCCCTGGCACTATCTATACCTCAGCCTTCAGCACCTCAGCCTCCCTGGTAAGGTCTATTCAGTGGTGCTGGAGAGGAGGGTCCGCTGAGTCGTTGAACCTCAGATTCAGGAGGAGCAGTGTGGTTTTCATCCCGGTCGTGGAACAGTGGAGCAGCCCTATACCCTCAGCAGGGTTCTCGAGGGGGCATGGGAGTTTACCCAACCAGTCTACATGTGTTTTGTGGATCTGGAGAAGGCATTCGACCTCAATCCTTGGGGGGATGCTCTGGGAATATGAGGTACCGACCCCCATTATACGGGCCGTTCGGTCCCTGTATGACTGATGTCGGAGCTCGGTCCGCATTGCCAGTTATAAGCTGGGCCCGTTTCCGGTGAGAGTTGGACTCCGCCAGGGCTGCCCTTTGTCACCGATTGTGTTCATAACTTTTATGGACAGAATTTCTAGCCGAATTCAGGGCATTGAGAGGATCTGGTTTTGTGGCCACAAGATCAAGTCTGCTTTTTGCAGATGATATGGTTCTGTTGGCTTCATCAGGCCAGAATCTCCAGCTCTCGCTGGAGCGGTTCGCAGCCGAGTGGATCAGCATCTTCAAATCCGAGACCATGGTGCCCAACGAGAAACGGGGGGAGGGCCCCCCTCTTCTGGCTGCTGCCCCCGCAACCCGATTACGGATAAGCAGCAGAAGATGGATGGATGGATATAGATAGTGCATTAAATAATTTCAGTTGTATTTCTAAAACAGTCATACAGTGTTTATTGCAGAGGTTTGCTCAGGAGGTCAGTGGAATCATGCATGTCACTCACCCCCATGATATTTGCCACTAGATGCTCATTGATGGAGAAGACTGTGATTTCTAGGATGGTCATGATGAGCAACTGAACAGGACTGGTTTTACCAAGAACTGCTCCAAAGGAGATCAGTACTGTGGCTGTGCTGAAATCTGCATTGATCATTCTTCAGGAGAGGAGGGGAGGAAGTCATGAGAAAATTAGTATAATATAACAGATGATGAGGAAAAATACAAATACAGAAATGAAACAAACAAACAAATAACAAAGAGCAACACAGTTCAACATTCATGAGGGATACATCGGTTCCCGACCCAGACCTCGAGGGAAACTTTTGACCCTAGTTGTAAGTGGCTGAAGCCTGAAAGTGTGTTTAATATAGTTCTTACTTATTCTTTTAGGTAAATGAATTAATGGAATTTTTTTCTCCTTTCTTCTATTATGATCACAGAGGAACAGTATCTTCTAAATTTGTGTATTATTCTTGTCCTGACAAATGGCACAATTTATTCCTGGTGCTTTTATAAATTGCTTAATTTTTAAAGGTCTCAGCAAAAAAGGTGTCCAAGTAAACCTGTTGAAATCACATACACACAGACACACAAACACATTCATACTCTGTTCATGTGTATTCATTTAAGTGATGGAATCATAGGCAGGTCCCAACAGCCTTACTTAAAGATGCTTGCTTTGATCTTGCCGTTTTCCATGTGCCAAAGACCCTGCATGAGGAGACCCCACTGCAGGCCGAAGGCTGCCAGGAGTAAGTTGATGCCGACACTGCTGAATCCATATCTCTTCAAGAAGGTCATCAAGAAGCCGAAGCCGATAAAGATCATGACGTGAACATCCTGGAACACTGAAAACATTGGAAAGAAGGGTTTGATAACTTTGCTATGCGAATCAGTCCCAATTTATGGGGGATGAAATTGAATAAGCGGAGATGTTTTTGTAAAAGCACTGTGGCTAATGTATTTGACGAGTTACTATTGTTCGCAAGAAGCATTTCCATACACAGTAACAGTATTGTCAGCTGTGACCAGGTTGCCGGATAAGTAATTCAATCATATTGTAAAAAGGGATTCAAGAACAAACCATGGTGTTCTTGATAAGCTTCCGCTGGTGATATTAAATACATATGATCCAAGCAACTGAGAAGCTCGGACGTTTCATGATTAGCTCATTTAGCACACGATTTAGGTTGTGCTGTCAGCTGTCAGGTTGAATCAGGGCTTCATCCAAAAAAGTAACAATTTTCATATTACAATACAATATACAAGTTTTCTCTGTAGAGTCAGTTGTGTGAATAGTAATAAATGATTAATTGAAAAATGACTGTGAGCACTCCATGCAAGAGCCACCCTTACTCCCTCAGGAATAAAGGAATATTTTCCCCATCCTAAACTTATGTGGAAATAACATCCAGGTAGAAAACAATGGGCCTCATTTCCTTTCTTCTGACCTTAATGAGACTAAGCGCAGGCAGTATTGTTCAAATCAGACACCCCTACTCTCTGAACAAGCAAGCTCTTTGGCAAATCAGTGCTTGGACCTTGTTAGCTGTTGTTTCTAACTCCCAGGCTGTTGGGAAATCTTCTCTTTGAGAGCGTGCAACCATCCATGTGTACATGTGCATTCTTGTTTGAGCGGATATCGCCATTATTCCGTGACACTGTAGCAGGTGTTATGCCCCCTCTTCAGCACTATTTGAAGAAACGCTGAAATGTTTATGATGCTCATTTAATAGTGCCTGGTTGTAACGTGGATTTTTTTCACTATTGCAAATTTCCACTTTATCATCTTAAAAAAGTGTGCTATTTCATGGAAAATGTGTTGCTGTTAATTTTTTAAGTTAATGGCAAACTTTCAAACACCAGAGGAGAAGTGCCATTCAGTCACCATACATTCTAATGTCCGCAGGTATTCCAATGTCCTGTATCTAAAATTACAGCAAGTCACTTGGCCAAAAATGTAGACAGTTAGAAGGTGATTAGGCTATGGGAAAATATGTTGTTTTTTTTATTATTTTAGGATGAGTAAATTATTCAGGAGGGACAATTGCAACAGAATGACAATTATGTGATATATATGTTTTATTAGAATTAATCTTTTTAGATGAATATAGAGACCGTATCGTGTCGTGAAGCTGAACCACCAAACTTTCCAATAAAGGCTCATCAGGTGAAGCATTTCATGACTTGGTTAGCCTTCCTCATTTTTTGTCCCAGTGAGCAAACAAAAAAGAGACAACCACAAGGTAACTGACTTCAATGAGAATTAAATAATTTAATGTTGTAGCTTTTCAGGCTACAGGCAAAATGTTATTTGACCAAAGGCTTAATGTTCTATTTATTCATCCACGGCCCCTAATTAAGTCTGCCAAGAGGCAAGCTGACAGAAGCGCAGAACAGACAAACTAAATGTCTGTCTCATTTGCAGTTGCCCCACCTTACAAACGTTCTCTTTTTCTTTTTGACACGCTTCAACTTAACTTGCCCTCCAAAAATGTACCAGTCTTCTTTCATTTATTCATGATTTCTTTCTTCCATCTCCTGAAGGCCTCTCTCCAATAACCAAACAGCTGATAATGCTGAAACCATCTGTCATAGCACTCATGAGAGCAGATAACAACATCCTTCTGAAATTACTGAGACACTGATGACGTAAGGAAGTTAACAGGGTGACGTCAGATGCAAGCAGGGTCTGGACAGCAGAGGGCGACAGATTGGAGATTAGAAACAGAAACAAACTCCCCACCCTGCGGCTACCGCTGACAGCTTCAAAATGTGTCAAGTTAACAGGACAGAAAGAAAAAAGTTGGTGTGCGCCCTGCATATATCAAAGACAGACATACCAGCACTGGTGACATTACAGTGAGGGAATGTTTTCTCTTTTTTTAGCACTAAATGTCATCTATAGGGTTAATGCTGCATCTGTACCTTTTAACCACAACTTTAAGAATAATCACCCATTATCAGCTTATCCAGCGCGTCTCTGCATAGACTGTCATACGTCACCGAACTGAACCATTATTTCTCTTTGAGTAGTTGAAGACAAACAAAGTAATTTCCCCCACAGTTAAATTTAAAGGTCTCTTTCTTGTACGTCTGGTGAATGAGCCTGCAGACCACAGTAGGCTCACCAAGGAGATGAAAGCCATTATAAAAGTATAAAAAACATCACCACCTATATAACACACCTTGAAATAACCATTATTAATTTGTTGATCCCAAAGCAAATATGTAAGATAATTTTCAAATCATCTATCTCAGGAGTAGCTGCCAGTATTAGAGAAAAATAACAAATGTAACGTTGGTGAGCATTTACTGGATTTCTACATGTAAAATTTGAAAATATTTACCACAGAGTATTTCCTATACAACAATAAGCACCTGTTTTAAGTGCAGAAATGTGTGAATCATTAATCATGGGATTAATGTGGGATTTTCATGACATAACAAACACGTATATATTATGTAACACAACACAACATAAAATACATACATTGATGAATTATGATTGGTCCATGCAATGATACGATGCAGTTTAAAACCCTTGAGGTTTATTAGTGATGATTGGCAATTTGAAATGTATCTGGCTTGTGTAAATGTGACGCACAATCCATTGCTGTTGTTAGCATTTGCCTGAATCGCAACAAAGAAGAAGCTTTTTTCATTGAGAATTTACTGACTCCTTCAAGACTCAAATAATGGAATCAGTTTTATGTCATGTTTGAACAGAGTAAACCTTTTCAATTCTTTTTCCTCAATATGAAAAATAGACCTTCATGCCACTGAAATTCCTTCATATCATTTGGCAACCTGTACAGAGAAACAGTCGTTTGCAGTTTTTGTGGTGAAATATCCTACAGCAGCAGGGGAGTTGTGGTATAGCCTTCGGTGAGACACAAGACTGTTATCAAGAAGTTTGCAAACTTCCAGTAATGTGAAAAACCAATTAGATGGGGGACAGAACAGTAAAGAATACTCTGAAAAACTGAATCTTGAGACTTAATGAAATATTTTGTACCTTATTTGATAAAATTACATTGTCATAGATTAATTCATAATTAAATATTTTTCCTCAAAATTTCCCCCACCAAGAAAGAGTCCTTATTGAAAGGCTCAATGAGCCCAAAGCTTTTAAATTCTCTCAAATCCATTAGACCAATTCATTTGGACTACATGGAAGTGATGACAAGTACCCCTGATCCCAGGGCGTGTCCATTTTTCTTATGCTAGAAATTGATTACCACAGATAAACCACACCAGTTTCATCTTCTTGCATTAGAATTGTTAAATGGAACACATTCAGCTGAAATCGTTTTGCAATTTACCAAGCATGTGATGCAAAAGTGTTTTTGACAACTCTATGGAAATATGAGTCTGCACGGTCAAGTGTTTGGCCCCACCCTAATTCATTATCTGTTTTATTCATTGGTACAGTGTTTATAATTCCCTCCTCTGTAAAAGGACATACATGCAGTGTAAAACACTAGAAACGTCTGTTTCCAAGTGGCACTGATGATTAATTTTGAAGATATAAAAGTACAGGATTACTAACGGGCTGTTCACTTCATTCAGACAAATATCCATGCCTCAGTGTGCAGAGTGACATGGACACTAACATAATAATCTTTTTGAATGGTAAAGATAAAAAAAGTCCCAAATAAAATGACAGAGGTCATAGGTTATAGGCATCCATCCCATCAAAGTAGAAAGTGTACTCCTCTTAATGCTAAAAATTAATGTAATCTGTATTTGCCACACCCAGCCATGAGCTAACGGTTAGACGGTTAGACAGCGGTTTTATGACACAGCATCTTAATGTTGATAAGGGCCTTTGAGAGGAGTTTGAAATGACTATCCTGAATTGTAAGCTCAAAAAATGACATAAAAAAATACAAATTTATCTACTCAAAAAATGACCTAAAATACTTCAAAGTTATCTAAAACTGTATTTTTTGGACATGTTTATTTTGTTTTTGAAATGAAAGTGAAAAAGAGTTGACCTTCACTGTATGAGACTTGACACTTATCTCTGCAGGATCCTTTGGATTCTTTAGTTGCGTGTGTGTGAAAAGACTTGTGACAGTTGAGAATGCGACCCCATGACTCCTCTTATTGCATCCAGCAGACCTGCCCGGCTAAACTGCCCCAAAATTAAATTATTCCTCCTTACAAGTAATTGGCAATTTTTGTCTTTGAAACTGAATTCACATTATTCCAATGAGTGTTTCCGCTGAGGCTTGGTTTAACTTGAGGATCATGAAAGCTTGAAAGTTGAAAATGAGGATTTTTTTTTTTAATCTTTAGAAAAACAAGGTTAATGTTTTCAATATGTCAACACTTAAATGTAAATCAACAGGCCCCTAAACTCCCCAAGCTGATAAGTGCTTGATGATTCACTTGTTGTGGAATCAACTATCTTTGCTGAATGTTGTGGCCCTTTGGATTGTGTCCTCATTGTCATGTCTTAATAAGAATTTATGGCTGCAGAAAAGAGAGGCATCTAATGATACATGATAATCAAGACTTGAACTTCATTAGAATTAATTCCATTCCATTCCAACATTCCATCATCAAGCAGCCATGATCAAACTTACTTGGATAGAGATCCATGGGCCCTGAGCTCTCTGTGTGGTTGGAGGATTCATGGTCCCCGTGATGTTCCCCATCATCGTAAACTACAAACACTGCAAACAGAATGATGGTGATAATTTCCAAAGTCAAGGCCACAATCGGAAATTTCAACCTCATGTTGGTGGCATACGCTGGCATCCTGAGACTAACTCTGCTTATCTCTCAGTGAGACACACGCACACACATGCACCCACACAAGGTCTGCCTGTCTGAGTTTTTTTGGTCTTGTTCTGTGTGAAAGGAGGGAGGAAAGTGGTGTCTGGTTTTAAACAGATGTTTTTTTTTTAATGGTGACCAATGACAGAGCAGAAGACAGAGTTGTAGACCCCTGTGAACACTCCCAGTATGGCTGGGCTCTGAAGGGATGGGTTTCCTCTGCATGTCTGAAGGGACAAAACACAACACAAAGTATAATGACGCCCAGCACAAAACTAATTAGCGCTTGATCGCACTCATTTTTCACTGTCAAAGTCTTCTCTGTTGACTTCCTGGCGTCCTTTAGAAGTAACAAGTAATTCATTTTTTTAAGTTATTCCACTAGAAGATGTTTCAAAAGAAACATTTTTTTCAGGAATGGATAAGTGTTTTCAAGAATAGGTGTAGTAGTTATAGCAGTTAATGCTTTGCTGGTGTTGTTTTTTGTCATGGATGGTTGACAACTGTTCCTCTCTGCTTTGCACCCGACTTTTCTCTTGAGACAACACCTTCCTTCTGGTACCGCTGTAGTTTTTTGAATAAATTCATTAAATGATCAAAACTCGTGCCTCTGTGTCAAATGCCCCTCTTTTGACAGTTACTCTTTGTTTTTCCCCTGCATCTGTTGGGTTTAGAACGTGGACCCTGGGCCAAGGACAGAGGACTGAATCTGCTAAGGAAAACTGCAAACTCGTAAATTCATTTACTGGTAATTGGTTATTAAATGTAATTAAATAATTCTGCAAAATGGCACAAAATGTAATTACTGTAGTTACAAATATTCATGGCAACAAATACATTTTTTAAAATAAATAAATCATGAATTACTTGAAAGTTCAACAAGTTGCATAATAAATCTATTTCTGCACAAAGGCCCATAGATCAAAAAGATGCTATTGCTCTTAATATCAGCTCACAGGGAGGCAAAAGAAAACACATAAATGTCATGCTTGAGCACAAGAGAGGTGCATTTTAATGATGTGTACCTCACAACTAAACCACCACTTCAGATGGTAATCTTTTATTAATATAATGCACTTTATTTACCATACAGATGAATTGTAGTGTCCATAGACTCTTCATTGGAAAAAAAAAAGATGATCAAATTAAATTTATTAATTAGAAAATGAAACGCAAGTCATTCTTGGCAGAAATAAATAAATGAAAAAGTACATTAAAAAGAAATGATTTAACATGCAATGTGGGAGCAAGAGTAGCTCTGTTATCTCTGTTATGTATGTTATGTGTGGAGTATATGCAATCCTGATCTGATTACCCCAGAGCTGCAGTCATGTACTGGTGACAGCTTGTCTTTTGACATAGTTCTATAATAAACACGCATGTGCCTCCAGGATCCACTTCATGGTTCCCACAGTCAGTCAAAGTCAGAGGCCAGATTAATTTAAAGGCCATTCGTTTGGGCAGGGAACTTCATGAATGTGCTGAGAAGGTAATCACTACCAGCAAGACATTTCTATTGGTCTTGGACCTACATAGACTTTTCTCACAGCATTTGAGAAATTAGAAAGATATCACCAACTCTGTGTGAAACTTATCTACTCATGCTAACTCATTATTCAGTCAATCAACAATGAAGAGGAATATTTGGCAGATACCAGTGTTTTTTTAATGATGTGGCCAACAGGCAAACCTGAACTTCATCAGAGGATCTGTAGTCCAAGAGCCACAGTCAATCATTCATGACACAAACAAATGTGATATAAACACTAACTCACTATTAAGCCACAGCTGTCATTGAATAATCATTGCTTCAAATTGAAATATGATTTTTGTCAACACCAGAGGAGCTGTTAACACTTGAATCTCTGATACTACTACGCTACCCATCATTAGGCTCATAGTTTCTTGAGTTCCTGGAGTCATCCCCCTCCTTGGCTGTAATTGTGAGCTCAGGATTCTTTATTAAATGGTCAAAGATATTCAACAGAGCTGTAAGCTTAGCTCTCCCATGGGGCATCAACACTCTTTAGTCATTTTCCTATTTTCCTTTTCTTCAAACCTTGTTCACATAATTTTACTGGCTGGTTACCACCATGAGTTTCAGGACTATGGTTTTTCAAAAGTAGTAGTTGTTGTGTGTGTATGTGTGATTTGTTTCTGCAATTTTAGGCTAAATCATATCGTTGTAGCTGTTGTTTTTGTACAACTAATGATGTAGTTGTGATCCTGAGAAAAATGTACCAATGGTGTGTGTAAATGCTTTATATCTGAGTAATTTTGATACTAATAATTTCTTAGTACTTCATGAAGTTATATTACTATAATTCATTGTAACACCAGTCCTATTAATATGTTCCTCAAACAGCTGTTATCGGGTCTGCATCAACATAGTAGTCAATAAAATGCCCCCCCATATTGTGATGCCTGTAGATTGAGAATGTTGCTCTCCCTGCTTGACACAGCATGAAACCATAAACCAACTGTTGTATATCTGAGTTTGAAATTGTATTATTCTGTATCTATCTATATAAGGTGCTAATATACTTATGTAGGAAGAGCCAAGTGTTTCTGTATTTCATATCTCTTCAATCATTTAAATATGCACGGGTAAGGCAGAAATATGAGGATATAAAAAATCTTACTATTCCTGCTTTTCATGCAGACAAAATTATAATATAAAATGAGAGGGGAGAGAAAAAAATCCACCCCAGTATTCTTTTATCAGCTGAAATTAGTTTCAATCTGGCCTTTTTGTGAACTTCACATTCCAGGACAGCCATTAAGCAATTTATCTCTGCTTCGTGAAACCCCACTGTACAGCACATATTAGTGGAAAGTAAACAAGCCATCAGGCCTAAATGTGTGCCATTCTTTGTCTCTCATCTACCCGTGCCATTATGCAACATAAATAATAACTGGATGCAATGCTTTGAAGCAAGAGTAACCGTACAATTGCCATTCTGTTGACATGGTCCATTCATCATCGATGTACTTCTTGCTGAATGGCAAAATGTCTTAGCAAATGTAAGGGGTCAAAGGGAGAAATATCCAGATGAGAAATGAGTGCTTAAGTACATTATAGATCTTTGTGGCAGGGCATTCCATGATGGACCTTATTGGAGAACAGATGCAAAGGTCAAACTGGAGTCGGATATTTGCGTGATATCTTAAAAATAATCATTTTTGATTCAACTCATATGGCCCATATGTTGGCATGTCCATTTCAATTGTTCAGGGTTGAAATTCAGGTTTTATTAAGAGAACAAGAATTACCCCTTTAATGACAGAAAACATTTATCAGCTGATGAGGTGTGGTTCACTGACAGACGATTCACTTTTGTGGAGACATTCCTCCTTGTGTCTGTCTTTCTCATGCAAAGGTCAACTCCACATTCTCTGTTACTGTGTGTGTTAACCCTTAACTCCTTATCGCTCCCACTGGGGAGCAGCGTGGCATTGTTGGGAGTCTTCTAGACACGATGAATCGTCGTATTGGTATGAGACTCAAGGATACTCTTTGGATCAACATCACATTCCTTTGTGTTATGGAACCCTTCCTATGGAGATACATATAGGCTTGATTAGAAACAGAGGCCAGTTGTTGTGACAGACATGATCCTGGTTTTTTTCACATTATTAATCTGAGCTGCAAAGCATTATGTCTTTTGTTTGATAGGTTGTAACATCACGTACAGCTCCACAGAAATGTGCACAAGCTCTGGGAAATATCAGCTGTAACCCATTCCAATTTATGAGGTTAAATGAATAAATAGAGAACAATTTCTTGAGTAAGAATCTGAACTAACTCTGAACTGAACTTTGAAGCCCTCTATGAAACTGGTTTCTTCAGAGATGTACACACTTTGACTTTTGAACATCACTGAAAATTTTTAAAAGCTAAGAGTAAAGCTGCAGCTCTGTCCTTCCTGGGTAGCTCATAGAGAACTCGTTGGAGGTATACTACTAAAGTTAGTAGTAAAAAAGGAAGGGTAATTCGGCTCACAAAGCCAATCGAAACAATCTCGGGTGAATGGATGCCCTACATCAAAAGAAGGGCATGACACTGCTTGGTGAGAAGGGAAAGAGCGGAATTGGCATGAGAGTTTATTGGCTCTTATGGGATGATAAGGTTCAGTTCTTGAGCCACTAGCATATTCCAGTCTCAGGTACATTTCCCTGCTTATCCTCTTTGGAAGCTTGAGAAGTTTTTTTCTGAAGGTAGAAGAAGAGTGTTGAAGACAAGCCAATTGTTAAGGGGATTGGTACCAAGTTGCCTTTGCCCCAGGACACTTGCCAGCTGCTGGATAACAATTAGTATGTTGCCAGGTATGGCAGCCTCAGAGAGGCCCCACATTGCAATTGCCGAAGTTACCCAGTCATTAGTTCTTTACAGACTAACAATCATGAATCTTTAAAAATGCATTATTTAAGCTATTTGAGCGGGAGGCCCATTGTGGTGATGATAAAACTCATACATCTATCCAGGTGAGTCTGTTATGCTCAGGCTTATTCTGTTGGACCTTAGACCCCAAGACAGCCCTTGACTTGAAGTGGAACTCTTTTCATGAGGACATTTACTATACCAACAGACACAATTTACCCCGAAAGCCAAGTCAAGCTGCCCTTGATTCATTCCTCATTGGAGACTCAGAGAGGGTCAGTAATTCAAAACTTGGCGCTTTTGTGTTCTTCTGTCAGGCCACGAAAAGGGATTTGTGGTGAAATCTCAAACATAAAGATAGAGAGTCAGGGGTTGACATTCACACAGCTTCAATTCTTCAAATACCAAAATGTTTTTTAACCTGTCACAGCAGACGAGGAGTCCAAACTGCATTTACAAGTGTTTTTCTTTGACAAAGAAGAAGGGGTTTAAAAATATATGGGTGATAGAAGGTTAATGAGAAGATCTTCAATCATATAAACTTCTCCAAGGGGAACAACGAACAGCTTTTTTTACAGGGCAGATATACATGTTGTGAAAGAAAATAACAAGGCAAGCGTATACAAATTTGACCCCTTTAATGAGCACAGAGAAACAAAGACGTGACAATTATGCTTTTGTATTTTATGCCACCTGACAGATCAACAGATGTCTGCCCAGAGAAAGCCAGAAAAACAGCAGAAAGATTTTAAAGACTTTAAAGTTAAAAACACAGAGGCTAATTTATTACTGCGTTACACACTACATCTCATCACAAAAGTCTGTTTTGGTAAAACCCAGAGATGGTCAGACCTCAGTAATTCTAGCAGATGTTGAAATATGGGGTCAAGCAATTGATGTCTTGGTTCTGGCAGTTATAAAACAGCTTCTGCAGCACAGTGAGTGATAGTAACGGTTCTCTGGGATATGTTTACTCACATCTACTTTACTCTTTTTTCATATGGAGAAATATCCAAACCCCAGAAACGCAGTGTTGCATTCAAATCAGAAGGTTATCACGATATCTTAAGTTGCTCTCCTTAAATCTACAGGTGCAGTTTTGGTGTAAAAAGAAAAAAAAAGAAAAGGACATAAAAGAAAAAGTATTGATGGAAAAGTAGAGGAAATAATGCAGCTTATTTTCCGTAACACATGGCAGTACCTTGCGGAAAATGTGGATGGGACAGGCTATTTGAGTAGCAGTCAACTGTTGTTTGTTTTTGAGGGCACAAGCACTCAATTCTAAAAAAAATTTCAAAAGAGCTGAGCTGATTGCTAACTGCTCTTCAACCTCAACTATGCAAAACTTTAGCCAGCTGTTTTTGTAATCGCAAAACCCCTTACATCATTTGGTGGAATGGGAGGATGTTGTGACGAATTCCTTTATCAGGAAATTGACAAGCCTCTAGGGATGATGTCTGTTCACTTTGAACACGGAATTATGATCATCATTTTTTGAGGTGTCTTCTTGTGAGTCACAGAGCAGACACCACCATCATATGATCCTTACTCTCAACTGGATTTTCTTGCTTGCTTCTTATTAAAACAACAGGGTTACAGAGTTAAATTTTACCCACGCAACGAAATGCACTGGATGATTGTAAATAGACCCTCCTCCTTTTTGTTCTTGCAACATACTCACCACACTTCCCGTAACATAAACCACTCCATACTTCCGGTGGTGGGAGCAGAGGGGAGAGCAGAGGGGAACTGTTGCTTGGCCTGATAAACCTTCTCAGAGGAAAATGTATGCAAATGGCCAGTGTAGCATGCAAACGGACAGTTACAAAGAACAAGCCTAAACTCACAGCATGTTTCAATTGTTGCATATATCCATATTCCCATAGCCTATGATTTCACATGTTGTTGTTGTTTTTTTTGAGGGGGGGGTTACTCCCATGATTTCAGAATCAGAATAAGAAAAACTTAATGGATCCTGGAGGAAATTGTGTAATACAATCATTTGGAAGCACAGAAACTCATTGTGTAATACAATCATTTGGAAGCACAGAAACCCACTTTAACTGAAATTCTGTATTTGCAAATCAATGTCTATCACTACTGTTTAATCCCTTCTTTGTGTTCACCTCTGTCAGCTGCGCACCCAGGCCCTTCTGCCAAACACATTTCAGGACTGTAGTTGCTGTGTTGCAGTGACCTTGGAGAGAACACTGTGGGATAAATAATCTTCAGCAATTTATTTGGACATTCAGGGCTGACTGACAGACTGTGGTGACACTCCATTCTGCTGATGTGGTGTAGTGGGCCACACCATCTAAAACTGCTTGTCCAGCTCTAGGCCAGCTGATGGTGTTTAGAAAATTGGAGCCTCAACAGAATTGACAGTGGGAGATTGTATACCGAAGTGCCTCTAGCACTGAGTTGAACACCACAACCAGAGAGTACAGTTAACACAACTCAAATGAGCACAGGTTGGCCTGCAGACGCTATCCTTGGTTGCTGCAGAACCAGATACAGCAGTCAAGGACCAGTGTTTTGATGAGTGTTAACCATTGGTCCACTAATGAGTAGTACTGCAATCTGACTGCTCTGAATCTAGACAGAAATTAGCTTTCACGCAGGTGGACAACAAGTTTGCCTTGGACGTAGTCGAACATAAGATTTTCCAAAATCTTAAACTTTGATAGGTGAATGTGTAAAACAGATCTCCAGTGTTTCAAGGAACACTGGCATTAGAGAAAAGTGGCAAATAACAGATGGGACCTTTAAGCAAGGAATATATTCCGAGACAAGGTCCTGATGACAGAAATAGCATTCTCTTGGTAACATGTTTAACCTTCGTAATATGAACATGCTCTCCTCCCACAGCAGCCATGTGCCTCAAAGACTTTGCACGCAGCTGCAGATGCTGGTCAATGTTTGAAGAAGGCTGAAAGCATTTGAATTTTCAACAGGTGTGCAGAGAATTTAGTGCCTTAGTCGAAAGGTAGTGCAGATAGATGAACATACTATGGATAGTATGGATATAGGATATGAACACTGTGGGATCACACCATATGTGCAAAACATGATACTGAGAAATTGCAGCAATACCTTTTTTCCCCATGCACAGCAAGAAGAGACACAGAGACAGAGTTTTAGTTATGAATACAAAATCAAATCCTGACTACTTAAAGATGACCAAAATTAAATATCCTCTGTGTGTTCTTGAGAAGACGTTTATACAGAAGTTTAGAATTAATTAAGGTACAAAGGAATGTACTTTACGGTAATTAGATTACATAATTCTTTGATGACATTAGCTGTTTCCTGAGTGTTATGCCTCCAAATATTTCCAGCCCATACCCTCTGTTTACAGCAGCAGAGTAGCCCACATCAGGAAGTATCTGTGTGTAACAGGACAGCTATAAGAGGTTGAAGAGGGAAGGGGGCTGTTTGGCTAATCTGTAGAGTCGTGGGACTTCTTTTATTTGCTCACTCAGAGATAAGACTTTGCTTTACTTTTTAGTTTCCTCAATTACAAAGATAAAACAAGAAAGTTTTGGTTTCAGGGCACTTGGAGTACAAAATGTATGGTAACATTCCACTATATTCTAATCCTGACATTTTTCTCTGTTTGAATGGCAGAGAACATGACAAAAACACATTTAAAGCAGACGTTACAGCTCCTGTTTGAGGGGTATAGGATAGACTTAAACTCCTAATGCCATTCCCTTATCACATTTTACATTTAAATATCAAAGCCTAACTAACTGCATTCAGAGTAAAGTAAATGTATATTTGTTGAGTGGTTTATTGATGGACATCTGGGGGTTTTTTGGCTATTTTTTTTATTTCCGAAGACAAACAGGGAGAAATTGCTTTCATATGATTGTTGGATGACAGACTTTGATACCAGCACTTCACCTTCCTCTGCTGCACATCCTGATGTCATGTTGCCATTTAACAGAGCCTCCCTTTACTGACATGTAATTGCTTTATCTAGTGAAGGCTTCTTTAGATGACGACTAATTGAGTGCCTTGGCCGCACCCTTTCCTCATGCGGCTCCATGTAGCAATCAATCATCTACCGCGTTATCACCATATCTTAATAAAAACTAAAATGATTGGACCACAACCCAGGACTTCCCATTGAAATGGGAAAACCAAGCAGAAAGGGGGTGGGGAGATAAAAGCTACTAAAAAAACATCCTGGCTCAAACAACATGGTGTTTCAACGCACAGGATGTAGAGAGATTGGAAGTCAAGGCTAGTCAGTCAACAAAAAAAGGAGGAAAAGATAGAAAATGATTTGTCACGCAAACATCAAGAAAAATAGGAGGACCTTGTTTCTTTTTTTTGCATTTTATTAATGACTGTAGGAAATTTAAGCATTTTGTAAAGCAGCTGAAAATAATGATGACATTTTTTGACTCAGTATGTTACATTGTATGCATATACCACCATTCAAACATTCCTCACATGGCAGTTAATGAATTAGGGGGCTACAACCTGAGGATCGTACAGCTGGATAGCAGAGGCCCATCGTATAGAGCGCCTCATGCTGTTTCTCTCTTCTGAGAACATTTCTCATGACAGGTTTATGCCTTCATACATTTTTGGAGGACATGGTTATTTTCAACTGTAACACAACATGGTAGGATCATGCAACCGCATATGATAATATTTGCATTTTTCCTGGTAGGTTGTTTGTAAGTGAATGCATTGAGTATACATTTCATTGGAGTGTATGGCTTTAGGAAAGACATATTGTAATTATAGTCCTACAAATGTTCAGTAAAGATATGAATGTAGCCTGTTCAGTGCAATATAAACACATCCAGAACCATGTGAAAACCTACAATCATTTAAAAGATCTAGGTCTAGATCTAAAAGGTCTAAAACATTTTAGGTTGCTATCCCAAACATAACCATTGCAGATCATGTTACACCCACCATCCCAGCATGAGAATTATGGCAAAATTTTATTTGTAGTTGTCTATCAAAATTGTGAAGTTTTAGTAATTTTTCACAATATTTCCAAGTTGTAGTTAGTGCTTAAACCAAAGAAGACAAACAAAAATGAAGCCTAATATATTTTTAAATGCCAAGTTAGATGTGCAATAGGACTCACAATCTCAATGAACCTTCATTCTGTAAGGGCCTAAAATACCATATATTGATAGTCAGCTCAACCAGTTTTATTTTATGCCAGGGGACTAATTGAGCAAACGGCAATCAATTTTTAACCAAGCAATTACCATTTCAGAAACCTCAGTAAGCATCTTTCTAGGAAAACCCGCACTTTAAAGTTGTCTTCATAAATTCTGTACCAGACAGGTAAGGCCACAGCTGGAATAATGAACCATGAGTGAGTGACCCTTGCATGACCAGGCCATTCTTGACTGAAGCTTATGGATTTGGTTCCTGCATCTGGCTGACACTACTAATGACTACCAGACTTACCATGATGAGAAAAAGGAATGTTCGGCCTTTCTTGTGTGTAAATGTCAAGCCCAGCAAACGTCTGTGTCGGATTACTGTGGCAGCAGCGATAAGCAGATGTAAGGACCCTTCGGGCTTATTTATTATTGAAGCTGAAAGTAGCCAATGAAGTTCTGTGAGAACAACGCTCTTGAGAAAATAACACTCTTTTGTAGAATATATGTAAGGCCATTAGGCCTTTCTCCTGATATAAGATATACATTTCGTGACTTTTCCCAGACATCAATTTTCAGGAATTGCTTGGGGAAATATATCTCCAGAGGTATACAATTTTCAGGATGGCATAAAAGATTCGATAACACACAGATGCTACTCTAGAATATTTGAAAAAACGCTTTTTGCACAGAATTGGTTCAGACTCCCAAAATGACAAGACACTTAGGCTTGAATGGAATAGAATAGAATGTGGCTTTAATCATCCCACAGAGGGGAAATTTCAATTTGCACAGCAGAAAGTGGACAGTGCAGTTGAGGTAGAGATACATATTTTAAGTTGAAAACAGTAGTTTACAATATCACAGGGTACATATTCCAGTTAAAAACAATAGTTTGCTCTAGTTTAATGTCACAAGTAGTTGGCCACATGAAAGAAGACAATGGTAATTTTGAACAAATGCTCTTAATGTTCACTTCAAACGGTACAATAGTATATGGTGCAAGTGTCCTCCAAAACATACTAATTTTACAAACCATGTGGTCAAACCCAATTTTCAGCACATAGGTCAGACATATCCCTAAATACAATGCAGTCCAGTTAATGACACATCCAGTTTTCACAACCATCTGCGAACTACATATTTGATTGTAACCATGTAATGGGTGAGTGATATATCTTTGATATATCGCCAAGGAATTGTTGATGCATAACTGGCTGCTTGAAATTTGATTGGTTTTTGAGATGAGGAGTAATAGGTTTTCTGCAATTCTCATGAAACATAACTAACTTGAAATACAGTTGATGATGTGATATCATTTAATTTGACAGTTTTTAACTTGGCAACTCTACGATAATTTATATAACACTACAAATGATAGTCTAAATATCAGCATCAAAAATGAATGGATCAAATAAATCATTGCTTGCTGATATTTATTTTTTTTCCAATACCTGTTCATAAACCAATGTCTAAGGGATATTATGGATTACATTTCAATTAAATGCCGCTAACATTAAATATTATATTGTGGCGGACACTAAAGGGTGTGGCCTCTCACCCAGGGACTGAGGGCTTGTGGGGCATGGTTACAGAGTGTATATATACTAGCATTCCCGAAAGTTCTAGAGAGATGAAGTATTATGTTGATGTGTCTACGCATTAAAGTTTGAACTCCTCGATAACTCCGCCGTCATATTTAGCATCCCCACACCACAATATCAGAGTTTATACCATCCATTTGAAAATAACCAGTCCAGTTAATATAATGTACCAGGAAACAATGTGACAGATGAAAATGCACGATTGTAGTTTGCTTCTACCAGAATGATATACCTAAAAATGAGCGGCATGTGACACTTAATAGTCATTAGAAATAAAGTATATTTACAATGAAAATATCTCTTTATTGACTGGTGGCCATGCATTTCAACATGTACAGTAACTAGATGCCACTTCAAAACTGTGAGCAACTGAGTATCAAATGAGTTTCTGGTTCTCAAATTCTGGGATCCAATCTCGTACTGGTGTGTATTTGTGTGTGTGTGTGTGTGTGTGTGTGTGTGTGTGTGTGTGTGTGTGTGTGTGTGTGTGTGTGTGTGTGTGTGTGTGTGTGAATCTATCTGTTTTTATATATTTTGTGTTTGAGACACCCGTGCTCCTCTTTTTATTT
>CAAKHD010014558.1:124451-134609 GCA_901007705.1 Fistularia tabacaria
TGTCTAACTAGCATTTACGCCTTGCTACTTTTGGGTGGAATGTTTGAAGGGCTGTGTGTCTGTGTGTGTGTGTGTGTGTAAGTGTGTGTGTGTGTGTGTGTGTGTGTGTGTGTGTGTGTGTGTGTGTGTGTGTGTGAATCTGACTGTTTTGCTATACATTGTGTTTGGGATACGCCTGCACCACTTTAAGTATTTCCTCTGCGTTAGTTGGGACCCCTCTAAAAATGTTTGTCTTATGGACATTTGCTGGAGGCCTTCTTTTAGAGAGAATAGCCATCAAATGGGGCAGCAACTTGCAGAAAAACAACTCCGATAGGTGATGTGAAAGAGGCCACTGGTTGAACTTTTAACCATTATGCTTGTCCATAAAACAACAACCATGGTGACGCTTTTGAGAACTTTGGAGAGCACTTGGCACAAAACAAACCCATACTGTGTTTCCAGCCCATAGATTATGATGTTCCCAAGACAATATGGGGAAGTATGTGGCTCCTATAGAACCTGCAACCATATACAGATTAGAGGTACAGTGTTAGCTATGCAGGGATTTTTTGGGAACTTTATTGGTAAAAGTGATCCGACACAGCTTAGACATGTCACTTAGCACTTCTGCTGTCAGTAGGCTTCGCTTGTGTGATGAAAGCCTGTTTGCAAGTTTGTTGTGTGGCATCTGAAAGTACTCAGTGAAGGGAAGGAAGCTGCACAGCCATCACCCTCATCTCTCGCCACAAGAACGTTTGAAATTTTCAGTCGCACACAGGTAATGCAGCATTGATTAGGACACAGTTCTAGTGTGGACATGTTCAAAATTACAAACATTGAAAGAAAGATATGAAAATACACAGTGAAAACTGTGGCTGTAGGTTTCCTTGTTTATGAATCATAGAAGTGCGTATCAGATGATCATAACTTTGAATCTCATCGAGGGATCTTGAGGGTTGTTGTTAATTCAACATAAGCATCTGAAGTCGAAGATGATTAACACAATTCTTCCTTGTTCTAGAACTAGCACTGTCAGACAATAAACTTCAGAAAATTAAGGAGGGGAAATCCTTATTACATTCTAATCTCAATTAATTTACTGCACATTGCAGCTATATCACATTTAGGACAAAATTAAGACTTAGACCCTTACACCAGGAAATGGAAAGGGGAAACAATGATTAGTTTCATATTTTCAAATTCTAACATTACACTTTGTGTATAAAAAAGTCAGCAATAATGACCATTTCACGAAAAGAGAAAGAAAGAAAAACAACTGAAAATCTCCTGCTGACCTTGTTTGTCAATCACACACACTGTGTGCTGCATCAAGATAAGAATACAGGAACAATGTGTTTGACCGCTCCTCATTTCATGGCCATTTGTTGCCATCCTCAGTCATATGGAGTACTAAATTAGTTCAGCACAATCAAAGCTTTGCTGGATTCACACAATGCATAAGCCAAACCCATAATGATTATAGAAAGTACAATATGATTCAAGTAAATAGCTATGCAAGTATTAATATTTTGGGAAAAGACCAAGAATGCTAAAAACAGTATTTAAAAAATGACGATAAAAACAGGCACTAATAGGGATGTTTTGAGCTCTTATTGGCAAATAAATGTCCTCAGTGATCCAAATAGCTGTCACTATCTGGTAAAAATGAACCTTGCACCACAAGCAAGTGGCCCCTGGCTCCCGCAGACCTGTGCTGTTTAGTTTCACCTATATTTCCCTGTCTCAATGAATTCCATTGCTTGATAAGGAGCTGATCATTAGATGTAAAGTTTGATGAAAATACATTTTGCATGGCACAAAAACTCATAAATTTGTCTTATAGCATAGTTTTATACATTCCATATTTCAGGTCTGACCTACTTTACTTCAACACGCTACTATACTAAGTGAGAAATGCTGCACATCAATCTGATGTGAATACACTCATGTAGATATCTTTAGCACAACTACCTATATCACAAACATAGCACTTTGACTCATGATTTGAGCGATAAGATATGTAAGCTTAGCTTTAAGCTATAAGGAATTGTATATGTGTGTGTGAGATGGCTACTGTGGCTACTACTATACATTTTAATACATAACTTGTCTATTTCAAGATATTGTTAAAGCTTCATTTTTCTTCTGCCATTAAAATTGAGAGTGAAATTAAGATGATGAATGGAATAATAATGGATTTACGTATTTCTTCAAAAGCTCACCTTCAAATAAGAACACAATGATTTTGAAATGAAAACATGGTGAGGTAACACCATTCAGAGCACATGATGTCACATAATGTATTTCAGCTGATGAACAAACAGCCAAGACTTCTCTCTTGAAACTGGCAGACTGAGATAAAACTCACATTATTGGACTTCCCATAAGCTACTATGGTTGGGATTGTAGGACACCTATGTGATTGTAGCAACTCATGAAGTTCTCATTTTACAGTTTGTTTTGATTTACATTAATTAAATGGTTTTGTTTAGAGAGGAAATATGACTGTAGAATCAGGCAAAACAAGAAAAAATGTGAAATATCTGACTTTTGTGAGTTTAACACATTCTGGGGCACAGTAAAATCCTCACTGACAAATATAAACATGATAATCACTTTCAAAAGGCTGGTTGAAATGGAGCTCCAGGATCATTTCCACAAGGAACGAGGTCTCTTTTTTTCAGCATCCTGTTTCTTATCTGAGTGGACGACGATGAAGGGAGATAACAGCGCAGACTAAATGAACATGTCTTCAGTCTGTGCAGGCTGATGTATCTGATCTGCTACCTTTTTTTCTCACTGTAAAAATGTGCCTTGGTGTTTCTGCCAAATCACTTCCATTTTTTATTTGTTTGTTGCATCTTTAACTCTCTCTTCCCCTTCTGGTCTAATTCCATCTTTTCAGCAGAAAATAGACGAAATTTTCCATTTTAACTTCATTACTTCAACGCAAAATATGGGTCCAGTTTAACAAGGTTTCTTCAATTGGATAACAAAGAGCATTTTAGAGGTATGGACAAATAAACTAGACCAATGAAATAGCAAATAAAAGAAAAAATAAGTTAATATAAAGAGGACAAAAAAATAGAAGCATCATTTTCAGAAACTATAGAGTCATTTTGATGTCTTTTTTAGATGATTATGTTACATAATACTAATCAGGAAGACAAATGGTATACAGACTCATGAAGATAGTTTGGCCTTGGGACCAACTGTTGAGGCTTTCTGCTTAGGTTGATAAGCCCCACAGGATGACATGGATAAGTTTGTCAAGCTCAACCAAGCTGGACAGGAGGCACTCTGCTATCACTGGCAAGCAATACTGGCTGGAAGAAAACCTTGTGTTTGGGTTGCGTTTGATATTTCTTGAACAAAAATGATTATAAGGTATGTAAAGCTGTTTTTACATGCGAACATATATAATGAAATTCAGCACACTTGTTTCTTTAAATTGAAAGACTATCTCATGGACAGGGAGATGATTCCAACACATTGGCAGTTAAAGTAACTTTGCACCAACAGGAAGATCATAATCTGGGCAAACGATCGTATCAGCTAAAATGAAGACAAACACAACTAGAAATGCAGGGAAAAATCATTTTTAAATAATCAGTTATCTGTCTCCTATTATATATTTGTGTTTCTCAATTGAAAATTTAGATAAAGAATAGCCTTCTTTGAACAAAGAAGCCCACTTAGGTGGCATACATGATCATTTTTATTTTGGGGCTATTCATTTGCCAATAAAACTTCTATTTTTCCTCACATGGTATCTATTGAGTCATCTATTGAACTAGTGTACTGTGCCTTGAGGGAAGGCAATTTTTAAAGCACGGTACTATCACAGCAGCCTTTCATCCTGACCCACGGCCAGCAGGTGTCAGCTCAAACTGTGGCTCTCTCTTCACTCAAGTTTGGGAAGAGTATGAAAGAATGTCTTCAGAGAAACATCTGCCAAATCCAGCCACTTAAAGGGTATCCTTCCTCTAAGTGACTTTATATCTTGCATACTGCATTGTCAAAGGGCAGACTTCCCTGCAGGTTGTGTTGACCAGAGTACAGTGTGCCAAAGTAAATTTCCTCTTTAATCTTGGCTGATTAGTTAACAGGTCAAACAGCTGGAAAGATAACAGCAGAAGGTAGCACTTCTTTATTTTCTAACTGCACAAAGGGTTAGGCTTTTAGGTGATTGTTGATGATATGGTTATGTATAGGTTTATGAAATACACAGCATGGATGCAGAGCTTAAAAATCAGTTTATTTGTTTTTTGTTCTTTGCTTGTTTGTTTTACTTTAAACTGTAAACTGACACTGAGCTCCTTTAAATTATCTGAGAGGTGCACTTGCAGGAGGCTGGACACCAGGAAGCCACATTCTTGTTGTTGCATCCCCACTGCTCCTTCAGCTGAGGGCAGTTATTGTACTGATCGGTGTAGGGACACGGGTTGGCTAAGAAACAATGAGATGGAGGTTTCAGATAAAAGCAAATTAACAAACCTGTTCATCCATATTAATTTCACAGCACTCCTTGACTGAATTTTAGCTCCTACAAATGTTTTAATTGAAAACATTCTAGCTCAGGGGTTAAATTTATTCTGCAACTGCAGCAATTAACCTTTTCGTGGGCAGCTATTAAATTCAGCCAAGTGTTTTCACAATTGAGTTGTCATTTGAGTCTTGTTTGTCATAAAAAAACACCACTTTGTTATTTAGATATGATCTATTTCATTCTAATGACAGTAGAATATTAGAGTGTGAGGACTCATTTCCAAGGTAAAACAAAACATCTAGGTACATCACATCAAACCTAGAGGAAAGAACACATAAAAGCTCCATTTTAGGGAATTTATTGATTTCAACTGCACAAAAGTGGGTGAAAGAGTACAAACCCCGGAATAATTTTTTTTTATGTCTTTCTGACCAAGCTACATGTATTCTGCTTGCCTCACATGATGTCTTTTATATAACTAATAAAAGAACTCACTCTTCCATTCCTTGCCAGACAAGGTCAAGGGAGGCCTGTCACTCAGTTTAAAAACAATTTTTGAAGTGAAAGAAATAATCTCCATCCATCCATCCATCCATTATCTACAGTTTTTTCCTGCACTTGGAGTCGCGGGGAAGCCGGAGCCTATCCCAGCTGTCGGGAGGCAAGAGGCGGGGTTAACCCTGGACGAGTTGCCAGTCGATCAAAGGGTCACAAATAGAGACAGAGAACCATTCACTCTCTCATAAACAAATCTTTGCATGTTTCCAATTTTATTCCAATTGATCACCTGAATATTTATGGAATGTGCGAGGAAACTAGAGAACCCAGAGGAAACTCCGCTGCAGAGAAAGGGAGAACATGCAAACTCCACTCAGACAGACTCCCTATGTATACATTTTCCTCAGGGGACAAAGCCTTTTTTAACCCTGTTATCTAGCTGATTAAACTACACACAGAAAATACATAGGCTTAAATGCAAATTTTTGGATTCAATTCTAATGGATGATTTTAAGTTTGAAACGAGGCGACTCTTCTGACTGACATTTTTCTAACTATTCTAATTCTGACGTTTGACCTGGCCCCCTGCAACATTACTCATGGTTTGCAACATTGATTTGTTCTTTTCAACTGTTTACCACAACTTCATTTTACAAAATAAGAGCATATCTGATTATGCTGGGGCTTTACTTTGGTAACAGTAGCACACACTGTGCATGTTGCAAAAGCTCACTAATATTCCTCTAAATAATAAAAGAAAAAGAAAGATTTGATTAGAAAACTTCCTCCAGCGCTGTTTCTTATACTTACTGCACAGTTTGTCCTCGCAGGCAGTGGGGCAGTCACCGCAGGAGGGTCCAGATGTGTAAGGGCGGGCATACTGGTAGTTTCCACTAAAATATGGGCCAGGGCATCAAATATTAATTGAACAAAGACTCAAACTGGCTCTTAGCCCAAACTTGTCACAGAAACACTCTGGATAACAAAGCATAAATAACTAATTGATATTGAATAAGTTTGAATTACAACTAATAGCAGAAACCCCTGCAACTTACAACTTACAATTAAGACACAAAGTGTTTTCAATAAGATTTTAAGAATTGCTTGCATTGCAGTAACGCATGAATAGGATTTCATAAAAAAAAAACATCAATGTATTTTATTATAATTTGTCATTTATTACTCGTATCACGTCAAATATTAGAAAATATACTTGATATCACCTAATCATACAAGCTTAGAGCTCAGTCAGGATCAGATTATTCCTTTATAAAGTTGATGAAAGTCTGGGTAACCATCCCTGGAGTCAGTAATGTCATCAATATTTTTCATACTTAATATGAAAATATTGAGTGCGTAATTTCTTGTGCAATCTGGGTTGAATCCACAATATGATTGTTGAGTCAGTAGATTTTTTTAAAACTTTGTGCTCGCAAGGAATTGTGATGGTGTGTTTTTTGGGTGTGAAGAGAAACACCACGCCAGGGATGTATCAGGTTTTCTTCTGTCTTTGCACACACTGTTGTAATGTTTAAACACCCAGCAATGTCAAGAGGCAGCATCTGATGCAGGGTGCTGCATTTGCTCATGAGTGTACTGCCTGTTGAATTGTGCTGGATAGCAATTTGATGTTTTGCGTCTGAAATGGCTTATCATTTCATTATTGATTATATGATTTTTTTTCATAATACAAAATTTAAGAGAGAAAGTTGAAATTTCATGCACAAATTGAATACATTTTTTGAGCTTACGGTGGGCAGTAGTGGCAGACATAGAAGTACTTGTACTTGGAGTTGGGACAGTAAGCCATGGCACAGCCAATCTGGTTGGACCTGTACCATACAAGCTGAACAGGAAGCAAGACAGAGTTGAAATCATAGCTGGTATCAAATACGATACTGTTTTTATACTTTATTTCATCATTACTTTCTTATTTACTTTTTCTGCAAAGAAGAAAAAGACATATGCTATTTGAAGTCATTAGTACTACAGTTTTCTGAAGTACAACTTTACCTGTGTGAAGTGTCCAACCACTCCTCCATTGACTGAACCCACTCCATAGCGCCAGTCCTTCACCTCATCATACCAGGACTGAATGGCATTGCTCCAAGTGTTCTGGAAGCTAGACATGTAAAGATTCTCGCCACAGTCACTCGCTGTAGTAAAAAAATGGAGACACCAAGACCTGAGTTTAAATTCTGTACTTCACTGCATCCTTGTGACAAATAGCAAATTAAGTTGAATCCCTCATACCACTACCTTTCATCCATGAGGATATATGACCATTTCCTCAAATAGATAAAATTTGTGCTTTCCCTTTTATTCTATAAAGAAAATAATTATATTAGAAGGATGCATAAAATCCGATTTATGTGGCCCACATTTTCTGTAAAAAGGGTTTGGAATGAGGAACGCTCAAGTTCTATTAAATATCAAGTTAGTTGGGTTATGCATACTTGATATGATGAAGGCTTCTTTGGGAAGTACAACTGGTCAATTCATGCGCAATGCAGATTTAATCCACCCTTCTCTAATATTTCCCCTACTACATTTGCATTCAACTGATATGTTCGATGCATTTCTATCAGTCTGTTCATGGTTAGATAATAGAAATAGATTTTTTGTTAAGTTCAAGCTCACCAGATTACACCCATGGGAAGAAAAAAAAAAGATTGAATCTGTAAAAAAAAAAATTGATTGTCTGCATTTCCACTGTTTCGGTTGAGAGAAGACAGAGTAAAAGTCGAACTAACTGCTGATCTTTCTGGAGCTGGGTGGGCTGTGGTTCATGGAGCAGGTGTTGGCCCACCTCTGAGCATTGGCTGCTGCCTCTCTGTTCCAGTTCTGCTTGGAGCAGAGGATAGAATGTCTGTTAGATCAGCTCATGTAAATCATATTATATATACACACCATGTAATTTGTCTACCGGAAGATAATCTATTGTATTGATATGTTGCGTGACAATGCATGTGAAAAGTAAATCATGGAATAATGAGGTAAATGGAATAGAATAAAAGCTTTCACAGATATCCAATGATGTTCGGCCTTCAGGAGTCAGTGATCCTCATTTTTAAGAGGAATTTTACCATTTTTAACATGTTGCTGGCAGTTGGCTGAACAGATCTCCTCAGGGTATTATGCTTGTTAACAATCTCCCTTTGGTCAGCGAATGAAGCCAGGATGCTTTCTAAAGAAATAAAAAGTAAGTAAGTAAATTAATTAATAGATAAATACATGATCATGATTGAAGTTCACATGGACCTAGTGGAAATGAGAGATATTTGCAAACTCACCATCCTGGTTTCAGAATGGTTCAATGTTCAGAATGGAGAGAGAAAGCAATGTCAAACTTCAATTACGAAGACATTTGTAAGATATGAATCACAAATATGTCACTTTTGTTCCACAGAGACATTTCCTTCTACTTACTTCCTTTGGTTCAGCATCCTCAGCAAAAGTACCGGACACCTGAAAGGCAGCAAAGATGCCAAACGCACAAAGGAGGGTTATTTTGTATTTAGCCATACTTTTAACCTGGGAATGTAAAGCCCTGAGTGCCCCTGGCTGGAACTTATATATGCGGGACCACATGGCCAGATGAGATTAACATACCGTAGAATCTCAAGGTCATTCCAGATTTTCAAAGAGCAACCACTGCAAAGACAGCATTTTGCTCCTGTTGCACCTATGAAATGTTCTTGATAATCCATGGAAAGTCGTAGTTCCATGTTAATAGAAAAAGGGACGAAGCATGACGCTTTTCATTTATTTCTCAAGGAAAATAATGCATTCTTACAAATTATGCTTTCTTGGCTTTAAGAATAGGATGGCAATCAGGTTTGAGTCTCAGAATTCTAATTCTATTAAAAGAATAGAATTTTGGGTCGCCAGAGTGTCTGATCTAACCAACCCAGAAATGTAGAGAGTTTCCTGGCTTATGCTAAAAAAGATTTTGGAAGCCCTTAGAAAAAGATATTTTGATGCTCATCAGATTGAGGAGAGTTAGACAGCACTTTCTAAAGGAGTTTAGGATCAGTGAAGTGTCATGTGTCAGACCATGTACAAATAAAAAAAACATAGGCTGCTTATATTGCTCTGCCCAGGAGCTGTCAACCAACAAATATCACACCAGAGAGAAAAAAATCCAGGACCTTGCTGGCACTTGGTTCCATAAATCAATTTACAAGTTGCATTGTACAATGGTTATTCAAACCATTGCTGAAATTCTCTGTTGGGCATTGAAAAATATCTTCTGCTAAGACATTCGAGAAAATAGGATTGCTGGGGCATGGTTGTTTTTTGGTGCTTTTACACTTCTGGTTTTTAGCTCTGTCATTCTCAATCCTGTGTACATGTGAATGAGGTCTTGAAACATGCCTGTTGATTTTTGTTGTAGTTTTCTTTATTTATTTACTATTCATTGACTTTCAAGAGACAAGTTTATGTGACTGACCTATGACTGTCAGCTGGACACATTTAAAGACATTTGATGGAAGCAAGGACAACAGTTATGTGTTTTCTTGTCCATTTGTCCATGGTTGAACGAGAGGAATGAAGTATGACAACAACAATATGGCGCCCCTTTCTATACATTCTCAGGCTTTTATTGCATCTCGCTACTCCAATCCTTCAGTAAGGACAGTTAAACAGTAAAAGTGTTGTTGTTGTTCAAGTAAGACTGAGGAGAAATCCCTGTGTGGCAAGTTCTACCACCCTACACATTGACTGGTTGTTTCAATGAAAGGTGTCCAATCCATTTACTTCCCATTCCCATTCATTTGTATCTCATCTCAGAAATTTGGTTTTGTGTGTCAATGTTATTTGTTTAATTGGGTTCAGCTGATCTTGCTGTAGGACCCGGATGTAATCAGATCGTATCTGTGCTGATTGAGAGGAAGAGTTTTCCCCATTTTTGATCATCACCCCTTTGTGATTAGGGGGGTTCTCAATATTAAATGTTCTCCTTCTGGATGCAAGGTTATTAGTATCAGCTTTGTGTGTGTGTGTGTGTGTGTGTGTGTGTGTGTGTGTGTGTGTGTGTGTGTGTGTGTGTGTGTGTGTGTGTGTGTGTGCGTGTGTGTGAGTGAGAGAGAGAGAGAGAGAGGGGGTGTGTGGGAGTGTGTGTGTGTGTGTGTGTGGGTGTGTGGGGGCGCGCGGGGGGGCGGCGCCCGCGCCGCGGTCGCGGGGGG
>CAAKHD010014558.1:134629-154493 GCA_901007705.1 Fistularia tabacaria
AGAGGTTGTGTGTATGTGTCTAACTACGTGTGTTTGTCTGAGCATGTGTATGAGTGTGTGTTAGTGTATGATTGTGTGTGTGTGTGTGTGTGTGTGTGTTAGTGTGTGTGTGTGTGAGAGGGTGTGTGTGTGTGTGTGTGTGTGTGTGTGTGTGTGTGTGTGTGTGTGTGTGTGTGTGTGTGTGTGTGTGTGTGTGTGTGTGTGTGTGCGTGTGTGTGAGTGAGTGAGTGTGTGTGTGTGTGTGTGTGTGTGTGTGTGAAAATGAACATACTACCTTTATCAGACCTCGATAATATCCAGAGCAAATAATATTAAAAAGTTAAGCTAATATTGGAAGCCCAGATAAGATACGTCCTTGACAGCTTGTGGAAAGTTATGTTCCGTTGGAGGGGTCAAACCCTCCTTTGAGGACCACTATTTCAAAGTGGCAGACTATAGAACAAAGAGACTTTTGAGTAAACATCTGATAGTGGCCAGCAATACTCACCATGGCCAGGTGTATATCTTGAGTGCTATCCTTGGGTAACATAGCATAGTAGGGAGAAAAAAAATCCTCACCATCTGCTGTCAAGCAAGCAAACGGGAAATGCTGATTAGATTATGGATTGATGGAACTGGAAACAGTATGTCTAATTCATAATGAACGTCATTGGCAGATAAACTGATGGTGAAAGTTTGATAGCCTGCAATGCAGTGGCAGCTAAAGGATGTATTAATGAAAGGCGCAAGGATTCGTCGACGTCCTTGTCGAGTGCACCTTTTGGTGGATATGGGTTTGGTGTGACTCCATTGGTTATAGCCAAAGTGGAATGAGAAGTGTTGTTATGTTCTGTTCTCCAAAATCTTAACATTTTCTTATCTAAAAAAAACTCAGGACCAATTCAATCAGTCTCTAGGGAGGTTGCAAGCTTTAAAATAATGCTGATTCTAACACAGTCTGTGGACAGAACCAAACATTCAATTTGGTCATAATGATGGATATAATTAGATGTATATGATTGACACAAAATTCCCTACCATATCAATGCAAATTACACTTTAACTAAGCTAACTTTATCATAGAACGGACTCATGAAACACCTTCAAAAATAGATTAATTTGGTGTCTTGAGCAAGTGAGAACAAACCTGGAAAAAAGTATTAATTGTTCGACAGAACAGATGCTTGAGGTCGATGCACACCTTGATCACCTGCCACTGGAAATCAAACGTTCAATCAACTAAACTAATAACTCTGGACCATAAAAAAAAACAAACAGAACAAAGCATAACTCAAAAAAGACTATTTTGAACATTTGAAGTTACCATCATCAACTGGGTGTGGGTGTGTTAAATAGAGAACCTCCTAATAAATTTGACTTTGGTCAAGGACTAAGCTTCATCTGTTTTTGGAACATTAGCCCCGTAAATTTCAATCTCAAAACTCAGTAGGGTTTCAGCTCAGCCATTTAATATCATAGTGTGATTTTGAACTTGTTTAATATTTGCACTCAATACACTGAATATCTGTAAATAGCTTTTTCGTAACAACTGTGTCAACAGTGCATAACTGGAATGAAAATAATGTAGCGTGTGGTGGGAAGACTGGCCGGCGGAACCACATAATCCTTTGTGCCTACAAGGAGCCTCTCATGGTTCTGGGTTAGAGAACGCCGTCATTCGATCAGTTGTACAATCTTGCTGCTGTTCCTGCACTGTCAGTTGTCATAATGGGGGTGCACCCTTACTGTAACTGTTGCTGTCGGGAAGTGACACCCCTTGGGTTTTTCCCGTTCGCTGGTAAATAAATTAGATTCGTATTCAAGGCATTATCTTTTGAGACTGTCAGATTTGACTCTATTCGTGATGTAGCAAAAAACCCCAGTGTGTCACAATAGAGGGACCCTCCTTGTCATCTTTTTAATATCTTGTTCCATTATGCTTCCTCCCTACTACTTCAAAAGAATAAAAACAAACAAAGATGAACGAGGATGATTATACGATTGAAAAAAAAATGCCCAGACGTGTGAATGAGAGAGTGAATGGTTGCGTGTCTAAGTGGCCCTGTGATGGGGCGACCCGTCCGGGGTGTACCCCGCCTCTCGTCCAATGACAGCTGGGCTAGGCTCCAGCATCCCCCTACCCTGACTGCAGGATAAGCGCTGGATGGATGGATGGATGGATGGATGGATGATAACAGGCGACAGAACGGTCTCAGCTCAGATGAAACACAGAAACAGGCCTGTGTTTGAAACAGCGTTTTATTGCAGCCATCCACTTGTAGCCACGCCACCTGGTGCGCATGCGCAGAGCCACTGATACCCTATTTGTTCCATCGTCACAAGCCGAATTGAACATCCTTTTCCTTAAGGACCTTCTATTTGTTTACTGCTGCCCGTATCTTGGGTGCCGCGTCGCTGCGGTGAGAAATAACAGCACGGGGGGAGAAGAAGCCATAAGATGAAGAAACGTTATGTGGACGCGAGCAGGCTTCGGAAAATGAAAAAGCTGAAAATCACGGAGAAGCTGTCTGAAAGGTAGCTAGCAACGCGCGCCGTGTCGCCTGGCGGGGACTGCTTTTGTTGTGGTGCTCGTCTTTGTGTGACTTCCAGCCGTCGTCAACCCCCGTTCACCTGTCGTGTCACCTCCCCCGGCATGACTCATTTCATACCAGCCGGCCCGGAGCACGGTTCGGATACCGAGGCGTGCGCGTACGGGTAACGGAGTGAGTCACTCCTGCCTAGTGTTTACAGAGTCAGAGCAGCCCAATGTGCGGGGCACCGTGGGCCTGCGTCTCGCCAAAATGCTCCGCACGCACTAACTGTCCTTTGTGTCCCCACGGCCAAATATAGTGCGCGATAAAAAAACAAACAAAAAAAAACAAAAACAGTTCTGTTTGAAATTCATGCGAATCACCAGCTTCCATCATGTGTTGTGTAGTCAAAGCGTCATTTTAACGAGTCTAGACAGAGTCCAGACGACACTTGCCACAGGGGAGAGAAATGACTTTTTTAGTGCGCATTGTCCCGTTTAAAACGGTAAAGTATCGCCGAATGTGTTTTCCTTATTGATCTTACCCTCAAATGAACTCGTCTTTAAATCTTTTTAAATGACTGGTTTGGATTAAACAAGTGATGCTGCGGTGCAGCCTCTGTGCTCCAGATGAAATATTGCCATGGTTACCAAACAAAGACGGGGATGTGGTAGCAGCCTATGGTCGTGCAGAACAAAGGAGAGAACCACTGCTCCTGTTTGGTTCAAGGTCGCCTACTAAAAGTACTAAGGGAAGAGTCGTTACTCTTTGGTATAGGGTTTTAAAGATGCAGCAGCTCAATTGTAGATTTCCCATCTCCAGTCATTTATTGTCTTGTGTGTGTGTAATGCCTTGTTTTACAGGATTTGCTTGGCTGGAGAGCAGGAAAAGAAAGCACATATTAGCTTAAATAAGGTGCATTTTTGTGCTAATCTGTTATTTATCCTGGAAATATTGACCCATTCTCTATAAATGCCATTATTTCTCTGTGCAGTGCGTACACTTTTCTAAAGTTCATGGTGATGTGGATGCTGGTGTTGCTGGCAGATTTTATCCTGGAATTTCGGCTGGAATATCTGTGGCCATGCTGGCTCTTCTTTGGGAGTGTGTACACGACTTTCCACTGTCACGGCCTGGTAAGAACCCACGCTCCAATCTCTGCAGATCATTAATAATCTGAATCTGAGCACACAGGTTTTGTTTGCTTTTGCACATAAGATCTAATATATGCTTCTCATAATGTTTTTGCAGGTTATCTGTGTTGTCTTTGTTTGTGCTGCCTTCACACTTGACATCTTTTGTTTAATTTTTGTTCCTTTGCATTGGCTGTTTTTTGTGGCGAGCACCTATGTCTTATTCAACTATATATGGCACACAGGTGAGCATACAGATAACTTCTTTTTTTGATTTTTTTCTTATTACACAAAGGAGCAACTACTCAAAGTCATGCGATTTGAGGCCTTTTTTTTTGAGAAACAGCATACATTTATAGCGTGGGACAAAATATTTCTGCATTTGAGGCTTCTGTCCTTCCAAATTTGATTATTTCATGTTTCTCCACAGAGAAGGGCATCTGTATATCCACAGTGTCCCTGTGGATCCTGCTTGTGTACACCGAGGCTTCGCTTCGAATCAAAGACCTTAAAACCTCTCATGCCAACCTGTCTCATCTTTTTGCTGCACACTGGTAGGTTGATTTTAAAGAAGGTATCCCATCATCTTTTATACCCACAGCTTCGGCTGAAAAAAAAGTGCAAACTTACTTTGGCCATTTATCAATGTGCTTTGTTCGGCCTGTATATCACGTACTCTATGGTTTTCAACTCGCCTCTATTTAATAGTGGTAGACTTATGGTCATTTTACTATGCCTATATATTTACAAGAGGCAACTTTTTTTCTTTTTCTTTTCCTATTTTGAATTCAGCATTGGATATCCTGTCGTATATCTGGGTTTTGATGCCACCTGCTACTTCACCAACATCTTTAAGCTGCGTATACAGAAAGCAGTGCAAAGTGAGAATGACTTCCACATGCACCTCCTGCAGCATTCTCTTCCTCCAGGCCTGCAGGTTTACCCCAAGACGAGCATGGACAGCAACAGTAGTGAGTCTATGCACCTGTGCCATTGACATGCTTGTGGTATTATCACACCCGACTTTTTCCTCTTTATTTTCCTTAATCATCAAGATCTTTTATTGTGTTAGCAAAATCAAATCTGAGTTCCTGATGGTGACACAGATTTTACTTTTGTTTTGGCATCTCAAGTTGGGTTCAACATTTCTGCAGTTTCACTCAAACAAACTGCAGACATAAGACTGTAACATCAGTTCGTTAGAGTCATGTTTTTTTTTTTGTATGTTCAAGTGGGTTGTTGGCAGGTGCCATTAACTCTGGTAAAAGAAGAGGGAGAAAATGTAACCATGTCTGGATGGAATTAATGGAATGGGAAAATAATTTAGGAAAAACATGTTTTTTCCTTATACCAGTATAGGACTTTAGATTCAAGTTCCCAACACAATGCAACTATTGAGATCACACTTTTTGTCTTCAAAGTTCAAGGCTGATTGTGGAAGTTCAAAATGATTTCTGAATTTATTTTGTGTAATTTCCTGTTCAGTTTTAGGTGATTTCTTACAGTTTAGTTAGGGTTTACTAAGAGTCATAATTGAACGGTGTACAAATGAAATCTCTGATAAAGCTAAACATGACTCCAAATTTTTTTTTGTAGAAATAAGGTGAAATTGCTCAAACAGTAAGGAAATCTGTGTTTCTAAAAGATTTATTGAAACTGTACACCAGTAAGCCCAAATCTTGATTCCTGCATGTATTCGTACCTGATAATATTAAGTCATTTACCTGTACATGCTACAGAAATGCAGAAACTTTGACATTCATTGCCTCACCAGGCATTTTCAAGTCCTGTCCGCCAGATTTGAATAGCAACATATTGATGGCTTTAACATATTTGTCTGTCTCCAATCCCTGCAGACTCAAAATGGAAGCTGAAGTCTGAATCAAGTCAGTATCAGTGTCACAATGGTGCAGTTATCGCACCAGACGAGTCACATACTGTGGACTGCCTCCAGATTCTCAGCGAGGAGAGAGCATCAGAGAAGGGAACGCATGAGGGGAAGTCAGCTGATGTGAGCCGACAGTCTTCGGCACTCAAATCTAGTTTGAGTGAGTCCAGAGAGCTCCTCCGTAGTGGGGCAGTAGGATTAGAAGTTTGTACAACTCCAGAAAACCTACCTCATGAGGAACATGGCAGCAAAGCCATGCGGGCAGCAAAGAACTCTCCAAAAGCCCGCCGTGCCACCACAAACACTCCCTCACCCCCTGCTGGCAGGACTGAGAAGAAACAGAGGTCCAGCTCAAAAACAGTCAGTCCTAATCGTGATGCAGTGGACAAAAGCTCTGCCTCAGCTCAGAATAACCACACTGAGCAGATGAACAAGTAAGTTGCAGCCTAGTTTGATTTAAAACTGCAGTTTGGTGTGTGATGGGCAATCAGTGCTGACTGTCGCTGTTTTCTTTCCATGCAACTCTCCATCTTTGTTATTCTTCAGGCTGGAACAGGAGGTGAGGAGACTGAAGACTGAGCTGCAGGTGAGCCGACAGAGCGAGCAAGAGCTGCGGAGTCACATCTGCAACTTGACGAACAGCGAGAGAAGCCTGAGGCCTGAAGTCTCCCTGCTAAGACAGTCCAACATGCTGCTACAGAGCAAGTAAGAGCTCATCTTTAAGTCATGTGTAGGCACTTTCTTTACATCAGTCTGTACTTCAAAAGTAAAAGCACTGAAAAATAAAGAAAGCATGCCTATTAGAATGCTTTGCCGAAGATCTATTAAAGATCTAAATTCCAAATAGATTCTAAAAAAGCTGTCTGAATCTCCATGCAGGAGAAATTTCATATCAAATTGAATCTTGCAGCTCTTATTCATAGTGCAGCTTGCTTAATCCTGTCAAAATCTCTCATATGCGATGTAATAATAAACACTTTTGACTTTGGAAATTTGATGAACAAATGTTTGCCGTTGAAGCATAGATTTATTTTTAACCAAGAGCTAAAATTTGAGAAAGGTATTTATTCACATAATTTGATTTTGGTTATTTTTGCTCTTGTTATCACCTCAGGCCATCATTTCAGTGTTTATCATATTAGTTTCCTCAATTTCTGTCCTCTATTCTTCACTATTCAGAACTTTTATCTCAAGTATTGTCCAGTACTTGAACGCAGCTCAGGGTACAGGTCATTTTTGGCAGACAGCTGCAATCATGCAGAAGCTCAAAACCTGGAGGAGAATTATGAATCGTGTCGTATGCCATAAATGCTCCATAATGTTGCCTGGGAGGAAGTTTGGAATCTGCCTGTTTGGATCTGAGTTTTGAGTGTACTATCCTACCAAACAATTTCTTGGTTTTATTCCAAAATTGTTTTAGGAATTTAGAAGACATGACTCATGCAGTTTGAACATGAAAATCTGTTCTGATCAGCATCACTACACTTCAAATCACATTTTCCTCCAATGACTTATAATATGCAAGAATGACTAAAGATATTAAACAGTACCTCAGATGTGCTGATGTGAAATAAGTTTGGTTTCTTACCTTTTCCACATAATTCAATGGAGTTTAACTGTCTTTCCTTCAGGATTTTGTGTCTGACCAAAACCAAGCAGAGGGACAAGCAGACCAGTGCCGTGCTTGAGAAGAAGACCAGAGCAGAGACTGAGGCAAGACTCTATGCTGAGAAGCAGTTGGCTGAACTTCAGGCTCAGAAACTAGAGGAGGCAACCAACTCCGCACGCATTCTGACAAACAGGTGAATCACTCATGTCACACCTTGAGACTCCAAGAGGAAGATTAGATTTTGAAGTGGATACTCCTCAGAGTACGGAATACAAAAAAAGCAATGTTTTGAGCATCATTTTTCCTGATGGTTGTGTTTTCTAGCATCTAATGTTGTGACAATATGTTACCATATTCTTATATAGAATTCTAGATCAGGGGTTCTCAAACAATTCTAGATGTGGCGCCCATTATAAATGTGTAAATGTGCCCCCCCCGTGACAGCTCCCCACATCAATGGTGGTCAAATGCAACTAGTTACCCCAATATCCTTATATCCTCAGCCCCTTATCACCCTGATCACAATTGTGATAACCGTGTAATGTGGAACTGTGTTTCTTGTAAAATTTTTTGGGTTTTCCAAAAAAGTGGGAAGGGCCCAGAACACCTAAGCAGGGGGGCATCGAGGAGTTATCCTGACAGAAGCCCTTGCCATCTCATCTGGCTCCTCTCGATGCAATGGCTCTATTCTGAGCCCCCCCTTAGATAATCGAGCTTCTCATCCTGTCTCTAAGCGAGGGTCCAGACACCCTTTGGGGGAAACTCATCTCATCCATTTGTATCTATGATCTGGTTCTTTCGGTCACTACCAGCAGCTGATGACCATAAGGGAGGGTGGGAATGTAGATCAACCGGTAAATCGAGAGCTACTCTTTTCGCGATGAACCAATGCGGATCTGCCTGTCAATCACTTGCTCTGTTTTTCTCATCCCCGAACCGGAGAGGGTGCTTAATTTTTTTCTGTCGGAGGGCCACGGCCTCAGTTTGGGAGGTGCTGATTTTCATCCAAGCCACTTCACATTTGACTACAAACCACTCCAGTGAGAACTGGACATCAAGGTCAGATGAAGCCAACAGAACCACATATGTAAAAAGGAGAGACTAAATCCGGATATCAAAACCCAGATCCCCTCAATGCCTTTGCTGCGCCTAAAAATTCTGTCAATGATGGTTATGAACAGAATTGATGACAAAGGGAGGTCCAACCGACCTAATGCGGGCGGTGTGGACCAGGCTCTGAGACTGGTCGTACATGGACCGAACAGCCCATATCAGGGTTACCCTATAGTTCCAGAGTTCCCCCAACAGGACTCCCAGAGGGACATGGTCAAATGCCTGCTCCAAGTCGACACTACACACTTAGACTGGTTGGGTGAACTCCCATGCACCCTCTTGTAACCCCTAGGGGGTAGAGCTGGTCCACTGTTCCATGACCAGGAAGAGAAATTGAGAATCCCTTTTCTAGCATAGTGTTGTCATCAGGAGACAAATATTTCAAATTTAGGACATAGTGTTTTGTGAAATCTTAGTCAAGTGTTACGCCACAAGATGTCACAGGTTTGCAAACCTACATACCTTATCTTCATATATGGCACATGAAAATTGAGTCACGTTAACCTGCAGATGAACTATTTTATTCCTGTTTGTGTAAACTGGTTTTCTCTTCAAGTGAACCCTGTTCTCCATCTCCTACAGCAGGCAGGAACACAGTGAAACCCAAATGTTAAGGAAAAGAGTTAAAGATCTAGAGACAGAATACAAACAACTACAGCTGGAGTATCAAGTGAAAGAGAGTCGAGTGGTAGATCTAGAGAGTGATTTTGAGGTATTTTTCTTGAATCTATTTGGGAATGAGCTTGTGCGTTTGTGCCTGTGAGTCTGAAGTGGTCCAGTTCTTGGTTTTCCATAGTCTGGTGGTGTAGCTTTCCCTGTTTCGATTTCTAATTTTATATCTGTATTATTATTTTTTGTATATTTTTATGTTATTTGACAATCTGAATGGCTGTGATTGGGGATCTCTTTTACTTTGGCCTGCAGTCAACATATTGTCATCGTATCAGACCTCTTCTTTGTGTTGTTGTTTGTGTTTTTTTTGTCTGACATTAGGTGTGCACATTGTTGTACCTGTGTGGTCTTTGGTTTCATTTTAGTTGCATACTCTCCATGAAGCATATGAAGCATGCCTACACAGAAGCCAGGTCTTTCAGAAAAACAACCCGCTGCTTTATTTTGTGTACAGGTGACCTTCCACAACATGTTGAACTGTGCGCTCACCCATAGAAACCTCCCATCGGAATATTTCAGTAATGATAATGTGCAGCTTCCATGTTTTTTGAATGGCTGGCCACTTCATCATTTGCCTGTGACAACTGTTTCCTCTGCGGTGCTTTTGTTTCCTAAGTGAATGAACCTTTCAGATCAAAGCATGGCAAAAACTAAGTGGAGCTCTGACTGCAATTTCAAAAAAACGCAAGATCTTAGAAAATCAAAAGCACCGACTCCCCGGGGCTATTACTGTGCAAAGTACAGTTTCTGTTTCAGTGTCTTACACGTGGTCTCACCGTCTATTCCTCTCCAGGCCTTAGGAAAGTACCGCTGTGTGGAGAAAGAGACAGATATACTGCTCTCCACTCTGTCAGCTATGCAGGAGAAAGCTCAGCATCTGGAGTACAACCTGAGTGCAGAGACTCGCATCAAGCTGGACCTGTTCTCCGCTCTGGGAGATGCACGCAGACAGCTAGAAATTGCTCAAGGTCTGTTTATTCACTGTCCTCTGCATCTTCATTCAAACTACATCATGGCCATTCAACTGAGTGCCTTCAGTGAAGGAAACAGTTTTATTTCGTTCATTTCTGTGTCACTTAAAACGTTGTGTTTGGAAATTGGAATTTATCTTATCTTATCTTATCTTATCTTATCTTATCTTATCTTATCTTATCTTATCTTATCTTATCTTATCTTATCTTATCTTATCTTATCTTATCTTATCTTATCTTATCTTAAAAAAAAAAGAATTCTGGCAAAGCGTTGATGAGGATAATTAGAAATTCAGTCTGACAGCAACCCCTGGTGGTCGTTAGGAGTTAAACTTTTTCTTGAAACGTTCATACAAAACTACAGTTTATTTTTTTATGACATTTAACTTCCTTTTTCCATGCTTCGCTGTTATAATCCTTTAACTATTGATTAGTCTCATTATCTGCAAGATAATGTGTGATTCTTATTCCTTATATATCATATCAAAACAGAATGACTGCAGAATGGCTGCATTGCATGTTAGGAAACATTTCAGGTACAAGTACTGTACATCAGTCCTCTGTCTGAATGTTTGTACTAAGGAGTTTTGGTACTCAATGACAAGAGTCATCAGAATCCATTATTTGGCAGAAGTGTCATAACACGAGTGTGACCAAGATCACAGTCCAGATGGAGATTATTTATATGGACATGGGGCTTGGCAGTATATTTACTTTTCCCAGTCATGCGTTGTTTTTTGACAATAATTTTTAACATAACTGTTTTTTTTCCCAATATGCTTTTCTAATTCATTTAAAAAGCCTCAGATACGGATGGAAATCACAACATGAGTGAACTAGCGCTTGAAGTTGAAAATAACAAAAAAGCCAAAAAATCCTAATAAACAAGACATCAGCTGAAAAATCCCCAGAAGTGTCCTCACCTGATTTACCTGTGTGTTTCGATCATATGATATACTGTATTCCGTTTCTGAAAAAGTTCCTCTAGTTGTTCTGAATTAATTTTATTATTTTAGCTTTTTATTTGGGGGATGTTATTACATCACTGTTGATTTACATAATAGATAATTCACAATCATCAAATCACATCTCTCCAAGCTTTTTTTTCCCACTGTGTAGGAGACGGTTGTGATTCTACTTTCCTCACATGCACCCTTGTTGTTCTGACAGATAAGCTGATGAAGCAGGACAGAGAGATCAGTGGAATGAAGCAGAAGATCGCCGAGGTGATGGCTGTCAGCCCCGGGGTGTCCTATGTGGCTCCGCAGCCCCCTGTTCCCCAGTATCTCACTAAGCTGCTCAACTCTGAGCGCTACATGCTGAATCCACGAGCGTTGATGTACCAGTGCTTGAAGAAATGAAGGGGTACAGATGCCTCGTTGTCAAGGCGGAGAGCATGGGTTGCAGCGGATCATGTGACAGAGCTGAGTGCCAACTCTTGCTTCCAGCCATGAGTGGAACAGAACAGAATCAACCACCGCAAGCCTTTTTTGCTGCACTGTTGGTGCTAAAGAAATGTTCTGTAAATTTCCTGTTTCCTTCCACATCAAAGGTTCATGAGAACAATTTCTCTCCAAGATATGAGCATCTTCTGAAGACAAGATTTTTATTTTTATTTTATGTAAGAGGCACCCGTCCGTAAAGTATGAGCAAGCTAGCTGCAATCCAATGGAAAAAAGCAGTTCTGTATTTTACACACACTCGAGATTTCGCCAAATGAATACATGGAAGACAGAATTCCTCTGTGGAAAAAAAGTTTATAACAGCAGACAGTCTCAGTCTGATGCTAATTTAGAACAGTTAACATTTTTGTTCATTCCTTCTGTTAGGAAGATTTGAATTTTCAAAAAATCTCTGCCGTTTCCAGCTTTCTTAATCCTAGAATCCACAAAAAATAAGCCATTTAATATTATTTTGTGTTAACACTAACTTTTAAACTACAAAGTAATATTACTACCAGTTTTAGAATTTTCTCTGATTTTTTTTTCCTGATCTGCTGCAGTATTGACAGAACTATTTGATTGGAGAAAAAAGACCACACTTCATCCTAATTTAACTGTATCTCTTCAAAGTAAGACTGTATTTCCTCACAACCCCAAAACCAAAGCAGTGAAATGGAATCTGGCCATCATTGGTTTATTTTTTACTGACGTGTGATTTTCCCTCTGTGACATGTCAGAATATGATTCACAGATTTCATGATGTAACAGGTTTATCTGAAGAGATAAGACTTTGATCAACTTCTTAATATAATATTAGAAAATTGGAATATTGAATATATTGCTTAATTATCTCGTTAGGTGTATTTATTGACAGCCATTTGTGTAAAAAAGGGTGTCCTAAATGATTAGGTCTAATCAAAATTCTATTTAAAATTTAAGCATAAATATCATTATTTACTGGCAATATTTCAACAGTTTAAAGTTAAGGCAAGTGTGCAACAATATGATCTTGTCTTTGTAAATAGCGGATTAAAATGTTTGAGAGTTGGCCACATATAACAGGAACCTCGTGGGTTCAGAAACTCCTGCTAATCCAGAATATTACGGTACTTTGGAAAGAGAATCTGCAGACATTGTCACAGTCTGAGGACTGTGAGTGAGCCGATGAGCTTCATTTCACGAAAGGCAGTTGTTTGTAATTATTGCCGCTAATGATGAACAAGTACATTTTGCTGTCTGTTCCACTTTTAGAATAAAGAACTGGATGGACCGCTACCATTTGGCTGGCGGGCCTAAAACGGTTCGAACGAGTTGTGAATAGAAAGAATGGTGTCGACCAACCATGATCATGAATTTAATTACTGTGCCTATATACATTACTTTCAGACTGGGAAGTAAAACACAGACTTAATGTGAAAGAGTACTTTTTTTGTAGTTTGGTTTTTGTTTTTATTTCACAATGTACAGAATTGAAAATGTCCACTGCAGCTGCAAACACTCCTGATATGGATGTCGCCATTTTGGTAGCTTTTTATTTAAAGTGTGTTTCTAGGCTGTTTTATATCGAAACTATTTTTTAGTCTTGCTGTACTTTTATTATACTTCTGTATTTTGTATGGCGATGTGTTAGTCAGCATGAAATCGTATTCAATTGTTATTTGAGCACATATTGTGACTTTGTATGTACAGGAATATCCTTGTACAAGGGCTACAGTTTCATAAGACTGTGAACAAAACAGAATTGATAATTCAAACAATGATTCTGAGGTTGAAGATCACACCTCGGATCTAAAAGGTGGGGTTTTGTATAAATTACTGAATTTAGTTTTGTGTTTGTGAATTATTTCAGAGTCAATACATCACCACGATTTTATCATTAATTCTTCATAAAAACAAAACTAGTAATAGCTTTTGAATCCCATTTCCTGGAGTGACTGAAACCCCCTATTTGCCTTTGAAGAGTTAAAATATCCCTTTGTTCATTTACTACAGATAACCCCCCCAAATAAAATAGAAAAACATCATATCTCTGTTTCTTACAAAACATTCTTGAGAGATGTGAAGTCACAGCTTAATTTGCCACAGTATGAAGAAATGTCTCACACTAGTTCCAGATAGGTTGCTTTGTCTTTGGGGAAGTAGAGACAACACCTCTTTTGACTAATATACTTTGTCTTCTGTCATAACAGAAAAACCCAACCACGGAATCATCTATTCAAGCTGTAATAGAGGCTCATTCTGATCAGTGTGAGCCTGATCAACAGCACTAGATGATTCTCAAACCTTAAATTAATTCAACGTTTGGACATTTATTATATATACACGATAATGTCCACATTCAGCCATGAACACAAATAATCTCAGATAACCTGAGGTGGTGATAGTGATTTTTTTTATTATTTCAGGAAGTGAAAAAAGGGGTAAATGCATTGCAGAAACAGCACAGTGTCCAGCACACAGTGTACAGATTACAAGCATGCCAAGGCAGCCTCATACTTGTATCTCCCAGTATCTACACAGACGGTAGTCTCAGCATAGACAAGACGCGCTCTTCAACAACACATCACCCAATCATTTAAGCTCCTCCTGTCAGTATGGATAAGTTGGAGGCCACAAGACATTTCCAGCAAGAGTTAAATGATATTAACGTGTACAGTAGTGCAAACTAGCTGAGAAATGCCAAATATATTAACAGACAAGGTTGGTTTATGCCAATAACCTAATATCTAAGTGACAGGAGCATGTTTTTAGCTCTGGTATGACGCAGAACACTTTCAGCCATGAAGGAAACCAATTACTCACAGCCACGTAAGTCTAGAAATTTCACAGGCCTAAGCTCCCGGAAAGTCACTGCATGATATATTACATCTGGCCAAAATGAGAACTGATTCCAGTCCGAAGAGATAAACAGAGGGTCACATGCACTCACCTAATCTGTTGCTGTAAAAGAAAATAAGAAAAACAAGACCGAAGTATCTTTTCAACCAGAGTCTCCTGTGAAATACCATCTGAAAACACCTTTTCGCTGAACCAGCCTTAATCACTAAGGGCTGTAGTGGGCTTCTGTTAAAATCAGTCTACAGTAGGAACTGGACAACAGCTAAGTGATGACACCCCTTTTCATAGAAAGTTACAGCATGACTTAAAGAAAAAGAGCAAATAAAAGCATACATTCAACCAATCACCGGCCTTAGTGCTGGAAGTGAAGTACATTACACTTAAGAAAAGATACACAAATAAATAGTTTCATATCTTATCTGTAGCTGTTACTCTTCATCTTGTGCTGCAGCCTTATGACTAATCTGTATAGCTACAGAGATTTTGAGAAAAAGTGACATTGCATCTGTTGCATTACCAGCCTGATGCATCCAAAAGTCTGAAAACAGATACAAGATAGGAAGAGGCCTCTCTTAATGCTTGAGAGATATTTGACAGGACCAGACAACCAGACTTGACAACAATATGATACAGACACTTCAGTATGCCGGGACAGAGTTGTTCTTGTTTTTTTGTTTTTCATACAGACAACTATTTAACAATTTTAAGTAAAAATGTTTAAAATACAGTTTTAATACTGACTTAAGGAAAACACTGCTGTTGCCAAGTTTGGGTTTTCTTACCTCTATATCTGCTTCCCTACTGAAAAATAAGCCAAAAAATGAAAACATGGACAGTATTTTCCTTGAAGTTGCAACTGGGATTTCCTCCTTTAAAAGATAAGCAGATGGCTGTATTGGGTTGGGAAAAAAAAAAAATTAAAAGGAGGCAAAAACCACTTAGTGGCAGCTTTTTTTCCCACCAGAAAAAACGAGGAGAAGCTGCAGGATCTGCAGTCAGACTGAGGCTTCCTCCTCTGTCCTGGCAAAGCCAGTCCTGCAAAGGACGAGAAGGGCCGGCAGAAGACCTGGTGGATCCTCCGCTACGAGGAGACTGTCACCGGGTTGAGAGAACCGTTCCGGCTGTAGAACTTGGAGAAGGCCTCTTCAAGAACAGATGCAAGTCGTGGCTGATCACCCTAAGATGGAGAGACGGCAAGGTCAAAGAACCCCCTTCAGGTTTGGTTTCAAATCCTGATGGACCCCGAGATACCCCACTCACCTCACTGATGAATCCAAGCTGAACTAGCTCCACGGCCAGCTCCTGCACATTCTCATCTACACACAGGGGCAAGGCTTTAATTAAGTTGGATACATGGATTAGAAATGTGAAAAATATACAGGCTAGCTTGGAATTTGAAAAAATTAAGTCAAGCTTTAAGACGATCACTAAGAGCAAATATCAATTGACAAAGGAAAGTTCATGTTTTGAAAATACTTACTTGGTAACAGGTCACAGCTCAGATGTCTGTTTAACTTATCCTCGAGTTTCAATAGCAAAGTCAGCTATATGGAGAAGGGAAAACAGTCATCTCTAGCATCAATAAGACGAATTAGAAGAGCTCCTTAGTCAAAGGGACTTCAGTGAGACTTACATGATGCTTCGTGCCCTCATCCACAGGCTCAATATTGCACTGCATCTGAAGAACCTGTGAAACAGGACGATGTCTCTATTAGGCTTGTGAACGTGGCAAATGACGAGTGATTCAGCAACTAAAGCAAATAAAACTCTGGAACCACATGCTTTGAAATCACATTGAAAATGTTCTTAATTAGTATTTGATTTTAGATACAGAAAAGGTTATTGTGCATCCATCGGACAAAAACTTGTATCTTCTCATGGCTATAGAGAATTATACATTAATTTAGATCAAGTCAATAACAATGGGAGTACACTGTATTCTTGTTCGTAATAAGAATCTGTATGACAGCCATGTTTACAAAAAAAAACAACAAAAAAACGGTTTCTACATAAAACATTTCTAAGTTTGTAATAATATATATCCATCTATCCATCTTCCGCCACTTATTTGTGGTCGGGTAGCGGGGGCAGCAGCTGGAGCAGGGAGTCCCAGACAGCAGCCATATGGTCCAGCTCTTCTGGGGGGACCCCAAGGCGCTCCCAGGCCAGCCTAGAGACATAGTTTCTCCAGCATGTCCTGGGTCTTCCCTGTGGCCTCCTCCCAGATGGACATGCCAGGAATACCTCCCCCAGGAGGCGTCCAGGAGGCATCCTAACCAGATGCCCGAGCCGCCTCATCTGACTTCTCTCTATGTGGAGGAGCAGCAGCTCTACTCTCACCTTATCTCTAAGGGAGAGTCCGGCCACCCTGTGGAGAAAACTTGTTTCGGCCGCTTGTATCCGTGATCTCATTCTTTCGGTCACTACCCACAGCTCGTGACCACAGGCAAGGGTAGGAACGCAGATTGACTGGTAAATTAAGGTACAGAGTCCACATCACTGCAGACGCTGCACCGATCCGCCTATCAATCTCCCTCTCCATCCTTCCCTCACTCATGAACAAGACCCCGATATACTTGAACTCCTCCACTTGGGGCAGGACCTCTTCCCCGACCCGGAGTGGGCTCTCCACTTGTTTCCGGTCGAGCACCATGGTCTTGGATTTGGAGGTGCTGATCCTCATCCCAGCCGGTCTGACTTATAACCGGCAATGCAGACCAAGCTCCGACAACGGGCACACAGGGACTGAACAGCCCGTATAACGGGGGTCGGTACCCCATATTCCCGGAGCACCCCCTACAGGATTGCCCACGGGACACGGTCGACTGCCTTCTCCAAGTCCACAATACACATGTAGACTGGTTGAGCAACTCCCATTCCCCCTCGAGAACCCTGCTGTGGGTATAGAGCTGCTCCACTCTTCCACTACCAGGACGAAAACCACACTGCTCCTCCTGAATCTGAGGATCAACGACCTGGCGGACCCTCCACTCCAGAACCGCTGAATAGACCTTACCAGGGAGGCTGAGGAGTGTGATCCCCCTGTAGTTGGAGCACACCCTCCCATCCCCCTTTTTAAAAAGGGGGATCACCACCCCGGTCTGGCAGTCCAGCGGCACTGTCCCTCGCGTCCACTCAATGCTGCAGAGGCGTGTCAGCCAGGACAGCCCTACAGCATCCAGAGCCTTGAGGAACCCAGGACAGACCTCATCCAACCCAAGGCCCCGCTGCTGAAGAGCTTTTTAACTACTTCAGCAACTTCAGCCCCGGAGATAGGCAGAACCCCTCCAGGGACCCCTGGCTCAGCTTCCTCATTGGAAGGTGTTTCACCAGGATTGAGGAGGTCTGAGAAGTATTCCTGCAACCGATCTAAAACATCCCGCGTTGAGGTCAGCAGCGCCCCGCTCCCACTATACACAGTGTTGACGGAGCACTGCTTCACCCCCTGAGACGCTGGATGGTGGACCAGAATCTCCTCGAAGCCCACCGGAAGTAATTCTCCATGGCCTCCACGAACTCCTCCTACGACCGAGTTTTTGCTTCGCCGAAGCAGCATGCCTCTTGGCCTGCCGGTATCTGTCAGCTGCCTCCGGAGTCCTGCAGGCCAAAAAGGCCCAATGGGACTCCTTCTTCAGTTTGACAGTATCCCTCACCACATGGCAAAAATGTATATATTTTATTCATTTTTTTCCCTTAATAATCTTTATTATAACAGCTGCTAAACGCAGTGATTGTCTTTCAATTGTGATAACAAAAATGAATAGGTTATAATATGATTTGAGGGGCTTAAAATTTCTGACCACTTTAAAATCATAGTTCTTGCCTTCCTTGTCTCAAGTTCTGCAGGTTCAGGAGTTGGGGTCTTGACAGAGGGGGGTACTATTGGTGATTTCACTGCCTCCTGCTGAGGTTGTTGTGGACAGGGCATCCCAAAAGCAGTCAATGGATAGATACCATTCCTGAATAATCCAAGAACATCAGTTTAGAGAAAAATGAATGGCAGGACATTCTTTGTAAATATCTGCACTGGAGATTATATACGTTATTCGGTTGAATCCTTGAACAGTATTTGTAAAGTTAGGGTTTTGAGTATGTATGTATGTTTGTATGTATGAGACATGTCTCACAATGGGGATCAATCAAGTATTATCTTATCTTATCTTATTCAATACGATAATACTGTAGCATTGTTTTTTCAGTCCAATCTAAAATGTTCTAATTGTGGACCTTTTACAACCTACATTTGAGGAACTTGTGTTAAACAAAACTGTTTTTGAATATCTAGCCACATGTTTCTATTAACGGCATGAAAGTTCTACTACCTGACATCCTCCAGGAACTTGTCCAACTCTAGGGCAGGAAACTGGGAAAGTCTGTGGAAGAGAACAAAGTGTAAGTTGCACTGATATTGATATTAAGACACCATCCCCCTGACTTAATAAGCAGAGCTGCCAAACAACCAGAATCTTTTCTTCAAATCAAGCCGCTATTGTAGAGATATTGGTAAAAATGCGCAGACATACTTCATCTGAACGCCATTCTTTGCTTCCACAATCACCAAGTTCGGGTCCATGTTCTTTGTCATTTCTTCCAAAGCATTTTCTGGAATCATATCTACAGGAGCACAGATGTTTATCAGGCTTTGTGACGGTTTCATTCTTAATTGAACAACACTCAAAGGTGGTTCCTTTGGAAGAGGACTATGTTTGTGTCTCTCTCTCTCTCTCTCACTTACGCTGGTGGCTGACGATGCAGTGTGCAGCAAGCAGCTTCAGTAAGGGCACCTCAAACAAAGCCTGATGAAAAAGAAGCTCCTTGGCTGTGGGTCGCTTACTGGGGTCGACCTCCAGACACTTCTGGATGAATTCCTGAAAGGACAAAAACCCCAGAGATTGATGAGCTCCCTCCTAGACATCTTAGAAAAGCTTGAAATGAATCCTGACTCACCCTTTGCAATGGATCCTCTAAAGACTGAATGGCACTGTTTATGGCTTCTTGAGATACGTATGACGAATCTCCATTACTCTGGATTTCCAATACTGCCATCTATGGGTGCAATGGAACAAAGAAAAGAGTAGGTTACAACATTCTAATGTAAACCAACAAATCCTGTGACCAATTATAGCTTAATTACTGAAAATATACATTCATAATCGTCACTATATCCTGAGCTGCTTAGGCTGTATCTGCAAACTTGTACTGTGTGAATAACAAATTGTCATTTAACTGGCAGAAAAGAAGAAGTGTTCATTTGATTCATGCCAAAGAATGTGTCTGAAATTAAGACAGCTGTCACTACAACGGCAATGAGCTCAGAATTAACTATGAATATGATGCTACTGACTTTCGCTATCCAGTTTAATAAATGACCTTGCGAGAGTGGAATCTAAAATTCACAGAATGTAAAGCAAAACACAAATCAGTGTAATAAAGTTGTTTCACACAAATTCAAGAGACTTTGATAATCAGCAACATGATGCCTTTTCAGCTTCCTTTCTGCTCTTGTAAAAAAAACAAAAAAGAAAGAGATGACTTTCATACTGAGTTTTGTTCTCTGAAATAGACTAATTTACACATTTTTGTGTAGAATGCATGACTTTAGTGACTTTAGTGCACTCGCATTAGTGAATACCACAACTGAACAGATAAGTAATTATAGCACTGTGCTCAGAGCAGATCAAGGAAACC
>CAAKHD010014558.1:155813-178327 GCA_901007705.1 Fistularia tabacaria
GGGGGGGGGGGAGTTGCGGGGGGGGGGGGTATTGGGGGGGGCGGGGGGGAATTTGCTTAGAATCCCTACCCTTGCTCGGTTCTCTTTGACATCAGCCCAGTACTTGTGGAACTTCACAATGTTCAAATGCTCCAACTGGATCAAATTGTCAAAGACTGCTTTTACTTTTTCCTGTGGATAAAAAAATTGCACAAAGTAAATACTTTATACAGCACACTTAGATAAGAATAATGTGTATATTGCAGGTCTTTATGTGAATTGTTATGGAGAGACGACACACAAAAAGGACATACACTTGGTTAATAGCCCCAAAAAATAAAACTTTAATTCTCATCTTGCTACAGATTCATATAAAATGAATCCTGAGCTTACTACCTCCTAACAACAATCAATAACTCGCCATATCTTGACGCTATTATAGAGTGTTAGATTTGTCCAGGTGGGCAGGTTTAATGTGAAGTTGTCAATAACTGTTCAATAATTCTGGGTGCCGATTTTTATTCCATCTGACATGAGGCATTCCTCAAAAAATCTTGCAGACTTAGTCACAGGAACAAAAGACACTTTTTATCCCAGACTAATTGATGTATTTACCCTAAAATGTTTCCTGCTGCAGGCAGTTGTTGATTTAATACAGAATAGTTCAAACCCCTGCATTTCAGAGTTACATGTCTCACTTGAGGCCCATCAGCTGGCAAATAGAATTACACTCTCATTTTTATTTCTAATAATTTGCTGATTCATAAACTAAGTCTGCTAATAATTTGCCTCATTTTCAGAGTCTTCTTGAATATACGTGGGAATAAGCAAATCACTGACACTTGTTAATATCTTCTTCTGCCAATTATTCTGACAAATAGTTATGATTTATAATGTACAAGCATTTCCTGCTACAGAATTCACAACAAGTTCAACTGCTTGATTAAGCAGCTTAAAAACAAAGGGGAAATGTAATCAAAAGGCTTCCACATTGTTGGCAAGATCACAGTAAGGACACAAAATCATGCAAAAACCATAACAATTGCCCCTTAGAACCTGATCAATGCATTTTTATTCTTTATATTATATATTATTCTTTTAAGATCATCTTCTCAGTCGATGGTTATATGATGCATAATTAATTCACATATTTTTATTTCTGTATTCGTCAAGTGAGGCACCCACCTCTTGAAGTTTGAAATTTTTCCTTTCTGAGAACATGACCTCATTCCACACCACCTCTACTCCCTCCTCCGTGTCCATGGCCAAATAAGCATTATCAATTCCCGGTACATTGCGCTGATTCACCTTAATGGAAAAAACAAAATATGTATCAGACAAAACATACACCTAAGAGTCTGGCTACCCGACCATCATTACCTCTTCTCTGCGTTTCTGCCAGCGTCCACATGGACTTTCCTCCAAAATCTCTGACTCATCCTCACTCTCCTCTTCTTCATCCTCTGTGGCAGCTGTGGCGGGAGGCTGGGTCACAACAGACACAGGAGGTGATACCGATGATACTCCTTGACCTGTAGGTGCAGCAGCCATGGACTCGGGCTTCACTTCCTGGACAGTGTCTGTGGCCTGCTTGCTCTCTCCCTCAGACATCTTTGTCACGCCCAGTTGCCTGCTGTGTGGCACAGAAATGAGCATTTTTAACATCATTATACATCACTCTGATTGACACCAAGACTTAGTACGGACACTGGCATATAAAGTTATCATCAAAAAGGGTTTGATCATGAAGGCATCAGCTTGGAAGCTAGCGAACACAACTCCCATCAACCAAGTAACCTTAAAGAGACAGCAAAAGTAGTTAGCTACATTAGCTACGGACAGCAAAGGCCACAACAAACTGGATGAAAATAAAGAGATGTATCAGAAATGGTTGAACATACGTGTTAAAGACGGGAAATGGGACGATGTCAGCTCCAGCTTCACCGACTCTCTCCGTGCCAAACCGACTCCAGCTTGTTGTTTAGCTTCGTTAGCTCGAAATCTTGGATTCTCAGAGAAGTTGCTGATAGCTTCGTGGGTTGCTAGCACCTTGGCTACGACAGTTTCTCAACTCGCTGTAGCCGAACTACCGGCGAGTTTGTGGTAATGCTCAATGCCGTGGCTTCATTCACCGTTCTGGTTAATAGATGTCGATTTGTCTGCCACTTCTCCGCTAAGTGAGTAAAGAGACAGCTCTCAACACTTGCCCTCCTGTTCTTAGCTTTACCGTTGCTTCTTAAGACTTCAGCCCTGCTAATATGTGCTATGACAATTAGCCACTGCTAATGTAAGTAAACTATTCACAATTGCAGAAGTTCTACAAGCATTTACTGAAACATATAGTCACAACTGTTTATCAAACCCCGACACGGGAAACAAATAGATGTAAACAACAGAATTAACTTTGGAAGTTCAAAGGCTGCGCCCAACTGACTACAGCTAGGTTAACATGTAGCCAGATATGATGGCGACAACTTCCAGATGCACACTGCACTACGAACGCTGGCAAGTCAAAGCAGACACTCGTTGCCAGATAGTGAGCACATTATCCCCCTTCTGCGCTGTCTCTATCAGCTCACTGTATTTCACGAAAGCAACAATTTGTTACTAACTCCGTTTTTGGCAAGGAAAATTTAACAATAATGAGAGAGAGAGAGAGAGAGAGAGAGATAATGCGGGGATGCATTTTAAATGACCCAGGCTCACAGAATGGGATCGGGGATGGTTTTAAAAACGTGTTTCTTAACAGGATTTAGGAGCCAGGGAAATAGGGCCGTCTTAATAAGCTGTGTAATTGACAAGTGAAATGATTATATAATGACATTAAAAGAAAAAAAAAACGCAGTTTCAACTCCACAGAACTCTTGAATGATGTTTAATTTTGTATTTCTATTTTTATTTCCTTGCCAGTAAATTTAATGTATAACCTCTCAAACGAGCAGTGGTGAGAGTCTGCTCTTCTCTCTGAGCCACGTTGAGAGGTCCCTCAGATTGATAGGAATTAAAACAGAAAGATTTTTCACAAATCTGGCATCCAAGTCCTCAGCGTCCTCCCACTCCGCATTTGATATGGGCATAGAGTGATAGATGCTTGGGCCAACTGAAAACTGAACCATAAAAAACGAATGGTTGTGTCTGCTTTGACAAACCGCTGACAAGGCACAAAATGAGAGGTTCTTTTACCACTAGGTGTCATTATGGTTAATGTTACAAATATCAGAAAAAGTCTATTCTCATCAGATTGCTCATTGACATTTTCGATGTCAGTCACATGTCAATTAGAAGTATGATCTTGCATCTCAAACATTTAAGAATTGATTTTCCCATATAAAGAATATTTATCTTAATTTTCATATGGAAGAACGAAAAAAGATTATGCTATATCAAAATCTTATCGATAAGATTTTGACCAGGATTAACCATGACCTGGATGACTGAGAACCTACATAGACAACAACTTCTGTGATTTATTCAGGCATCCCTGGGTTAAACACTCACTTAATTGTGTGAAAAACAAATTCTACAGTTAAACTAATATTGGTTGAATCTAGATAAGAAGGATAATGATGAAATGAATAGCGAATAACAAAGCATCACAGGGGCCTCTACTTCTGAATCTTCTGAAATTAAAGAACTTGACCATCGCTAGATTTCCTTCCTGAGCCATTTGTCATGAATGATACTGATTTTGGAGAGCCTTGCTGTAGAACACCTGGCAAATGTTTGGGAAGTGTCAGGGTCTCTCTTGGAGAAGCCTCCTCCCATTCCCGAAGACCTATATTTAGACCCAGCACCAGGGACACAACAGTGACAGCATGAGGGTTCGGTTGGTCTCTGTTCCTCAGTTGTAAGACTTTTCGGTCAATAAAGGAACTAAATGTGTTCATTGGTGTTAGGGAGGACACCGGAAATCTCTTAGAGCTGTTTTGCAACTCCAAGTTCATTTTCTGCAAAGGAAGGACTGCGGCGTTCTGTTTTTTAGCTTTCCTTTTTTATTTTTGTGCCACTCTCCTCATTTCTGAAAGCAAACATTGAAGTGGACTGAGAAAATGGGAGACAAAAAATGTAAAGTTCCAGTTCTTGAAAATACTGAGGTGAAAGTTCTTTATGAAGCTGAAGCATCATTCGAGACAGAGGAAAAAACGGATTATCCTCCAGCTTCGACAAACTCTATCTACTCTGCAATCCTGAGCAGAAATGAGGCCGTGAAGGATGCCAAGCGTCTCAAGACCTTTTTGGAGCTGCGAGACAAATATGTTGGGAAGAAGGTGTTGTTTGAAGACCCTCTGTTCCCCGCAAATGACTCGTCGCTCTTCTATAGTCACAAACCTTCAATGAAGTTTGAGTGGAAGCGGCCCACAGTGAGTGTTACCCTTTGGTCAACAAATCCCTCCGTCAGTGATGCATGTTTAGAAAAGCTCATCGCCGGTATGTTAAACCGGTATGTCCACGGGGTTGGTGGTGCATAGCTCTGGGTTATCACCCGCTCCCAACACAGACAGCTGACTTGCAACCAGAGAAAGCTCACTGTCAGTGGTGAGACTCACAAGAGCAACTGAAGTGTTGGCAACACAGATTCATATATTATCTTTCCTTCTTCCACAACATGAACATCAGTCTGCAACTCTCCCAGTTGTGTTGATTGTAAACCAGCCAGACTGACAGGGAGAATGTTTGGCATTAGCCTGGTTTGGCGCGAAGAGACATGTTGTAAAAAGTACATACTTATATAAACAGGAGAAAGAAATGCAAACACAAGTGGCACTAAATCTCTTCGCCCACACTGGGAATAGTTGCTAAAAATAAGGTCCTGTAGAAGACTTACTCCCAATAGAGTATGCAGACTGGAAGAAACTAACTAATGCAAATGAAAAGGGCAATTGATAAAGAGCAATTCCAGTGTTCTTGTAATAAGTTTCATCGAAGCTTTGTTGGCATGACCAAAATCACATTTTGCTAAAGCACATTATGTGGTGTGAAAAGCATTTTTTCAAGACATAAAAGATATAACATTGTTCATATAAAACACACCACATTGTGGTACTTTAAATTGCTAACTCAGTTCAACTGCACTTTAAAAACAAATTCCATACGTCTACTTACATTATCTATAGCTATAGCCACTTGGATAATCAGAGATGTAACTTGACATTTAGCTGAGATGAGTGATATGTAATCCAATTCAGAGGTCAGCAGCAGAGTACGCTCTAATTTCAGAACATGAGTCTGCATTTTACAGTCACAGTCAATTATTTTCCATCGAGGATTATTTTATTTTAATTTCATTCTCTTCTGCCAATTTCTATGTAGTCCAAAACATGCTGTGCCATGAGTATGTGTTAGACCTTTATGCGTTTAAATGATGAGGTAGAATCACAATAGATTACAGCTCACTGCTACAGATTTCTTCCAGTTTGGTTCCCCCAAATCCTAGAATTGGAAAAACTGATTCCCATATGCCAGCACAGTTCCTGTAAACAGTGTTTTCGGAGGTGTGATTCCCTGGTGCAACATCAATATCTCCCTCCCTTTTTGCGCTGGGATGAGGGGCACACACCTGCTTTGTGACATCTCAGGCCTTGTTACAAACCCTTCTTTTTGAGTCCCACCCCCATCACCCTTGACAGACAAACACAGAAGTTTCTCTATTTTGATAAAGATTACAAGTAAGGTTTATTATCTTTATTTTTTTTCATTGTCACAGTACCTTCTAGCCCACATATTTCATGCAAAAACAACAGCGATACACATATAGCCAAAGTCAACTTTATTGTCAATACTGCCATATGTTTTACAGATACAGAGGATTGAAATTGCCTTTCTCTAAGACCCACAGCGCAGTAATAAAAAAAATATAAATATCAAACACAAGTTATTTCAGAGGCAACCAGGTTATTGACAAAGAAAAAATATTGATATTTATAAATATTCTATTCCTTCAATCATCTTTTTTCTTGAGGCTTTGTTAAAGGTGTTGGTCACAGATCCTCCTTTCTCTGTAATAACCACTTAACCCTGTTAGTTCCAAAAAGGTCACACCAGGCAATTTCACTGCCACTTGTTATAACGTGAGTCTTTTCTGGGTTGAACACATCGTCATCACTTGACCAGGCGACCTCTAGCAGCTGCTTTCTCGTAAATATGTTACAAATGCAGAGTTGGCTTCATGGTGACACCCACTGTCCAGCCTGAGAATCCCATCCAGGAAGGCTCACTTACAGGGCTCACTGCTGGGTTGTTCGTCACAGCAGATGTCAAATGGAGATGTTTAAATACCGATTTTTAAACTACCATTCACGTTAATGAGCTTATGTACACAATCTTTGTAGCAATGCAATCCCCAAAATATGTTGAAGATTTATTGTATTTCTAATTCTACTTTACATGTTAAATCTCTTCTACATTACAGGAGTTATGTGAAAATCCTCACTTCATCATAGATGGAGCCAGAAGGACAGACATCTGTCAGGGAGAATTGGGTAATTGAAATTGTTTTTCACTTTAAGTATTTTTTGGGTAATTTTGATAATTTTGAGTGAAAATGTATCTAAATTGTTTTAATTCATCATTTTTTTTCTCATCATTTTCACTGTTTCCTATCAAATGGAAGACACAATGGAGGAAATGGCATGAACAGAAAATAGAAAATAACAAAATCCCTGAGAGAGGCTAAAATTATTGGATGTTTTTAAATTTAAAAAAAAAATGCAATGTACGGATTTAATAATGCCTTTTTTAAAAGTGTCTGCAGTGGCAGAAAAGGTCCCCTGGGTAGATTTAGAAAATAAAATTATTAGCAGAGAGATAAGAATCAAGTTTTGTGGGATAACCTGGACAGGATCTATTACACAGCTGGGAGTAAATATTAGAATTACTTTGTTTGTTCAGTAGGGCTTGTGATCGCTACTGTTAAATCTGCTAAATATAAAAAATTGTGTAACAAAAGCCCATGGTGGCCTGGGCTAAACCAGAGCCATATCTTTGAGCCAAGTTGATCAGTTGATCCCTATATAAACCACAGTGACCCAAAGAGGCATTACTGTGTTAAAAGTAGGTGCCGTTCTCACCCCCCCACAAGCGTCTCAATTGACAGATGACTGACATAATGATACTGGGTTGCTCCATGATGACAGGGATGTCTGGGAGGATGTTTTGCTATCCCATAATGCCTTGTGTTATCTTGATTAAGATGAATAAGTTCAGTTCAACCTCCAGTCTAATCTAGTCTCTGACCCTCCAATCCCTTGTGTCTTTAATCCAAACAGCTTTGCTTTATGAATTGGAAAGAATTGATAACATGTGTAATAGCTCATAAATGTGCACTGAACAGGTGATTGCTGGCTACTTGCTGCCATTGCCTGCCTGACTCTTAATGAGAAGCTGCTGTACAGAGTGATTCCACCCAATCAGAGCTTCACTGAAAAATATGCGGGTATCTTCCATTTCCAGGTTTGTAGAGACACTTGTGATGTTCTGCAATGCAAAATTGTTTTAATAATGCCTTGCTTAAAAATATCCTAACACGAACCAATATGCACACATGTGAATTCTCTGTCTTGAATATTTTCAATTAAATTCATATATCCCAATGTCCTTTTTAAATGTCTTAATAACCTATATTTCCGGAAAACACTTTTTGCTATCCAATGATATTTTCTCTTTGTAATGTTTCCATCTGTTCTTCTTCTTTAACTCAGTTCTGGCGTTATGGGGAATGGATCGATGTGGTTGTGGACGACCGCATCCCCACCTGCAACAACCATTTGGTGTTCACCAAATCTTTCCGCAAGAATGAATATTGGAGTGCTCTTTTGGAAAAAGCCTACGCAAAGTAAGCGGTAACCAATAACTTCAACTGCAGTTTCATTTTGACTGGAGTAGTTTGCCCACCAATTGGATTAAATAATTGATCATTTAAGAGGGTTTCTCTTGTGAAGTCAATGGAAGGTCTGCTCTTTTCTCACATCTTTAATGAAGAAGTTCCTGTATTTTTTTTTTGTAATCTCTGTGCAAGTGTCTGGAAATGGAGGCTCCAATGTCATCATTTTTTTCTGTGCTTTAAGAAAATGCATCATGAGTGAAAAAGCCCACTTTGACATGAATTTATCATGGATATATATCATATATATTTTTAGAGTGTAATGATGCTAACTGGTCATTCCTCTCGATTACGATTTTTCATACTGGCTGCGGACACTGAAAAACCGTTAAGCCTAGATACACAAATGTCAGCACACTGAATTTATGGACTCCTCTTGTAGGTTGCATGGTTCTTATGAGGCACTGAAAGGTGGTAACACTTTAGAGGCCATGGAGGATTTCACAGGAGGAGTGACAGAATTCTTTGAGTTGTCCGAGGCACCCAAAGAGCTCTACAGCATCATGAGGAAAGCTCTGGAGAGAGGCTCTCTGATGGGATGCTCTATAGATGTAAGTTGTCAAAGAAATTAACTACTGAGAAAATTCAGTTAAGAACCAATCTAACTAAACAGTGAACTTAAACAGCCCTTAGCCATTTGCATTTTAGTAGAGATGGCATCTATTTCACTTTTTTAAAATTTTTTTATGAAGAACATGTGATCAAGTCTGAAAGGCTTCTTGGAATGGGCCCAATAAATTTGCTATGTTTATAGGATATGTCGACATACGGCATTAGTTCTATATAAGAATTTACATGTGTAAATCCATACGTATGTTATTGTCTATGGCCATCAGTCGATTTAGTAAACCCACTGAGCCATCACATACTTTTCAAATCATGACACTAATCAAGTTTAGTGTTAAATATGAGGGGAAAATGCAGATAAGAACGGTATCAATAACAAGATCTCACAGCCATCGGAGGTTAAACTGGACTTTTGAAATAAGAAATATTTTCACTTGTTTAAAGGAATAGCATTTCAACCATCAAATCCAACATCATATCAAACTTATTCCTGTGCTTGTTTGAGGCATCCACTCAAAACCATGTTCATTCCTGTCATTGCAAACATTGTCTCAGGTTACTTTAGCCACTGCAATGGAGAGCCGCACAGAACTCGGGCTCATCCGTGGTCATGCCTACTCCATCATAGCCTTGGAGGAGGTACAGAAAAATGACTAACGTTTGCCACTACATGTTTTGTTTTTTGCCTCGTAAGACATTCAAGTCTATTCAAGTATTGATAACGGTGTGGTGTTTACAGTGCGATGAGCAAGCAAACAGCGGCAGAGTTCGTCTGATTCGCCTGCGGAACCCCTGGGGTCGGGTCCACTGGAAGGGACCTTGGAATGCGAAGTGAGCTTTCACTCACAAAATCCTGTGTGGTTACGCTGAAGTTTTGTTGCAAATGAACTATTACCTGTTTCTTTCTCTTGATCAATGTTTCCACATCAACACGAGTGCTACCGTGAGGGGAAGAGCTGGTTGACAGTTGAAGAGATTTAGGATATTACCTAACTTTTAGTTCTTGACACACCCTGAGATTTCTGTATGGAGTGTGCTCATGAGTATCTACCTAATTTTGCCTTGAATATTCACAGCTCCAAGGAATGGTCCAGTATTTCCATTGCAGACAAAGAAAACCTAAAAAAACAAACTGTGGAGACAAGCGAGTTCTGGTGAGTAAAAACACAGATGTTTCATCTTTGAGCTACTGTGCAGGTCAAATCTTTATTTTTTGGTAAAATCTTGACAGATACCCCTTTGCATCCATATTACTACCACTTTTCTAGCTCAACATTGAAGCAATCTTAACAATTTATGCTACTATTGATAATTTAAACCAAAAAGATGACAAAATAGAGGGCAGGTTTTGTTTAATCTGTTGACTCAATACCCATGTATGAACACAGTGCGCTTCCCCAGGGTGACCTTAAATTTTAAAGACATTTTGTGAAGCTATAAAAAAAGTTTCATAAGTTTAACTTAACACAAGGCTCAAGACCACATACAACAGCAATTTAAAGTACAGGACCAAGCTAAAATACCAAAGTCAGTTTTTTAATGCATTTTTTCAGGAAAGATGAGAAAGACTTTATTTTTAAGATCCTGTCAGGGAGTCAACTATTATTTTGCCCCTCATTATCAGGTGGTTCTGGATGCTCATCTGAAGATATTCTTTATTACTCACTCTTTAATACTAATATTTGTATTGCAGTGCACGCAAGTCTAAACTGATCTACCACTGTGATGTTCTACAAGCAGCCAACGAGATGAAATGTCTTTTGTCTGTGGAACAAACACTTCCGTCTTCAGTGAACTTGCATCCCACCAGCTTCCTCTTTTCTGTTCCATCCAGGATGTCCTTTGAAGATTTCAAACAAAATTTCACCAAGCTGGAGATGTGTAACTTGACCCCCGACACACTGCAGGGGGATGAGAGACACAGCTGGACTGTGTCAGTCAATGAGGGTCGCTGGGTGAGGGGCAGCTCTGCAGGTGGCTGCAGGAACTTCCCAGGTGCATCCCTGGCTCAACATCTTTCTTAATCATTAGCAGATCATACCTTTTGGAATTTAAACACATAGAAAAAGAGGTGAAAAATAAAGAGATGGTGCTACACTAAAAACGTATCCAGTAAATACAGAATCTTACATTCTCTCATCTGTCATTTACAGATGAATAGGAAATCAACCAGTCAATAGATTAATTGCTATTTGATTTCTGTATTGAAAACAAATTATTTTGTAAATATAATTTGTTTTCAGGGTTGTTAATGAAATGGTCTCTAGTCATATTCATTGATTGAATCTTGGTCCCCTGATGAAGAAACCAACATGCTGAGAGTGTATCACAATGGCCATTAAACACAGACACACTAGAATATAATTCAATAAAACCCTGATATGTCCAAAAGAAATCAGCTGACTGATACATTGCTTAACGCCAAATAATGTTATACTTTTTCTGTGCTTAAACAGTATACTCTACAATTGTGATATGATGACTGGTGGATTTTACCCGGAAGAGAAAAAAATCCTTGCATTGACTATAATAAAAAACAATTGTCTTAGTCCTTAATGGAGCGGCATTTATTGACTGCATCCCAGACTGTGGTAAGGATGGCTGTACTGTAATTGTGCTACAGATATAAACAAATCTATCTTGTCAGGAATTGAACTCTACAGTTAGAACTGAGTCACTCTTTAAGTGAATAGCTATTTTCTTTATCAAGGCTGATGATATCTGACTCATCTGTGAACACTGACATTTGATCTTTTGAAGACACATTCTGGACGAACCCTCAGTATCGGCTGCAGCTTTTCGAGGAGGATGACAAGGAACCTGAGGACAAGCAGCTGGGCTGCACCCTGGTTGTGGCTCTGATGCAGAAAGGCCGAAGAAAGCAACGGCGCGAAGGGGCTAAATTCTTTACAATTGGATTTTCTATCTATGAGGTACTGCCCGTTTGACCCAGAAGCAGTCAGCACTCTGAGTATTACATCACACATCTCACTGTTTTTTTGTTTCTACAGGTGCCGAAGGAGGTATGACTGTCTGGAATGATGTTAATGGAGTCAGCAGTGTCAGAGAATTCACCTGTTCTCCAAAGACTTTCGAAGACATTAAATATATGCACCTTAGAATGCAAGCCAAAGTACTTGCTGAAGGTGCAAAGAAGAATGCTGCAAAATAATATCAAATACTAATCTGTCAGTTACAATTTTTAAAAACCTGCAGTCAGTTAAATAAAGTATCGAGCAGAAAACAATTACGTACTTCACTTTACATACTTATTGTATTTGAATTCTATTTGAATATCATCTCCATTTCAAGCTTTAAATGTCTTTTTTTAAACCAGATATGTGGCAAGAATTCACATCTGCCAAAGGACTTCTTCCTTTACACTGCGTCGAGGGCTAAATGCCAAACCTACATCAACTTGCGGGAGGTGACTGAGCGATTCTGTTTGCCGCCAGGAGAGTTCGTCATCATCCCCACCACCTATGAACCCCATCAGGAGGGAGAGTTCATTCTCAGAGTCTTCTCGGAGAAACAGAGCAGCTCAGAGTAAGTGGGCCAATTGATATTTCGAGTGGCACCACAGTTGTTTAAGCAGGTGGTTTGCAATGTTAAGAGATCTTTAAGTAACAATAAATGTCACTCATTCTAAAATGTTTCTCACCGATAGGGAGGCAGAGAATATGATTGGATCAGATGACATACAGGTTTGTGATGTGACTGCAGAGGTGGTGTTTTTTTTTTAAATTATGTTACACATTACAGTTCTGGCAAATATTGCCGGGACGTTTTAAATTACTAAATACAGTGTTGGAAACCCTATCAATGGTGTCAGTGCGGTTAATGAGAGTGTTTATCGTGTTTAGCCTTTCACAGATGTATCGGTATATTTGTTGAGTAAAATTTCATAGATTATATTCCTTTTCAAAAACTTTGATCAGATTTTTGACTATTAATTCCTAGCCATCAATGACATTTAAAGCCAAAGCAATTGAATGAACTGATGCTTGATCTTATTTTGGTAAACTTGTGTCACTGACAAATGGAAATTTCACATCCTGCTGTCAAAAAAAGACAATGGAATTATTAATGCCAACTGGCTTTCATTCATTGAAACCAGCTCTCAGTGAAATGTGACGTTAAATATCAGCAGATTAATATCTTTATCATTATTTGCTCCGACAATTCTGTGTCCATTGGGCTTCAATGATGCATTTGCATTTCCATTCATCACACAACTTGCATGATTGTCTTTCTCAGATATAACATTTCATAGTGCCCTTGCATTTGAAACACACCATCAAGCTGAAATAACGGTTTTCAAAATCTCTAGTTTTTTTACATCTCTAATACAACCTGTGTTTTCTATCCATCCTGGTTTTCAACTCTCTATTCTGCCCTGACCCATTATGTTGACCAGTTCCTCAAGAGTAACTGCCTAACTTCATCTCATTTCATCCCTTTCACTCCCTTGTCTTATTGGTCAACAGAAAGACAAGAAAAAGAGAGACAAGGTAATGCATGCAGTATTGCCTTGAGGCTCTTACAACTAGCTTTCCCACTGCTCCTGTCCATCTGACACATGTTCGTGATGACAGCTCGTGGCATCATTAAATGTACAAATTTTATTTGTTGGATTAACTCCGATGTAACTGTCTCCTGTATTTCTTTTGTAATCACCTCTGGCCTCGACAATTACTCTACCCATATACCAGCCAATTATATTTGTGTCAGATCGAGCACACGCCAATAAAGAAATTCAGCATGATGGCATACGGGGGGAAATGAGGACAAAAACAAAGGTAATTGATTTTTTTCTGTGTGTTTGTATGCAAGAGTGTGTATAGATCTTTATTGTTAAGCTTTTCGACTAAGCCTGCTGCCACGCAGCATATCGCTCGCTGTGACCTCTGCCTTGTTATCATTTCTAGAGACTGACATCTACCAAGACATTTTTACCAGGTCTGATAACATGACTGGCAATATAACAATTGACTTCCACAGCCAAATGATTTCAAGTTCTACAGCTGCACCTGTTTGGCTAACAGACCGCATTGGCATCTTTCATGTGCTGCTCCCATCTGGTTCCAGAGGGAAAAGCATCCAGTGGCTATCAGACCTAAAGTGAATTTATATCAAATGCTTTGTTTCAGACGAATAAGACATGGCTCATAAAGATGCTGTCAAAATTGATAAACCTATCAAAATGTTCATGTATCTTGCGATTAAATTTGGCGTCAGAAGCCTTTTTTTTCTCCAATGGTCACCTGTAAATCTGTCTCTCAGAAAAAAACATTACAACCAGAGGAGGAAACGGAGGAAGAAAAACAGTTCAGAGCCATTTATGCACAGATTGCTGGTGAGGTGAGCAGCAGGACATTGAACCCATGGCTGCTTAAAATGTTTAATCTTTGCTGAAATGTAATGAATCCATCAATCCACCAGGATATGCAGATCTGCGCCAACGAGCTTATGATGGTCTTAAGGAATGTGCTTGCAAGGCGTGAGTACCTTGCAGACAACTGACCTTTGTCATGTAATAGCTCACACTGACCTTAGTTTTGTCCACAGATAGTGAAATAAAGGCAGAGGGTTTCTGTCTGGAGACGTGTCGGAGCATGATTGCGTTGATGGACGTATCCTTGCACTGACACTACCGATGTTTGTGATTCAGATCTAATCTCACAGATCATATGTCTGATTTCAGAATGTTATTTAACTTTTTGCTCAAGTGCCACTATTACTTTAATTGGAATGAGCCGTAATGTTCTATATACAACACAAATCTGTATCAATACTGAATGGTCGTCATAAAGGATTTATTTAAATTCCAAGTTTTTAAATTGTTTCTTTTTTATATTCAAATTGATATGTCAAGCAGAATGTTGAGTTGGTTTTTCCATAACTGGAGCTTTTTCAGACTGATGGCACAGGAAAACTGAATCTTAAAGAGTTCAAGCACTTGTGGAAGAAGATTAAAGAATGGCAGGTTGGCATAATCTTTGCACTGCATTTCTTTTACTTCTCACTGCATATCTTTTGCAAAAAAACGACCCATTTCGATTGAAATGTTTGCAGCTTATCTTCAAACACTACGACAAACACAGGTCCTGCTCGATCAGCAGTTTTGAAATGAGAAATGCCATTAAAGATGCAGGTGAGAGGAGTGGATATTTTCCTCAAAAATTCATGTTCAGTAGCTTAATAAACTTGAAAAACTTTTCCAACAGTACTTTAATTTGGGGACAAAGCTAACTTTATTGGTAATACATAAGACTCGCGAAAAGCATTGTGGATAATTTTTTCACTATAGATTATTTGTCACAATAGAGATTTAATTAGTTTGATGTCATGCTTTACCCTGTATATATCAAATTATAATAACACCAAACAAGTATAAAATTTCTATTATAAAAGGACACAATGAAAAGGAATAGAAACCAATTCAGATAATCTTTTGATGTTCTGCTGTTATTGACCAAAACAGTGAGCCTGATTTCAATGTCATTTGTCCCACCCGAGGATTTCATCTGAACAATCAATTATATGACATAATAGCCATGCGCTACGCAGACGAGCGCCTCAACATCGATTTCGACAGCTACATCTGCTGCTTTGTGAGACTCGAGGGCATGTTCAGTAAGTACACGAACTTCTGTGATTGGCCGCGGCTTCATTATCTTACAGGTAAATCTACATTCCATGGCAATAAAGTATAGAATTATCAACCTGTAACAGATTCATGCAAAAATCCTGAGTACAGCTGTGCCAAGTTCAGTGACTCCAAGAGATACATAAAGACGGATTTATGGTATCTCTTGCAGGGGCGTTCCATGCCTTTGACAAAGATGGCGATGGATTGATCAAGCTCAATGTTCTGGAGGTATTTGCATGAAAGTATTTTTCTCCACTACAGGCAATTTCAAGCTTTGTTAGGTTTCGGAACATGTCTATATGCTGGCGATTATGTCGTTTTTATAACTAAAGAGGCAAGACCTTGGAGGGTATGAGTATGCAGTGTTTTAAAGAGGTACAGTTCAGTTTGCCTCCAAAAGACACTGTTCCTCTTGCTTTGAGTATTATTAGTGTCTACTTTCTCTTGAATAAATTGGATAGCATTTCACTTGAGATGCTGAAATTTAGATTTCTTTTCTTTTAAATTGAGGTGGAATATTCCTTTTAATGAAGCCTTGCTCCAGTGCAAAATATCATCCATACTACTTAATAAATGATACATATTCATCCCCAAGACTGCAATTAGAGCATTTAAATCATTCACATGAGTGAACCAAACCATCCCAACACATAAAAGTAATGCATCTTCTGCCACAAACAAGATATTACAAAAATCAATTTATGATAACAGTTTTGTGTATCCTACTTCTCTTGTCAGTAAGTGTGAACTTGAGTCAATATTGACACCTTTGACCTCTTTTTTTTTCTCTCTCTCTCTCTCTCTCTCTCTCTCCAGTGGCTCCAGCTGACCATGTATTCTTAGACCCTTCCTCACCTGGTTTCACAGCTCCTGCTTCCAATCACTGGCTTGCCTAATTTCTATCTATCCTGTAAAGCCATTGCATATTTTATTTTAGCAACATCTATGAACTTTTGAGCTTCTATTGAGGAACTTTTGAGCTTCTTAGTTTTCAGTTACAAGATTTGACGGGATTGCCACTGTCGCTACAAAAACACCAGAAATTTTGAAAAGGGCCAAGTTATTCACTAAAAAAATTGTATAACATTGTAACCTCACAGACAGTGGATTTAATTTTTAATCTAATTTTTTAAGCCAGTATGTGAAATCAGAAAAAAAAAAAATCAAATAAAAAACATGATCAAGGAAGTTTTTTGATGAGGTTCCTCAAAATTGTTGGACTTTGTTTGAAATCTTAAATTTTCTGCTTATTTGCATAAATTGATTTGATGGGTCGTAAGCAGGAGAAAGTGCAACTTATCTATTTTTATTTCTGCAACTTGGCCCTCACTTATGAACACATGTGCCCTTAACGACATCCCTTGTCAAACAAAACTGTTCTGAAACCTTAGTGATCCATCTAAAAAATAAAGAAAAAAAAAACAAAACACAACCCTTTTTCCTGTATAATCCCCAAAACGGAATAGGGTCCCAGAAGTCTAAAAATTCAAGTATTCTCAATCAAAACTTTGGGTTCAGTCAACTCAGTGAAATTCTTCCTTGCCAGTTACTTAACAATATATCATTTTACTGAGCAGTAGTTTGTTCACTTAAACATTTACTGCATTTCATTTCTTGAGTTTTATCTGATCTCGATCATGATCTTTGCCTGTCGTCAGGCTTCGGTATCCACTCTAATGCCTAATATCTATTTTGCATTGGATGGTTATAGCAGCATAGGTCTGACCGACTCATAAGAATATTAATTATGATCAAAATAATTAGTATTGAATTACAACCCTCTATTATCGCTCTCTTTGTTGATTAACAAACACTAGATGACCAGTCACACCTTTAATCTAATTGTATCTGTCAAGTGGGAATGTGCATAGCCGGCGGAAACGCACGCAGTATTTAAGCATACGGATGATCAAATCAGAAACTACAAAGGTGGAATTGTCTTGTTGGAAATGAGCTGAGGCTGTGTTAATGAAACTGGAAACCCCAAAAACTCCACTCCTCTGCATTCAGGGCTGCACCTTACTGTTGGTGTGTACATGGTTCTGCATGTGCTTTGGAAGGTCCTGTAAAACACAAACATCACTGGAATGAGGAGCTGGATATTACGAAATTGAACTGAGCTTATTTAACTGACATGATACTCTGACTAAAATAAACATGGTGCTGATGTGAAGGCTCTCGAATCTCAAGTAAGTACAGTATAGGACACCTAATAGATATGGTATATATTGAGGTAATAGCTAGACTAAAGAAGATTTAAAAAACATTTATTTAATAAAAAATAAGCAGTATATTACCTCCTTGACTGACTGCTGTGAGGAAAAGAAAGTATTGCAGTTTCTCCAGCGGCATTTGACTGTCCGCAGATTAGAGTTGCTATGATCTCTAACAAGGTGTTGAAGAAGGTGCTCTGCCATGCCAAAAATGAGAGAGCAGCTTTGCCACTGCAAAGACATCAGATGGGATACAGGGAAAATATGTAGGATGCACTTGCATTAAATGCCTTAATACAAAGACTTCTGGACACTGTTTTCCTTTAAAGAGTAACTAGACACCAAGCGGAGCAACTCTTCTTTACCCAGCAGCGGTAGTTCTGCATCAGGTTGAGCTTCATTGCTTGAACACTGCCATCATAACAACCTGTGTAGATCTGTAAGGGACCAGTAATTTTAGAAAAACTAAAGTATCACTTTGCTTTGTTTGACATAATGAAATGGCATCAAAAAAGAAATGCAGTATAGGCCACCTACCACACTCTTGTGAACAGTCATGCACATCACCATATCTGTGTGACCTCCATATACTTGCAGCCGATCATGAGTCTACAAAGAAATTAAAAGAAAAACAAACAGAACAGACTTTTACACAACATTCTTTCTATACATGCAGACTTTCTAGATATTATATCATATCTCTGGGTTATTAATGGTCCCACTTGAAATATTTTTAAGCAGTGACTAGATTTTAGGAGAATCCCACATTTGAGCTTGCTAATACATGAAGGGTGATTGTGTACTGTCTCACAAGGATATGATTTTTTCATTATTTGAAAATAGAATAATAATAATAATTATATATGACTTCTCTCTGTTAGGTCCATTCAGTATGACAAGGCTGAAATGTGATATTGATGACCAAATTTCAGTCAGCTCCTCAGTCCATATACTAAGTTTAACACCACCTTGCTTGTTTGACACCTCACCACATATAGCTGGGAAAACAGGTCTCTGACTCCAGGACCATCAGCACTGGATCCCCCCAAGGCTGTGTTCTTTCCCCTCTGCTTTTCTCCCTCTACACCAACAGCTGCACCTCCAGTCACCAGTCTCTGAAGCTCCTGAAGTTTGCGGACAACACCAACCTCATTGGACTCATCTCTGGTGGGGATGAGTCTGCCTACAAATGGGAGATTGACCACCTGGTGACCTGGTGCAGCCATAAAAACTTGGAGCTAAATGTTCTGAAGACTGGAGAGGGTGGTGGACTTCAGGAAGAGCCTAGCCCTACCCTCCCCCATCATCCTGAGAGACCCCCCTTGCTGGCACTGTGGAGTCCTGCCGCTTCCTTGGAAAAATGATCTCCCAGGACCTCAAGTGGGAGCTGAGCATCAGCTCCCTCACATGCAAAGCGCAGCAGAGAATATTCTTTCTGAGGCTGTTAGATCAGCTTAACCTGCCAAAGACTCCATCATCAAGTCCATCCTCAACTCCATCACCATCTGGTACACCGCCGCCGCCGCCACCAGAGACAATGGCCAATTGCAGCGTACCATCCGCTCTGCAGAGAGGGTGATTGGCTGCAATCTACCTTCTCTGCAGGACCCGTAAGCCTCCAGTGCCACCCAGGCAAGATCCTGGGTGACCCCTCTCACCCAGGAAATGAGACTTTTTGAACCACGCCCCTCTGGCAGGAAGCTGTGGTCCATCAATACCAAAACTACCCGCCACAAAACAATATCTTCCCATCTTCAGCCTGCCTTATTAATAAGGCCCTGGACCCCCATTGACACTGTCCCAACACCTCCATTGCAATACTTTGCACTGCTTTGCACAACCTGCCACGTTGCACCACCAGCCACAATCGCCCTGATTTCACTCTTAATTTAATGCCTATTATATGTTGTCTGTTTAACATCATTAACCAAAGCAATTTCCTTGAAATTGAAAAATTACGTGGCGATTAAAGCAATTCTGACTCTGATTATGGATCCCGGAACAGGCGATTAAGGTTTCTTGAGACTTCATTTAAGATCCTTTAAACAATGTATCTATAAATCATTGGTGAGGTTCAATTTTGTGAGTGAAAAGATCTAAAAATTAAGTCACTCATACCTGAAGTTCATAAACCCGAATGAGCTTATCCAGACAGGCTGTCACCATCACTTTGCCCAGAATGACAATTGATGTGACAGCATGACCATGACCCTTGTAGATCCGCACTAACTCGCCTGTCTGCAAATAAAAGCAGGTTTGAAATGAAACAAAATGAAATCCTACAAACATAAAAAAAAAAAAAAAGAGTTAAAAAAGTTTTAAAAATACAAAAAATAAAATAAATAAATCAGACCAAGCAATTACTTAAACTGCTTCATGTAAAGAGCAAAAATAGAATCTTGTGCTTACGTGGATATTGTGGGCATGAACCGATGTATCGCTAGAACCGCTGAAGACCAGATCATTCACCACCTGCCAGACAGGAGTATGGTTTAGTACATATGAATAACCAGGTATTACCTTTGATGAAGATTAGTAAATATTGTCTGACTATGGTTTTTAATAATGGGTTTAAAGTTTTCCAATGTTTCTGTGGGCTTTTACCACTACCTACATGCCTTGATATACCTTGTTGTTACATCAAGGCATGCAGGTAGTGGGGTTTGATAAGTTGTGGCGGACATGGGAAAAAAAAAAAAAAATGAAACTTTTAGGTAGATTTGCACTGTCACCATGTAATGTGATTTCACAAAAATAACTAATGAATTCATTTGCCTAGATCCAAGCAGGCTTGAAAATGTGAAGAGTACACTGGACAGTAACTACGACCGCTTTAAATCTTCTTGGAAAGTAGTGTCTGTTCATTCCCTATTTCAACATATGGTATATAAAAGGAGAATATGTGAAAGTGATGTTTTCGACGACACTGTTTACAAAGAGCTTTGATAAGAAAACAAGATTCGTATTAAAACATTTTCAGGACAACAAAGCTTTTTTTTTACAACAGCTCATTGTCTCATCTTCCCTGTATTTCACATGACAGGGAAAACTTCAGGCTTTTATGTTTATTCGGGCACATGGCGGGATAAGACGTTTTTTTTCCTTCTCACCTTCATGCAGAGGACAGTCTTTGTATGACCTTCCAATGTGCGCAGCAGCAGGCCACTCTTGGCGTCTCGAACACTGATAGTGCTATCGTAGGACCCCACAAGCAGTACCCGGCGGGCACCCTCCTGCACTGTGGCTAGGCAGCTGACACCTCTGGGGCCATGGCAGTCAAAGACATCCAGTGGTTTCAATGTCTAACAGAAGATATTTAAATATGGTTGATGAACATGTCAGACAATAGGAATTTAGACATTTTTCACAATTTTCCAGCAAGTTAATAATTTCTTTTCTCTTTTTTTTTTCCTTTATCTCTAATGTTGCTGCTGCAACACCCAAATTTCACCTATGGGGATCAATAAAGTATTATTTTATCTTATCTTAAACTCAATATGGTGATACTTAGCTGAAAAGAAAGAAAATAAAAATATTTAGACACATTTCAAATGCTGACCACTAATAAAATGTTATTGAACTCGCCACTTCAGTGAAACTTGTACAATTGTGCTTGTACAAACATGACTGAAGGCTAAAGTGTACAGAGGCAAATTTCTGGTTCAAATTGTGAAATTGTACGTGAAGTCACATTGGTTTGTTTACTCAAATTAGCTGAGGCTCTTCTTGTGTCAGTGTGTGTTTAGTATTTACTTACAAACCTTCAAATCTATTCTTTCCACTGATCCACTGGCAAGCCCAGCAAATATTATGTTCCAGGCAATGTGCAAACAAAACACCCTGTCTGTTAGAGTGATCACCTCCAGACACTTCTTGGACTGGTGGGGAAGAAAAAAAAAAAAAAAAAAAAAATCTATATTAAGATGATATTCACCAGAATATTTTTAGGGAAGTTTCCCACTTACCTAGAAATTAGAAGGGGGTTTGTGTGACAAATTTGTTTAGAAAATTAACAATGACAAAAAAACTGCAGAAAGCAAAATCATGGAACAATTACTGTTTTGTAGGAAGAAAAACATATTACAAATATCTCTACATCTGATCATACTTTATAGATAAATGTATGCCTATATATTGCCCAGTCACAGTATGATCATTCTTATATAACAAGTACAGAACTGGTCAATCCACAATCATAAAACACTTCTGCTCTACAAACCTCTTTCAACAAAACATGACAAAGTTACTCTTACACAAAGTGTCTAATTACATTTTAAATGTAGCATATGAAAACCATGGACAAATGTGTAGGATACAAATACTTAAAGTAAGCACAGTGAAGCTGATGGTTTCTACCTTGATGCTATAACAACGCATAGTCTGGTCGCTGGAGCCGGTGAAGAGTCGTGCTGGCATGTTTGGGAGGGAAGACACAAGCAGACAGTTGATTTTGCTCGAGTGGCCTTCAAACACTGCTTGGCACTCCCGGCTCTGGATACAAGAATAAAATAGCCGATTAGGTTATTGCAGTTCACCTTATATGCAAAGGATATACCTTGCTTGTATAATCATGATCAAAAACTTTTCTTTATGCCTCTACATAAAGATGCTATTACAAATTCAGGTTACACAAGGTATAATAAGGTTATTACAAATTCAGGTTACACAAATTCTGCTCCAGACGATCGACACATTTTGCTGTGAGCTACATACTATCAGACTGTAGGCCCGTGCAGTATTGTCCCCAGAGCAAGTGTACAGGAGGCCCTCATGGACTTGCAAGTCATGAACAGGTCCTGTGTGATTTGAAAATGCTCCAAGGGCAGGCTCTGCAATCACCTCAACAGCGTTTACTAGAACAATTTAGAACGACTTCAGCAAAATTCTCTCCATTCTCCAATCATTTGATTTCATGCTCACATAGAACACTAACATGAAAAAAACAATACTTACCTGCTTGAGTGCTCGTCTCACTCACCGCCGCAATACTTTCTCTAAAGGTGGGTAGGAGAGTAAATTGTTCAGATTTAAGTCTGTCTTTGACAAATAATCAGGATTGTGACCGGAACATGATCCAATTATTAGAAAGACAGTTTTGGTTTAAAACAAAAAAAAAACAAAACAAAAAAAAAAAGCTTGGATTTAAGATGAAAAAAAAAAAAAAAAAAAAAATAAAATTTATTTTTTTTTTTTTTTAAAAATTTTTTTTTTTTTTTTTTTTTTT
>CAAKHD010014558.1:178347-195088 GCA_901007705.1 Fistularia tabacaria
AAAAAAAAAGGATTGTGACCCGAAAAATATCAAATATTTAAAAAAAAATTTTTGGTTTAAAAAAAAAAAAAAAAAAAAAAAAAAAAAAAGCTTGGATTTAAGATGAAAAAAAAAAAAAAAAAAGCCATGACACGTAAGTGTCTATATGTGTATACAAATTGAATGAAGGTACTCCATAATGAATAATCACAATATTTCTTGATTTTTCTGTCATTAATTCTGTTTTCTTAGACTTTGTTAGTATTTTTTTCTAAATTTTATTAGGTTGTTCCCTCCAAAATATACCGGTAGATTATTATCAGCGTATAGGGAAGATCTTGTTTTTCCCCATTCACCTAAAATGACACAAACACTCGAGATTAAAGAGATGGTCTCACCTCTCAACATCGTTTTCCTGAGGAGGTGCTTTTTGAGTTGATAAACTTGAGATGATCTGAGGCGAATCTTCCTTATCCGAGTCTTCAAGATCAATGACCACCAGGCCGGAGGGCTCCATCACCTCGACTGAGTTACTGCTTTTCCTTAACTTGCCCTCTTTGGAAACTTCAGTCGATGTATTTTTCAATATCTCTTGTTTGCAAATTGTGGCAGACTTTTGTCTCACTTCAACTTGGTCTTTCTCAACATCAAAATCACTTTTGTCAGGGTGTTCTTCATGTCTTGCCAACAACTTGGCGTTAACCAAGTCTCTTAACCCCTGCTTCACCACTTCCTCCACCATCTTTGGGGAACAGTCTTTGGAGGTTGAGCACTCTGCTCTAGAAGCTACGGAGTTAGCAGCATTTGCTAGTGAGAGAGGGATTGTCTGAGGTACAGCTTTAAATTGCTGAAGTGTAGTTGTGTCGTATATATTTGCCAGCTGACTCGGATGCTTTGCTGTAAACAACTGATGGATATCTTGGATAGAAACTGTAGGCTGGGTAATGGAAAATGTAAGGTTTGTAGTAGCTTGTTGCTGGACTGAGGAGTCAACAAAGACACAAGATGAAATATTAAAAGGTGGCCTCGGCTGCAGTTTATCAGTAGCCCCAGTTGATGTGGTTGATGTGGTGGTGACTTCCGAGAATCCTTCTAAAAAACAAAAAAGAGATAGAATGTAAATATTTAACTGGTGTTGTTTTCAAAGCCATTTATTGTACAGGATTTCCAATCCACTAATGGTACCTTGCAAACCCTGCAGGAGCTCAATACGCTTGGCTCTTAGACTACTGACTTCAGCAATGACCTATAACAGCAGAAAAACAACTGAAACATATCCTTTGCTGAGTAAAAAAAAATATCTGTTGATGGGTTCTGAAATGCTTATGAGTAAGGGTACCTGCTCTCTCAATAGGGTGAGTCTCTGAACGTCGGCAAGGGCATCCTGCAGGACCCTGCGAGCCTGCAGCAGAGACTTGTCCAAATCCTGCAGCGAGTGACTTATCTTCTCCTCCTGCAGAGACACTGTAAGCAACTGCTCCATTTGGTCAGGGTCTGAAAGAAAAAAAAAAAAAAAAAAGTATTTTCGGAAAAACATAACATTTGTGGTCCCCCCATCTCTGCATGGGTTTCCTCCATTTTCCTCCCGCAATCCGAAAACATGAAGAAAGGTAATTGGACACCCTAAATTGCCCAGGTGTGTGAATGAGAATGAATGGTTCTGGGTCTTTATGTGGCCCTGTGATTGACTGGCGACTGGTCCAGGGTGTATCCCGCCTAGGGCTTAATGACACCTGGGACAGGCCCCAGCAGCACAGCGAACCCTGACTGAAGAACAGATAATGAAGAATGAATATCAGATAGCCTTCAATATCAGATAGCATCTTTTTTTAAATCAAAAAAATATTTATATTAAGTTGATTTTTAAGTTGAGTTTTTCTGTCTATGTCCAGATAAGAATAATTTTCTCAAGAGATCTTTTTGGTGCGGTTTGTTTGTTTTTGGTGGTTTGGCTCAGATTGAACTATTTCTGACAATTAGCTCATAACTTTTTTTCCCCAGGAAGACTGAAGATACTGTGTCCAAAACAATGAGATTTTTTGTATGTACATTGGTAATGAAAAAACATTCCCTAAAAATCATCTTGAAATTGCCAAGATATTTGCAAGAATTTCCCTGAAATTTAAACATGAGAACATTTGGGACACAGAATGTTGTTTTTCCATAATACATTTTAAATATAAGAACTTTGACCTCATATATATATATATATATATATATATATATATATATATATATATATATATATATATATATATATTTATGCAAAAGCTTGTTGAGCACAATTTTAAATAAAAGTTCAATTAAGCTATTGCTTAATCTACTGGAAATGCAATAAATATAGCTGCATCTTATATTGGAAATGTGATTTTTTATCCCCATGCAGGTGTTCTGATAGATTAGTACAGCTGCAAACTTTGGACATTTTCACAACCATTAGTCACAATTGGAGACAAAACACCTAATTTGCAAGTTTGTGCATTAGAATGTAACTTACCCTTATTTGGCACATTCTTCTTTTTTTTAGTAGGTAACTTTGAAGAGTCACCATTTTTCTATGGGAATACAACAAAGTAAGCAAAATACCACATTAGGAGAGTGGGTATTGTCAGCAATGATAGTAAAGCACCACACTGTTAAATAAAACACTCATTCGCACCTGTTTGTGTTTCTTCTTTTTGGCACTCCAGCTTTGGCTAACGACTTCCAAGTCTGGCTCTACTTTCACAGAGGCTGCAGCTTTTGTCTCTCTGCTGTAATTCTTTGGTGGCACTATAGGTAGCTCCATTGTCCTATCCTCCTTCACATATAATGCTACCTGCGTTTGAGAGTCTTTGTCTGATGTTTTCTGGGGTGAAGGAGGGGACTGGGGTGGACCTGCAAGATCACATTGGACCGACTCCCAGTGGAAGCCCTCAGAGAGGAGCACCTCATCGTTGTCTTTGTCCACTGAGGCTTCCTGTTCAGAAGGCGGTTTCAACTGAATTCCAAACCTGTGCACAAGTAGAATCATGAAAGATTAAAAAAAGTTATTTCTGATTCAAAAACAACAAGCAATATGAAATGCGCAGAACAATTTTCAAGAGAGGATTCTTGTCGAAATCTTTTTCGTGGCATCTGGACTTGAATTTCTTCCCTTGAAGATGTTTCACCTCTCCTCCCAGAGGCTTCTTTAGTTCGAATGGACTGTGGGTTTTTTCCCTGTATACAACTGCCAGGGTTTGGGGCTGGCCTAAGCTGTAATGTCTGCATACAGCCTGCACTTTGTTTGAAACCACAGGTTGCACTCAACTATTAAGATGTCAATCCACACTTTACCACAACTTAACTGTTAACATTGCCATTTACAATCCTTCAGTTGGCACATCCTGTTAGTACGGTTTACATTTCTTTGCACTGTTTACATCTTGTTGCAATTATACTTGTTATTTCTTTTTCGGTTTTTGAATTTTTTTTGCTTCTTTTGGGCTGTTTTTTTTTTTTTTTTTTTTTTAAATAGAGACTGTGTGTTGTCTTACAATGTAGGTAGGTATTACGAGGTAATTCTGCAAAAATGTCTCAGTTGGTGTCCTGTTGTTTGTAGATTTCTGCACTGGAGCAGCATTTAGATGTTACAATTAGCTCGAGCAATTCAATGCCATAAAGATGTCAACTGAAATTACAAGACCTTCGAATTTTAATGATTATCAAAATGTTAAAAAATCTTACTTGGCGGACTGAGAAAAACAATTTCACATGTAGATTTTGTTTAATGTCTGTCAGCATTAGTGATGTATCTACAAAAAGCAAATATTGCATGATAAAGCTGGTTGACCATTGTGATGGAACACTACTGTGAATTCTGTGAAAGCCTCTAACTTTTCGGATTATACCTTGGAGATGATTCTCAGTAACATTCAGTGTTGACAATCAGTCCAAAACACTTGTCTGCAGTATATTTTTGACATTTTTGTTTGCCTATTGTCTCTTTTTCACAAACCACCTGTGACAAACTCTTAAATACTCCTTGCAATTGCTGGGATTGCATGAGTCACTGTGTCTGATACCTTCTGGGAAAACAAGTTGGACTTGATGAACTATATCAGCTCTGGCAACTACAGATCTTCCAGTATAACAAGATATATTGTTTGGGATGTAAAGAAAAATGTTACTTTGTTTGATAGTTGTTCCCTCACCTGGGCATGCCTTCCTTCTTCTCCTCTTGTCTTCTTTTAGAATCTTTATACATGTCCCTCCAGTTTAACTTTCTCGTGGCACCAGGTGGTGAGAACAGTATTGGCAACGTTTGTTTAGGCGCCACCTTTTTCACCTCCTGAAGTGATTTGTGTGCAATCCGAACTTTGGTGGGGCCGGTCAGGCTGGATTTTTTCTGATAACTAGCAAGGGGAGCCACAGTGTTTACTGCTGTACCCTGCGGTTCATTTGTATCTATCCTGTGTGATGCACAACCCTCATTTTGCATCATTTTTTGAGTTAGCTTTAAATTGGTGATCTTTTGAGAATGAGAAGATGTACAGTCAGCAGGTGTGCATGTGGGAGGAGCTGCTGAAACAGCTGGCTGCTGAGTCTCAGCTCCATCTTGACACAAGCTGCCACTGTCAGAAACCCCAAGACCCACTTCACTGCCCTGTCCCAAGGCTTCTCGATCTGCACTGCAAGTCTCCCTTACGCCTAACTCCCTTCTGATTTGCAAAGGCATTGAATCTACATCCTGTATTGGTGTTGCATTAACAGATGTGCCCACAGCAGCAGAGTGAGCAGAGCATTCACCTAATTCTGGTTCTGCCTGAGAGTCTGGATAATCATGGCTGAAAATGACACTTCCTTTCTGTGGAAGCTCATCACTGGTGAAGTAAGTTGAACTATAATCTTGGTTAGCCTCATTGTTATACCCATAACAGCTATATCTAGGACACTGGAATTGCGCTGATGTGTTCGTGAAGCCCTCTTGTAAGCCTTTTGGTATGTCATAATTTCTGACAGGTTGGAAGTTTATGGGATTGATCGTAATATGCTGATCAAAAACAGCATTACTATAATTAAACCTGTGGTGATGTGACGAAGAGTCGTACCCAGTCCTACCTGGGAGGTCTCCTGGGAAATAAACGAAACCTCTGTTTTGACTGTGCACAAATGATTCTGTCTGATTATGGCTTCCTTGAAGACTAACATGTTTATTTTCCTTATTTTGAACAACAGCATTATGACTTCCTCCCGGGTCGATTCCCTGCTTCTGTTTAACTGTCCTATGTAAGTTGAATCCTTTAATGTTTGCCAATTTAGACCCCCCCATGTTTTTCTTGCTGGTGGATTCCTGCTGTGTATTTGTGTTTTCCCAACCAGCTATCTTCATTTGTTTCTGCCTTTTCCAATTTGGTAGTTTTTTCCTGTAAAAAGACAAATCATTCTGAATTATAAACATAAAGCTTTCCCAAAATACCATGTCAAATCAGGGAGAATATGCTGAATAAATTTTTTTTCAACATATAACAGATAAAACTCTTACTTCTCATTCTTCAAGTCCCTGTTTCTCTCCCGGATTCTTTTCATTGTCTCTTTGCTCAGCATTTTTTGCAGCGCAATGGGCTTCACGTTATTGAATATCAGGCTCTTCAATTTAGCTTTGTGTTGACTGGTTGAGATGTGCTCAGCATACTGCTTTAAATCCATGGAAGAAGCATTGCATGCCTGGCATCCATGATATGAGTGCCTTTTTACAAACAAGACACAGGAAGTGATTATGGTTTTTGAGAAGTCAATCCCCTCCCTTGGGTTCTTGTAGGTGATTTTAAAGTTTAAAAATAGGTGATTGGTGGGGTTTAAGAAAATTCATGTTCTTCTATCACAGCATGGCAAGACATTGATGAGCATTTTGGTAGAAAAGAAAACAAGCACTACATTGTATGGTTAGTTTACCTGCTGCTCCACTTTACAAAAGTCTAAAGACAAGGCTATGACATTTGCAGAAAGAGACAAGGCTCACTTATGTTGTGGGGGGGGAAACAATTACAGAGATTGTGTTTTAACCAGGCACAAACACATGAGTATTTCATATTCAATAAATGAGTATTGTTAGTCTTTGTGTATAATGTAACAGCAGTTCCCAATACTCAGGGTTGCATGCATTCTCAGGTCAGTGGCAGCAATATACAGAAAACTATGTGCAAATGGATTTTGTTTCAAGTCAGTTTTATGGTTCTAACATTTTCCTAAACGTATTCCAAACATTTTAAAAGGCAATGCATGAGTGTGTTTTGAGAAGTACAATGAAACACTTAGTCACAAATGCTGCTTACTTGCCAACCACCGCTTCCAGCTCTCTGTGATGCTCCATACTATGTACATGTCCTTGTATTTCCTAAAGGGGACAGAGATTTTCTGGATTAAACATCAGCGGGATATAATTATCCAGTACGTCCAATATATGTAGTATGTGAGCCACTTACACGTCTTGGATGTCGCACACGGCACAAAATACAGAAGGAATAGACGATGTTCTTTTTTGAGAAGGTATATGTACTGGTCCCCTTCTTCATCTTGATTTTTCACTTCTTTTGCACCTGGTGTCTTCCGTCTGAAAAATGACAGTTAAAAAAAAATTAGTATTCTAATGGCGAGATCAAACGTTCCGTTCTCCCTATCACCACTGGCTTTATAGCATTATTTAGTTGCCCGTATCCAGTTGCCAACCCCAAGCACCTCTGAATTGTTAGCAAACGTGAAAGCGCCGAGTTTTGAGACCAGTACACACGTACTTGCTTTTTTTAGAAAGAAACAGTATCAAACTGTTTTGCCAAGTACTTACACTTACCAAATAGTCAGATCACTGAAAATGCGATGAAAAGCATTGTAGACTTACTAACATCACATGGCAACATTACCTAGCCATTGCATGGCCGCCATGTTCGCTGACGCAGCGTGCGTCAACAGCCGACCACGTGTCTGACGCTTACCAATCACAGGCTCAGGACGATACCGGAAGTTAATGACGCACTGCTGTCGCAGATTCACAACATGCCAGCCTTGCAGACGGGTTGTTTTTCTCTCTTGCCAGCGGTGGTGATGTCCTGTAGCTCTAATCGGCAGAGGCGCTGGGTGTTCTATGCGGAAGGGAAGGGCCCTTTCTGCTTAAAAACATTCCGTTGTTTGTGTCGAAAAATAACTTAAGTGTAGTATTTTAACAAGTAAACGTCTGTCAATTTCTGTAAGTTAAAATGTGCAACGGGTGTGTGCGAAAGGAATACCCCGAGCGGGTAAGTCAAGGTTATGGAGAATGATCCTCCCAGGAAGGAACGCTTTTACGTGAAACCAATATATCAAACATGTAGCGTTGTAACCGAATATCGGTCAGCTGATTAGTGAAGCTTAATTTACCTGGACAAGTTTCTCGTCACATCCTCGAGAGTTTACAGCGGAGAAACTGGCATTTCAGTCTTCAATGAATGTGGTGAGAAGTTTTGATTCATCTGCTGCTTAGGGGAATACTTGCCTGGAGAACGGCTCCTTCTTGATGAACTACCTGGGCTGCGCCAGCTGTCAGCAGAGGGACTTCGTGTTGATCAGTAATAAATCCACGGATGATGAAGACGGAGAGGAGATCGTCACATACGACCGTAAACGCCTTCCTAATCTTCTTTATCGTGTACTAACCGGTATATCAATCAATTTAAAGAATGTATGTTGTAGCTACTAATTTCTTCCCCGACTTCTTATCCTGATAGTCTCATCTTAGTAACTCGAGTTTTTTTTTATCCATGTGTGATCGTAATTCTGAAGGGACAATTCAGGTATTTGGTTTTATTCGTGCTCTATAACTTGAGTGTTATCGATCTGATGTTTAGATTCTAAACAAGTAATGGGTCAGTTTTCTGGTATTCTAAACTTTGGAATACCAGAAAAACTGACCCAGTACTTGTATTCCTTCATCAAAGTTAATGTCCTAAGATTTATTTTATGAATGTACATTCCAGAAGCGTATAATTATGTGGACTTGAACCAATAATGTCTACCAGTGGTTGCCGAAAGAAAATCGATAAGTGTTGGACTTCTGGTATAAATAACTCATCCAAGATGTAAGAAATGTCTGTCTCTTTGCCTTTCAGATGTTTGTAAAAACTGCAACCATGTCATTGCCAGGCATGAATACACATTCGCTGTTGTGGATGAATACCAGGTAAGTGTATTACATGCCTAACTTCTACACAATTAAATTGAAGTGTCAGTAGTGAGAGACCTTTGTGTACATTTGTCTTGTTATGTATCGCCCAGGAGTACACAATGCTGTGCATGCTGTGCGGAAAGGCAGAGGACACCATCAGTGTCTTGCCAGATGACCCAAGACAGTCTGCTCCTCTTTTTTAGATGCCAAAATACCTCAATCCTTTGTGGTTTTACCAAACACACACACACATGCTGTTGACTGGAGATGCATTTTTATAATCCATTTTGGAATGTATTCACAAATAAACGTTTAAGATTTTGGAGTATTTATCATTTTGTGTGCAACGTTTAGTATTTGAGCAGAAAGCATTCATTGAATACCCTCATCCAAGACAAACATCAAAACTTTCAGATGTTAATGTTCACATATGGTGCACAATAAAGATGTTCTATTGCAGTTATCGTTTGATAAAGTAAAGATTATAGACAATTCTCTTATGCTTTGGCAAACATGCATTACGTAACAGCAAGGCAGCTCAGTGCTGCTGAAAAGAGGAGTAAAAAGTAACATTTCAGGAAATAAAATGGTGAATTTCTTTATTCCAGGCAATTTATGCATATGAAATATGAAATCACTGTCAGTGGACATTTGGGAAGTTAAGTCTCATTGTAGAAGGTGTTTTTTTTAAACAAATATACGCTATGCTGTTATTTTTTCCCCAGGTTGTCTGCAAGGACTTTGCAGAGATAATTGTCATGGAGTGCAGAGAAGTACTGATCAGCTTTATTCTTATTCAAAGCTCACAAGTTGTCTGTTGAAGGGTATCTATACAATTCGACAAAATATTACAAATCAGTCAATTATTTGTTAAAGCAAATGTTCTGCACACCAGAAATTGCAGTGTTGTGTTAAACAAGCAGCCAGTGATATAGATGAACCATAAAATTTTGACTGTCATTTACAGGTCTTGATTCAGTCACTGGCTTGTCAGCAGGCTCTCTTGTGCTTACGACAACATCTGTGTCAAAAAGCAGCTGCACTGGCAGAAAGGGAGAAGTGAATACTCTCGGGGGATGTGTCAGTCTGACATGGTGCAACTTCTTTTTCGGCCTTTCTCTGTGGCTCTTCTACATGGTTAACCAACAATTTATTTCTTTAAGGACCAGAAAATATGGTTGTTTTTGACCTTAAGTGGACCAAGCTTTTAGACCGAAACCAGTTTTTTGATATTAATTTTTTTTTTAAGCTGCCTGCAACACATGATCAAACTTTAACCTTTTGCTTGTCTTGATGAAAGAAATAAAAAAACACATTCATCAGCACTATGATGTATTTTCATGATTAGAAGCAGTTCATTAAAAATACAGAAGATGTACAATGAATAAAAAAAACTTGCAATGATACTCATGCACTGGCGCAATACTTCGGTATGAGTGCACTTACAAATATATTCTAATACGCAGCTGCATTTTGCATGACAAATATTTCCAAGCAAAGAAAAAGCCTTACTACACTGATATGCAAAGATGAAAAATTGCTGGTTACATACTATCATAATTCTAGCAGTTTTACAAGAGTGAGGTCAGCGTAGGACTGCATGCTGGTTTTCGTTCATGAGTGCTGACGTTGGTGTACTGCTTGGTGTTCTTTACTGGGTTCCTACTGCAAATACATGGTTGGTTTAAGTGTATACTATTTTCCTAATGGTAACTATCTACACTTAACATCTCTTCAATATCCCTCAATTATTTTGATTTGTTTTTTGGTTTCCTATCAGGCTTAAATGGAGTTTAAAGAGGAGAGAATGAGAGGTAAGAGTTGGCAATCTCAAGGTTTCGCAGACCTTTTTGTTTCAGGTTTACAAGTAATAAGCCACATTGTATTTTGAGATACACATCCAACAAATAAATAAATAAATACAATTTATCATACATTTTACATTACATACAATACATTCCCTTGAGTATATGCCATATTTACACATGCTTGTCTGGGGCATATAGTTATACAATCTGAATTATTTCTGTTGAACAGTCATCGGCTCACTTTGCCTGACCCTTGGCCCTCTTGAATCAGGCCCCTTCCCCTAGAGCTGTAGCCCCACTGAACCTGCTCAGAAGACCTTTCTTGCTGGAGTGGGTAGCGAGGTGGAGGAGACCCAGATAAACTTGATGGAGAGCGACTTCGTCCATGAAGGGCCCTGCTTTCACGGAGCTCCTGGCGTGAAGGGGAAGAGCTTAAAGAGCGCTGTAGGGAGGAGGAAGAGCTGCGAGGGGGAGGGCTGAAGAGCAACCCATTGCGATCCTGCATCAGCTGGGTCAGACTGGCAAGAAAATCTGCATCGCTTGTGCTGCTGGCTCGTATTCTTAGACGTCGCCGTCTGGAGAAAATCATAGGAAACGACAATCGTGATATTAATCTGACAGCTCATGTAGTACTAGCTTCTCGAATAATGTTTGTGCCACTTTGCATATCATCCCATGTCCATATTGTGACAGAAAGATTACAAGACCTACTATCATTGATTTTCTTGACAGCATTTCTTCTCCAACATTTTCATAAGAAATTTTTAAAATCTATAGGTTTTTAATTATGAAGCAATGAAAATAATTGGTATCTGGGATGCTACAGGAAATTATAAGAAAAATACTGGGTTTCGTTTTTTTAACCAATGTAATAAAGAGTGGGTAAGAGGTCTATAAATGGATATAAACTAGTAGAACATTAAGGATATTGTACTATCGTCAGGTAGTGAAGGGCTGAAATTCCTTTTCTATATAAGGAACACTACTTTAACTACTCTGAACAGCCTGAAATTAAATTATATTTGTTTACCAAAAAAACACAACACATGCCTATGCCTATTTTTCTGTAATTTAAGCAAAAGCAAAAACAAACGTGCCCCACTCAAAACACCACTTAAATCCAGGTGGCACCTAATCAGCCAGGAAAATACTTATCAAATACTTTTAAAAATACTGACAAATGTTATTTGAAATGACAGCCACTGAACATACCTGTTGTCCACACAAGGCCGGATGGGTGGCTTCCCAGGAGGTGGACGAGGCAGAAACCTGCTAGCTGGCTGCTCAGTTAAAAAGGAGGCACTCACAGGTCGTGGGATCTTACTTTTACTACCTGACGAGGAGGAAAACGAAAGAGGGTCTTCCCCTCCACAGTCTGACCTGGAGCCTCGTTCTGAAGATATCCTATCTCGAGGCAAAGCACCAGGGAGGTTGTCACAGGACAGAGATGGAGAGGGAGAGTGAGTGGGGGAGCCTGGTACAGGACTGCTCCAGCGATGACGTTGCTCCAGGTTAGATTCTTTAACCAGGGAGTCCAAGGGAGTGCTGGAGTCTCGTACAGGGATTTTGCTCAATCTTGTGGACGAAAACGATTCCCTTTGATTGAGTGGAGCTGGGGTTGGAGAGGAGGTGACTGTGCTTTCCATGGCTCCACCAGCTGTGTCAGCTTGGGGCTGCTGATTTGGCTCAGAGGAACGATCAGGAAGACCAGAATCACTCTCTGGATCTCTGTCATTTGTTAGATGAACAATGGGGCCTTTGGCAGGGCTTGGCAATGGAGCCAGCTCCACATTCTCTCCATCCTTTAAGAACTTCCCCAGGACTTCATCTGATTTACCCAGTGGGGCTTCCAGTGGTATTGCATCACTCCTCTCCTGTATAGGAGACTGTGACATACCACTGGAGGACTGAGAAGAGTAGTATGATAAATGGGGTGAATAAAATTCTTAGAAAGAAATAACAAGACAGAAATATTTGAAATGTTATGTTGGTCTTTGATTACATATTACTTCATTATTTGATTGCTAATACCTGGTCCACTGGGGGTCTTCTAATAATGACTGATGGCATTTGGCCCAACATCCCTGGCAGTCTCCTGTGGCCCAGTAACCACGTACCGGGCATGGACATCTGTGACAGAACAGGACTTGGTGGCACAGCAGAAGACTGGCCATCCTGGGGTTCAGAGTGGCCCTCAGTCACACCAGCAATGGGTATCACTGTCTTTTCCTCATGAAGGCCTTCTGCTAGTGGCTTGGTGGCCCCAGAGCCACTTGCTTGCTCAAATTCTAGCATCACCCACTCCTGGGAATCCCCCTCTTGTGGTACAGGACTAAGATTTACTGCAACAAACCCACTGCTTGCTGCACCCTCCTCTGGATCAGGGGTTGCTGTGCCAGAGTGCTCCTCATTGCAAAGGGTTGTCTTCTGCTGGTGTTCCCTCTCAGGGAAGGCTTTCTCCCCATAATGAGAAAGGACAGGGCGCTGTTTGCCCAGGCTGAAACAAGATAATTGTGGAAGGGTGAGTTTAGGTCTATGTTTCACAAGTTGCCAATAACTCAAGATGCACAGAAAGTACTAACTAAGCCTCAAGGAAGCGCTCAATTGTAGGTTTGGGTTCAGGTGTGAGTCTTTTTTCAAACGCCAAGCTCTGACTGTGTCTCATTCTCCGGAGTAGTGGTGCTGCACGTTCCAAAGACATGGTTTCTGATCGCACCCGCCGAGGAGAACTCTGCATGGAGCCAGTGTTTGGGCTCTGGTTCCCTTGGTTCTGACTGTTCTCATCCTCACTCAGCACCTGCACAATGTCATATACATGTAGTATGAGGTTATCCACTTCTTAAAACAGCTGAAAAGTTTGATTTTCTCTTATTTCATTGAAAACAAGGGGAAGGTAGAAGGTGGGATGTAGCTTTTCACAAAACTCACTACACTGCAGCTTGATTAAACCATTCACATCAAAGAAATAAGAAATATTTACAAAAGCTTAACAGCAGTTCAGAAAAAAAACTGCATTAAAATTACAATACCCTGACCTTCCTGATCATTGGCTGAGCATTTTTATGGTTCTGGTTGCTGTCCATTGCTTCCCAGACATCTCCACTAGGAGTGGTCGGTGTGGGAATCGGGGGGCAGTTGTCAGCATCACTGAGGCGTTCCCCTTGCAGGACATCCTCAGTGTTCTCCCTCTGCAGCTCACATGGCAGAACTGAAGCATTGGCCATCCTATGCAGGGGAGGCAAAGTCACTTTGCAGTTCATTTGGAAAGAACAACTTAGAGCAGCATTTTATGATAACTCGTTGACAGAGAAGATTTCTGTTCTAACAAAGCTGCTTGCTATATTACATAGGCATACCTATGAAAAGCAAAAAGCTAAATTACAATAGGCATCAAACAGTCATTAATAACACAGCTTTAAAATGTAAATACCCCAGATATGCTGGTGTGAGGCGAGTGAGCTGCTGAGCAGTGGTGGCTGCTGCAGTGATGGTCAGCAGGTCTCCAGAGTCGCATTTCTCCCAGTCATAAGGGTCATTCTGCAGTACATTGTGGCTTTTCATGGAACTGTCAAACAGTGACATCAGGAGCTGTCAAAGAAACAATACATATCACCATCTGACTGTTGAAGACAAACGTTATCTATTGAATGTACAATGTATGGTTGATGGCCAACCTGGTAATCAGGCTTTGTGAAGTAGTCCAAGGTTAAGATATGGTCCAGAAAAGTACCAAATTCTGAAGGAAGGTGCTTAAGCATTAATTGATGATCATAAGTCTCTTTTAGATTTCCGACTTGCTCCTGCGAGAGAACATGAAAATGTTGTTTTTTGTGAATACATATACTGCAAGCTGCAAATATAGACAGGGATATCAGAGAAATACTAGCCTTGTCTTTAATTTTCCTCCAGGGAAGCTGACCAACCACAAATTCCACCAGCATGTAGAAGAGTGACCATAAGTCATCATGACGACCCATCTCCTGTAGATTTTGAGACGGAGGTATACAAATTTTTAAACAGTGAAATACAATAAATGGTATGAAAAAAACAACTGATTCAAGCTGACCTTATTTTTATGAGCGTTGACTGAAGCATAGCGCACAGTTCCTCTAAAGCCTGCCACGGGACGAGGCTGGAAGACATTAATTACAGTATATTAAGATATGGTATACATTTCTTCTTTCTTCTTAAAATATCAGGCCATTGTTTATTACACAATATCTATCGGTCCCAAATACATCTGTGTATTTGTAAGGCAACAGGGGCATCAGTTTTAGTTAAAGATAATTAATGGGGTCAACAAAGCTTTCACATCCGTTTGGGATGTTCACACACTAATGTTGCAAAAGGGTTAACATTACAGAGCAGACATTTAAGAGTTGGTAGATGTACCTAGAGTGATCCACTTGATGACCGACAAATCTAAGCATATGACTTTGAGCCTGGAATTAGAAGGTGCCTCAAGGGATCATTTGCAATCTGATCTCCCAAACCAAATAGAAACAAGCATCATTATCTTATTTTTAACTCGGGAAAGACTGCAATGAACTTCCCGTAAATATTCCACAACTAACGTCAATACATTCAAAACTCCTAAAAATGCATAGCGATCATTCTGGACATATAATGATTAGGCCATAAATAAGAGCCAAGTGTGAGCCTGTTATTTTGTTTCAAAAATTTGTATATATCTTTTCCCCAAACTGATTAATTCATCCATTGTAATAGATATATATCACACAAATGTAGACTGGTGACTTATTCTGTCTGTTCTCTTGATGGTTACATTTTACTGAGGAAACAGGACTTACTGGACGGACTTCCTGGTTAGAGTTGGTAAACTGACGGGCCAAACCAAAATCAAGCATATAGCAGCATCTGCAGGTACTGGCTAGTCTTCCCATTGCAAAGTTGGACTGCAATTACACAATTACAAACAAGTTTTCATATAATCAAGGAACCACTAAAAACAATAAATAATAATGGTTCTGATCTGCAGGCATCTTACTGGTTTAATGTCACGGTGCAGGAAGCCAACAGAATGGATGCTTTCAATGGCTTCTAATATCTGCTTCCCGAGTCTCAAAGTTGTGGAGAAGGAAAAGGTTCCCTGGGCCATGGTTCTACGCAAGTCTGCCAGATTCCTCCCCTTCGGAGAAATACATTTACTCGTTAGTAAGACAAAACTTCACAAAAAAGAAACAAAAAAACCTTGAGAGGTAAAGAGCATACCTGGAGCTCCATAACTACATAGTTAAAGCGATCATTTCGGCCACAGCCCACAAATCGACACACATGGTCTTTGCCTGCCAAAGAAATGTCAATATACCATTTGATTCTCAACAACATTAGATAATGTAAGGTGTTGTCATTTTCAATATTATCCTGTTGGGTTAAATTTGTAGACTTGAGTTAATACATATACATTTTCAAAACTTGGGAAGACCCCCCTACATATAAATATGCATATCCATATGAATTTCAACATGAATCACATGTTCACAAAGTGCAACAGTCACTTCCTCCATTATTTTTTAATCCCACCAATAAGTCTTTAATCTTTCCAATGGCATTAGCATTATTAAAAAGAATAAATACAATTCAAGCTACTGTGGTTAGAAAGAGTGAAAAAAAACATGCCTTTTCTTTTTGCTCCATCAATAAATTTCCAGCTCTGTGATCAATGAGAGAAACACAGTTACTTACCCTGCAGCTTCTTCAGTACAGCTACCTCCATCTTCAGCACCTGCTTGGGTTGCTGCGCTGACTCCACCTTCAGGGCAACGGTGGCCTGGCTCAACTGATCCAAAACCTCGTAGATCTCCCCAAAGCCACCACCACCTATCTTTCTTAACTGCAAAAGAAAACAATTGCAGTTAGAAGACACATAGGCACTGCAGTTAAATATACAAAAACGTAATTACATGACATTTTGTATTTTCACTGACGCCTTACCACTTTCCATCTGTCTCTGACAACGTCTGCCACTGACAGGATGTCTGTGTGCTCTCCAGCAGCACTCATCCTGAGTGCCCTCAGCTGCAGCCTGACCCTGGCATTAGCGGTGTAACACCCTCACTGCAACCGGGGAACACATGAGTATTTTCAGGGCATTTCACTATTTAATGCATAACGCCTGCTCATGCGGGGAAACGAGTCAAACAACCTTGTTGCGTCCACGCTTAAATTATCAATGTGTGCATTCTTGTCTCGATGAAACAGACAACAGAGAACACAGGCCATGTTGACTCTGTGCCAAAAGCAACAATGTTCGGCGCAGTGGCAGTTACGTGCAAATGTTGACCATAAACCGCTTCTTGGGGGACATTCGTTTAGTCAGCGGGGAGCTCATGTCTTAGCTGAACGGTTGATTTTAAACGCCGCGGCTCGACCGATTTGGCGAACAAGCTAACAAGCTTGTTGATGAGGATAACCGTTAGGCAACAAACCACCCTGACCTCTTACCTTGCTTCGTTGCATCACGGGTATTAAAGAAGCTCTGTGAAAACGAAACTGTTTCCATGCTGCTGATACTTTCCGGGATCATTGTGAGTGGTTCTTCATTTTTGGAATAAAATCGTGATGGGGTTCCACTTCTGGCGTTAGCTGCTAGCTATCTAGCCTGCTAACAGACGGGGAACGATGCCCGGTGCATTCTCTCGCAGCAGTAGTTGTGACGTCACAAGAATGAAGGCGTCTGATTGATCCGGAAAAACCCGCATCGCAATCACCCCCCCCCCCCCCCCCCCCCCCCCTCTCCTTCTTTTTTTTTCATTCAAAATCTCCTTCTTCTGAA
>CAAKHD010014558.1:195108-241616 GCA_901007705.1 Fistularia tabacaria
GTTTGGGCCTCCAAAAAAGGAAGGCGCCTCATTGATCCCGAAAAACCCCCCCCCCATCCCCCCCCCCCCCCCCCCCTTTCTTTCTTGCCTTTTATTTTGGACCTATAAAATCACCTTTCGAAGTGTATGTCGCCATCTCCTGGAGAAAGACAGAAAACATGTGGTATTAATATTTAAGCCGAGTTGTAAAGTCTCTAATCAAAGGCACGGTTTGAATCCGGGACGCAGTTCGCTACTCTGAGCAAATCGATGTGCATAACGGGGCTCTTCACAGCTGTGGCGTATAGTACTTTTGTGAACTGTGATGCTACAATGTCGCAGTTTGCCATTGTGACATCACAGTAACATCACTGATACAGATGTTTGGATTAAAAATGACAGATTGACATGCTCCTCAGAGAAATGTTATAGTAGCCTCATAATAATGTGGATTTAGGAAAGGGTAGATGACTCCACTTCTTTCCAGTTTGGCAAGACTGGAGTGGAGTTTGTAGTGCCATTTTAAAACAAATCAACATCTGTAGCCTTAATCTGATTACAGATTGACTGTGCATTCAATGCATGAATACAGGCAAAGACTCTCATGATGGAAACCAAGTTTGGACTTCATTTTCCCCTGCCCCGACGTGGATCACAGGGGCCGCCCCCTGGAGCCAGGCCCGGGGGTGGACCTAAATGGCGAGCGCCTGGTAGCTGGGCCTGCACCCATGGGGTTCAGCCGGGCACAGCCCAAAGGGACGACATGGGTCCCCTTTCCCCTGGTCTCACCACCCACAGGAAGGGCCAGGGGAGTCGGGTGCAGCGTGAGCTGGGCGGTGGCCAGGGCGGGGGACCTTGGTGGTCCGACCCTTGGCTGCAGAAGCTGGCTCCAGGGACATGGAATGTAACCTCTCTGGCAAGGAATGAGCCCGAGTTGGTGCGCAAGGCTGAGAGATTCCGACTAGATATAGTCGGACTCACCTCGACGCACAGCTTGGGATCTGGAACCAGCCCTCTTGAGAGGGGCTGGACTTTTTTTCACTGTGGAGTTGCCCCCGGTGAGAGGCGCTGGGCAGGGGTGGGGACGGCTTTTGACTGTTGTTTGTGGCTATGCACCCAACATCAGTTCAGTTTACCCACCCTTCTTGGGGTCCCTAGGGGTGCTGCCAGACGGCAACCCTTCTGGGGACCCCCTCGTTCTACTGGGAGACTTCAACGCTCATGTGGGCAACGACAGGGCTACTTGGAAGGATGGGATTGGGAGGAACGCCCCCCTCCGATCAGAACCTGAGTGGTATTTTGTTATTGGAGTTCTGTGCTCTTTACGAATTGTTCATAACAAATTGTTCATAACAAACACCATGTTCAGGCACAAAGGTGTCCATATGTGCACTTGGCACCTTAGGCCGCAGTTCTTTGATGGACTTTGTGGTCATGTAGCCAGACTTACGGCCTCACGTCCTGGACACTCTGGTGAAGAGAGGGGCGGAGCTGTCAACTGATCACCATCTTATGGTGAGCTGGCTCCAAGGGAAGGGTAGGATGTCGGTCAGACCTGGCAGACCCAAACGTAATGTGAGGGTCTGCTGGGAACGTCTGGCAGAGTCCCCTGTCAGAAGTAGTTTCAACTCCCACCTCCGGCAGAGCAACAGCCATGTCCCGAGGGAGGCGGGGGGACATGGAGTCTGAATGGGCCAGGGTCCATGCTTCCATTGTCCAGGCGCCAGACTGGAGCTGTGAGCTGTAAGGTGGTCGACGCTTGTCAGGGTGGCAACCCTCGAACCCGCTGGTGGACCCCAGCAGTGAGAGATCCCGTCAAACTGAAGATGGAGTCCTATCAGGACTTTTTGGCCTGTGGGGCTCCGGAGGCAGCTGACAGGTACCGACAGGCTAAGCAGCATGCCGCTTTGGTGGTTGCTGAGGCAAAAATTTGGGCATGGGAGGAGTTCGGGGAGGCCATGGAGAACGACTTCCGGTGGGCATCGAGGAGATTCTGGTTCACCATATGGCGTCTCGGGGGGGAAAGCAGTTCTCCGTCAACTCTGTATACAGTGGGAGCGGGGCGCTGCTGACAACACAAGACGTTGTAGATCAGTGGCAGGAATACTTTTCAGACCTCCTCTATCCTGTCGAAACACCTTCCAATGAGGAAGCTGAGCCAGGGGACCCTGGAGAGGGTCCGTCTATCTCCGGGGCTGAAGTTGCTGAAGTAGTTAAAAAGCTCTTCAGTAGCGGGGCCCCGGGGTTGGATGAGGTATGCCCTGGGTTCCTCAACACTCTGGATGCTGTAGGGCTGTCCTGGCTGACACGCCTCTGCAGCATTGTGTGGACGTCGGGGACAGTGCCGCTGGACTGGCAGACTGGGGTGGTGATCCCCCTTTTTAAAAAGGAGGATCGGAGGGTGTGCTCCAACTACAGGGGGATCACACTGGTAAGGTCTATTCAGCGGTGCTGGAGTGGAGGGTCTGCCGGGTTGTTAAACCTCGGATTCAGGAGGAGCAGTGTGGTTTTCGTCCTGGTCGTGGAACAGTAGAGCAGCTCTATACCCTCAGCAGGGTTCTCGAGTGGGCATGGGAGTTTGCCCGACTGGTCTGCATGTGTTTTGTGGATTTGGAGAAGGCATTTGACCGTGTCCCGTGGTCAGTCCTGTAGGGGGTGCTCTGGGAATATGGGGTACCGACCCCTGTTATACGACCTGTTCAGTCCCTGTATGCCCGGTGTTGAAGCTTGGTCCACATTGCCGGTTATAAGTCAGACCCGTTTCCGGTGAGAGTTGGACTCCGCCAGGGCTGACCTTTGTCAGGGATTCTGTTCATAACTTTTATAGACAGAATTTCTATGCGCAGCCAGGGTGTCGAGGGGATCTGGTCTGGTGGCCACAGGATCAAGTCTCTGCTTTTTGCAGATGATGTGGTCCTGGTGGCTTCATCAGGCCAGGATCTCCAGCTCTCGCTGGTGCGATTCACAGCCGAGTGTGAAGCGGCCGGGATGAAGATCGGCACCTCTGAATCCGAGACCATGGTCTCGACCGGAAACTGGGGGAGTGCCCACCCCGGGTCGGGGATGAGGTCCTGCCCCAAGTGGAGGAGTTCAAGTATCTCGGGGTCTTGTTCACGAGTGAGGGAAGGACAGAGCGGGTGATCAACAGGCGGATTGGTGCAGCGTCTGCATCAGACTTTGCACCGGTCTGTCGTGGTGAAGAGGGAGCTGAGCCATAGGGCGAAGCTCTCAATTTACCAGTCGATCTATGTTCCTACCCTCACCTGTGATCACGAGCTGTGGGTAGTGACCGAAAGAACAGGATTGCGGATACAAGCAGCCGAAATGAGGATTCTCCACAGGCTGGCTGCACTCTCCCTTAGAGATAAGGTGAGAAGTTCGGCCATCCGGGAGGAACTCGGAGTAGAGTTGCTGCTCCTTCGCATGGAGAGGAGCCAGATGAGGTGGCTCAGGCATCTGGTCAGGATGCCTCCTGGACGTCTGCTGGGGGAGGTATTCCGGGCATGTCCATCTGGGAGGAGGCCACGGGGAAGACCCAGGACACGCAAGAGAGACTATGTCTCTCGGCTGGCCTGGGAGCGCCTTGGGGTCCCCCCAGAAGAGCTGGACCATATGGCTGCAAAGAGGAGAGGGAAGTCGAGGCCTCCCTGCTCCAGCTGCTGCCCCCACGACCTGACTTCAGATAAGCAGAAGAAGATGGATGGATGGATGGATGGAATCTCAGCCAATATTTAGTTTTTTTTTAAGCTTCAATCCTTCTTTTGTTGTGGATGGCATCCAGACTCTTGTATTGATGCCATCCCTTTTCCCTATTCAGTACATTCAAAAACTACCAAGTTTTTCCCTGTCTGTCATGCTATTCTTTGACTTCTCCCCTCAGCTCTAAAAGGTCCTGAGAGTCTCAATCTGCATCAAGAACCATTTCTGTTGTCTTTGACTTTCTCTTTGCCTCAGCAGTACAGTCACTATCTGTCTTCACACCTTAATCTTACTTTGATAAGAGTACGGTAATAGTCATTATTTATTTTATTTACTGTCCCTTTCTCTTTAAATTGTCATCTTCTTACTGACTCTTTCTAATGTATTCTCTTGGACAGGACTCTCATGACTTCCTGTCTTTTATCTTTGGCCCATTTGTCTTCTGTTTCTCAAAATTCTACTCAGCTGATGACTGTTTGTATTTCACAAATTCTGCTGCAAATATCCCTTCCATATACCATTCAAATATTTGTACACATTGCAGAGCTGTGTCTTAATACTTTCATCTGGAGTGTAAACTTCTGCAAATGAGCAGCCCCTCAAAAGCAGGATTCTAATGAAAATGCAATGGAATTGGCTTTGTTCGTGCCTTTCAACATGTCTCATCCTGCTCATTCGATAACGATCTAATACTCAGTTATGATCAAAAATATTTCTGCTGTGTCCTTTGCACTACTTTAGATTATTCCATTTTCTAGTTTAACGCATACTTTTCAAAGAGATCCTTTGAATTTGATCATTGGAGATCTATTGCATGGATTATCCACACGGGTACCTCAAGGGTCAGTACTAGGTCCTCTTTACTTCTCAAATAATTTCTGAAGTCACAACATCTCAGCCTCAGTTGTCTTCCTTCACTGTTAACATACTATTGCTATGCTTACAAAATTCCTCTCTTCATATCATTAACACCAGATGACCAGTTTTGTTTCAGATGTAATCCCTTCCTCATATCTTTACATGGATGAAAAAAACAGCTCATCTTAATGTACGACCAAGATCCTCATCATCCAATCCAGTGTCTCTATTGAACAGATCAATATTACAATCTTTTATATGGTGTATCTGGTGTCTCTCAACCCTGCTGGGGTGTGTAACATCATGACTGGAAAATGGACCCACTGTAGTAACCGTCTCACCTCCCTCAAGGTGACTCTCTCAATCCCATTCAGTTTTACTTTGCCTGCTAAGACTTCTTGTCTCTGTGCGCATTTAACAGAATTATGGTTTACTCAGTAAACACAGAGAGACTCTTCAAAACAAGTATAAACAAATATAAAATCTGTGTAGCCCAGGTGGCTTAAATAGAAGTAAACATTATTGTGCTTCAAGGTATGATCAAATATTATGTCTTAAACTTTGGCTCATAATGGATCTGTTTTGTAGTTTTCTGTATGCAACTATATGGAACTACTTTTTATTTTCTCTGCAGCAATGGCAAAAGAAATTGACATTACAACATTGCAATTTTAGTATTCACAGTTCAGTCGATGGTAAAGTTATTTTTTGTAATCCAAAATGCACAATAGGTAAATGTTGGTAAATCAACTCATCTGGATCATTTAGATTTGGGAGTGGATATCGTTCACAAAGTGTCACTGACCTCACTGCAGTCTCGGTGTATGTGCACATTAAGTACAATGTTTTGCATCACATCTACTTCTTAATTCAGTTCAGTGCTGAAGTTCTAATTGCGCCATTTGTTTATTTCTGTTCAGGAAGTGTGTTATGACATCACTAACCACTGAAAAAAAGCGAAACAGGGTTCTTATACTGATGGCATTTGTCAGAAGTAAAATGTGCAGGGAGAAAAAAAACAGTCGGAGCTCCGAAATTCATCTAGCCCAAACTTTACAAAAAAAGAATTATGTTGGAAAAGAGAATCAAATAATTAAAAGAATTCCCCTGGTCCGGTCGATTGCAGAGGCTTGGGGGTCTATTTGGACTCGGCGTCCACGCGATGACGAACCTCCGCCTTCCGGGTCAACCGTGACACCAAAACAAACGTACACGGATGCAGCAATGGGCGTGGCCAGGCGAGCAGGTTGGAAAACAGGATAAGCTTTGAGCTGTTTCGGGGTGAGGCAATATTTACTGTCGATGTTAAGGAGGTGCATTCGTGGCCGCAAAGCTCTCCGCGTGTTTGTGCGATTTCGCAGCGTTTCTCGCTGCGCCAATGAGCCGAAATTGCAAATCTCGATCGGCGCACTTCAACAACGTAACAGCTCCAACTTACGGAAATACCAGAGCAGGGGATAGCTGCGCGGCGGAGTTTTCACACCCGTCCGCTCATGTGCGCGGTTCGATGCGGGGAGAAAGTTGTGGACATGTTTTCCTGGCAGTGCAAGAGCTGACGAATACAATGTGCAGCATTGTAACTACAGCGTAAAAACTGGACTTCTCAGTCGGCCGCGACTGTTTTTTTTTTTCCTCTCATAGGACTGTAGAGTCGCTTGATCGCCATATTGTGCGCTGCGAAAGTCGAAGGAAAAGTTGTCAAGAGTTATGGCATTTGTTGCGCACAATCCCTCCATGGATCTGCAAGCAGTCGACTTCGATCGCACCAGAAGCGTCGCCGTGGAGCTGCTCATGGATCGCTCTGCGCAACGTTTGTAAGGTTTGTTTACTGTTAACCCAAGACTAGCTGATCTCGTGTTGCAACTGTCCCGGTGCTTCCTTATTACTGCTTTCCTCAAAGATCACTGGCCATCGCTCTGCTTGTTGCACGATCACCTTCGTTTCCTGTATTTCTTGTTATACCAAATGGCAGCCATTGTGCCAAAAGTGCCTCCCTCTGTCTCTGCACGTCCAACTTGACAGGGCTGCGCCTTCGCTGCGCACCTAGACGTACATATCAGGAAAGTTCAATGTCTATTTGGCGCCCAGCTGAAAAGATTATTCGTATGTTTAGGCCTCGATTTCCTGTTTTTTTTTGCTCCAGATTACAAAAGTTAGAGAAAAAGCTCTCTCTAACCATCTCCTTTTCTCTTCAGGTCCGGCACCATAAAGAGGATAAGAAGAATGGGCAGCAAACCTCAGATTTGATCGTGGAAGGAAGATTACGCGCTCCCCACCCAGCATTTCCTTTGGGATTTATATTTCCTCCCATTTACCCCTGCATACACAATAAAACTTTTGCAGGCACATGCAGCAATATCACACTACACAGGCCGTTTTCACAGCCCATGATCAAGTTTGAGAGGTCTGCCTTTAAAATTTTGTAGACTACAGTATTAGTATGAGTCTTCCTCCTCCAGTTGATACTGATAAAAGTAGCAAACATCGGACTGCAGCCATGAAAGAGCCTGTGCAGCATTCAGGGGAGGTTTATTATGGTATGGGACCTCCAGCTTTGGAGTCAACTCACAGTGACTCTTCCAGCAGTTCTGGTGTGTATAACCCAGAGAAGGGTCCCCTGAATGTAGCACAATATCAACAAACTGCTCCGGGAAAGTGGATACACCAGGACTCCCTGCAGGCCCCCGGGTGGTCCCAGGAAGCTCCAGTGCAACCATGGGGCCAGAACTTTGGGACTTACATGGCTGGAGTAAATGTCAGGGGTCAAGTGCCCTTCCATAAAGGAGCACATGAAAGTGTAAGTTTGTCGATGGCGGGTGAGAATCAGCTCCAGCGACCTGTTGAGGTTTACAGAGATGCCCCTCGGACTCATACTCAAGGGAGGGGACTTGAGTGGGAGCAGCATGCTGCAATGCATCAGGCTCAGCTGCAGGCATATCAACACGGCCACAAGGGTGCAGATTTTCAGGTGCAGCCCCATGTTCCATCTCCCAATGTGCAGGCGTCAATGCTACAGCCCTTCCAGACGACATTCAGGCCCAACAAACAACAGTTTTCGTCTGGATATTACTTCCCAGGGAACAAGGGAATGCAGAGCCTGGCTTACAATGAACAGCCTAAAAGTCAACAGCATTTGTTGCACCAGATGCAGCAGCAACAAATGCACCATCAGCAGCAGCAGCAGCAGCAACAACAGTTGCAACAGCAGCATCAACTTCAGCTGCAGCAGCAGCAACACCAAATCCAGCAGCACCAAATGCAACAGCAACAAATGCAGCAAATGCAACAGTTTCACCAGCAACAACTTCAGAAAATGCAACTGCAGCAGCTAAATGTCGCCCAAGAAGATACGGCGCAGCTTCAGGTGCAGTCGAAGCTGCCACAAACCCAGAACTTTGTTTCTTATCAGCCTCCTGAAGCAAATCCTCCTGACAGCGCCTCAAAAAATGAAGCTGTCCAATCTTCTGAGCTGCAACAGGAAACTGAAGTCAAAAGTCAAGAGTCCTCAGTCATGCCCAGTGCATATCCTGAAAAGGTCACCAACGAACCATCAGAACCATTAGATGGACAGCCAGCTGTACCTCGACGCTCACGCCGTCTTTCCAGAGAAGGACAGTCTCCCCAGGTGCCCCCTTCCACTAACATTTGGGCTCAGGCCTCCAAAGAGCTTCCTCTGTCCCAGAATGGAGTGGCAGTTCAAGCCATAAGAGGGGAAAGCCAAGGAGCATTAGGGGGTGTGATCCAGAGCACTCGTAGGAAGAGGAGAGCATCTAAGGAGATCAACTTAGAGACTCTTGCCCAGAAGGCCTCAGAAATGCCTTCCCTGCCCGAATCCCTGCCTGCGAAGAAAAATGAGGTTAAGAAATCACCTACATTGTTTCTGTGGCAATGTTTTATTTTTATGACAATTTCGGAGTGAAATGGCTGTTCGGTGTTTGCTTCAGGGAAATGTAGCAGAGCAAGAATTACAAGTGCTGCTAATTCACAAATGTGAGTGCAGATTTTGTCATCTGTCAAAGCTGGGTAGCTGCTGGACAAAGAGGAAGAATCCTGTTTCGATGCAAAGGTTCTCTGTGGTTTCAAAATCAGTTTCTTGGGTCTGTTTTCTTGCCTCAGTTTGTAAAAAAGTGGATGTAGCTTCTCTGTATGGAAAGTGAAGGCACTGCAGAACATACACTGTTTGATCTGAGATAGGAAGCTCTTACAAGCAAGAAGTCTGTTGTGCAGCAATCGTTCAGATAATGACTCAGCCTCTTACACTACGAACTTAGTAAATCTTTAAAGATGTAATCAACCGGATCACAAGTTTCAGGCCTTTTTTCACCACAGCACCACGGTCTTTCCCATTTTTAGATTTCAATGTGATTTCTCATTTTACAGCTGCAAGAACGCTAATTATGGCAAGGCAATATGAAGTTTGCACAGCCAAAGAAAGCACCAGCTTCACTAAACCGATATTTAAGACAAATGAATTGAAATTGTGTTTTGTCACTTTTATTGGGTCAGGCCAGGAATATTTAGCTCTCTGCCCCTGAGGCTTGCAGGTTTTCTCCGCAGAGTGTGCAGACTGGATGTACAGTTGAGCAGCTGCATGTCTGCACACCTCCACATTCCTCGGGCCTGTTCCCAGTCATTCAGCAGTACATGGGAGGGGCAGAAGTGTCAGCCGGCATGGGTTTACACTCACCCTGGTCCATAACACACATCAGAGGAGCTTAATATCTGCATACACAGCTCAGAGATGGTGTCATGTTGTGGCTGATAGGAAGACACACACATACAGTATATATGTGATTAATCATTTTAAAAAGCTTCAAATTCCTTTATATTCATGGACATGCATCTTCATAATCTCTTTTTCTTGCTACGTCCTAATTTTCTCTCTCCCAAACTCTCAACGCTTTGCCTCAACAGGGAGAAGGTCCTCTCGGCAGGCAGGCCACCATGGTTCCACTAGTTATCCCTGTGTCTGTGCCGGTGCACAGGAGTCCAATGGAACCTCAGGGGGTTTGGTCTCAGGGACGACTCAGCCAGGGCGAGAGGGCTGCGGAACAGTCTGACCATAAACCCTCAGTCATTGTGGCCCGGCGGAGGTCCCTCAGAAACTCACTGACTGAGAGTAATGATCAGGTTGGTCCTCTTAAAACATCTTTGGATCGTTGAGATGTTTTGTTTGTTGTCATTTCTGTTTGTGACCCAAATGATAGCAGTAATTTCTTAAGGTGACCTAAAAGAGGTTTTATATTGTGACTGTGACTTTTCTGTTTATTTTAATGCTCTTTTCAAGCCTTTAACACAAATGTAGAGGACCTTAAACTTTTGAAATAGACAGTCATTTATCTTTTTATAGAGACAAAGATTAGTCACTGGGAATGAAGGTGATACTGTTTGTGTTCCGGTGTAGCTGCCAGATATCTATTCCATGTCTTTCTTTTCCTTGCATCTGTCACTGTCTGACTTGCTCTGTTGAGATGTTTCAATGGAGCTGGAGTTGGGAGATGACATACACGACCAGAAGAAGCCAATATGTACTCAGTTTAAATTCGAAGACCATCTTAATGGAAGCTGCAAAAAAGACAGATTGAGCTGCAGTATTGAGACTGCATTAAGGCCAATAGGTTGCACTTCTAATACTCTTATCAAATACAGCTCATCACACTGGAGATTAAGGCTTTGTTGAACATGATTGGTCATGATTTTTAATGAGATTTTCAATGGGAAATTGAGGCCACAAGGCTTCCGATACCCCCATCCTGTTTCATGCATACATGCGTACAGACTCTGTGTTCATGAAGCACATATGGTTATCTAGTTTAGTTAGCTCTATACTGCTGCTATTATTGTGGAAGTACTTCATGCTAAGGCTGCATTTTTGTCATTAGCACTTATAAAATTCTGGGTCGTGTTAGAAATAAATACATTATAGGAAGCTGCTTTGTTTTGCTGTGTGCTTTTACTTGCACAGCAGCCAAAATTTGTATAACAGAGCCCTTATTTTTTTTTAATTGGCCTACAAATGTTTGTTTCCCACATCAGACAGATGATGGAGTTTCCTCTGCACACAGACCGCCTCTTCAGGTTGCTGCAGAAACTCTGCAAAGTCTGAGGAGTGCATTTAAAGACAATGAGATTCTCCAAAATCCTGAATTACATGGCGCTACTGCTGCACAATCCCTTCTCCTGTGTGGGCGAGTCCTAGACAATAAACCACTATTGCTTTGGAGATTTGTTCATAGAAAGTGTTACAAAAAGAAAAGTATAATGCTGGTAACCATTGTGTTCAATGCTGTGTATCTGTGTTATGTAACCTTTTTTTAACATGTGGATTTAGAAACTTCAGGTTTCTCAACTTTCTCTTAAGTTTGATCAATTTGGTATCAAATTATCAATATTCTTTCTCCCTAAACTGCATGTCTAATCAGATATGCAACTAATGAAACAGAATTGCAGTTTAACTCTATTTGTTATTATATGTTTATGATATACGAGTAGCCCTACTTTGAAGGTATGTGCGTAAAACTATTCAAGACATTTCTAGAAGAAGTTTGCAACCCACAAAAATGTGATCAATTGATACTAATTTGTATGGCTTTAAGGTAAAAGTAGTATTTTCTGAATGTTTCTGTGAGGAAATGTGAGAGGAGCGTTATGTTGTAAAGGATGATTGTTGTAAACAGGATTTAGAAATCAAACCACAAAAGACAAACAGTCATTTCATTGATCCAGGATGGAGATACTGATCCAGGACTGGATGAGGATGGAAAATCCAAAGTCAAGCGACGGCCTCGCCCCGAGCCCCTGATCATTCCTCCTCCAAAACCAACAACTTTTATTCCCCCATCCGTTTACTCCAGCATCACCTCCTATCAGAGCAACCTGCGCTCCCCTGTTCGCCTTCCAGACAATCCCCTCACCTTGCCCCCCTACACACCTCCACCCATTCTGTCTCCTGTTCGGGAGGGCTCAGGACTCTACTTCTCCACCTTCCTTACTAACATTGCCGTAAGCAACCAAATCCTTCCACCGCCTGCCACGCCAAAGTCTGCTGCAAGAAGTCTCCTGCGCTCCAGTAAGTCAAGGCTCTTGCAGTGTGCGGTTACTGTCACAGATTAAATAGTCTTGAGCACTTATATAAATTTAACTCCCAACTCTGAGGTCACCTGTATTTGAAGACTTTCCGATATCTAGTTGATGCCCGGTGCAGCTGGTTGTATGTTAAAGCTTGCTTGATCATGATAACAGTTAAATGGTGCAGAAATACTTTTTTACTGTACTTATGCTGTAAATATATAAAGAAAATGTCAGGAAATATATCCATACCACAATTTTTTCCCCTCACAGTTTTCAGTACTGCTACAGTCTCTAATATTTGTCAGGGGTCTTAATTGTACTGGTGAATCTTTATCAAATGATATGATGGACTTCTTTACAGCTAGTTCTGAAATCACCCCTCCTGTCCTGCCTATGATTACTGACGCCACACCTGTCAGCCTTGAACCGTAAGTTCCAGCCTGCCCAACAAGCTTGTGACTCATTAGAACCTGCTGGACACCGGTTATCTCATTCTAAAACGCTGTCTGTGCCCCGTTTTTTATCATATTTTTTCTAGGCGTATTAACATTGGGCAGCAATACCAGGCAGAAATTCCCGAGTTGCAAGATCAACTTTCATCACAGTTGGATGAGCACAAGGCTGACTTAGTTTGGCTCCCTTTGGATGACTTACAGCTTGAACATGGTGACCAAAAGAGCCGTTTGTATCATGACATCGACTGCCTCTCGCGAGCTTTCTCGACCCTGTCCCACTTAAACAGCTTCCTCATGTTGTCCTTCTAGTGGATTATTTGATGAACATGGCTTGTTCCAGTGTCCTCATCGGTGGAGGAACAAACCAGGAGCTGGTGTTACACTGTTTACATGAAAGCGGAGGTGATTTCCTTGTGAGTATAGTAATTGTCAACAAATGGGAAAGTAAGGAACAAAAGCTCTGCTGAGCCTAAAGTAAATAGTTATACATGTGTGTTTTTCAACTTAATTTACACTTCATAATTGTTTAAATAAGAACTAATCATAAGTTGACTTTAAATCATTGGTATCACAGGAGACACTTGGGCGTTTGATGCATCAGGATCCAATCTTCCCCAAAGGCCACCAGCTGGCAGGTTATCACTACTCAGGTGGGCTTCCATAAGTTGTTTCTATGAACATTTTTTTGCTTGCTCATTTAAAAAGAGAAAATTTATTTATAAATGTTTCCATGTTTCTATTGTAAATTATGTTTCCTTGTTTGAGTGCACATTCATTTAAAAAGGCTGTTTTTCCTGTCATTTGCCGATAGGCTCTGACAACTGGACTGCAGAGGAGAAGCACTACTTCAACAAAGGGATCTCTGCCTACAGGAAGGACTTCTTTCTTGTACAGAAACTGGTACAAGTGTTCATTTTATTGTCACTATTGTCCCAGCAATTTCTCTTGGATGACTCGAAATCAGTCATAAAAACACAGTCATTTCAATTATTTTTGACTTGAATAAATCAGTCCCTCATTGATTTAGTCAGTAAAAAGGGGGCAATACAAATCAATGCCACGGTTATAATAGTGTTTTTTTTTTTCTAAGCTGCGTTTTAATAACCTTTTTGTTTAAGGTTAAAGCATATCTTCTATTCTTTGTTCAGCATTATTTATATTTATACTTTGTTTGATTTGGTATTTGTTGACAAAATGTTCTGCTTTATCAGTTTTGGTCTAAATTCATATTAGCTCTTGTCTATTAAAATTGACACAACATGGCCTTTTTTGGGGTTCCTCAAGGATTTTAGGAATGCATTCATTAAAGTAACAAATACTGACAGAAAGCACATTTCAAATAAGGTGAAAATGTGTTATACGTGTATTTTATCATTTAAATCCGAATTGTCTTTTTCTTTTCAACCCAAGGTGCGGACAAAGACTGTGGCTCAGTGTGTGGAATTCTACTACACGTACAAGAAGCAGGTAAAGATCGCACGCAACGGGATTTCAATCTACGGCCCTCCAAATTCTCCACTGGATAAATACTCGGAGGCTGTGGTGGACATTAAGGTAAACTTTAGTTGTCTTATGTGACAATGTGATGAAGTTTTACAGATTCTTTGAATCTGTTTTTTGACTGTATTTTTCTGTGTCAAACCAGTTTGCTAATTTTCATCTGAAATTTTCATGTTTGTCATGAAAAGGTATTTTCTCAGCCAAGGGCGACAAAATCTGAACCTGCCTGGGCTCCTACTAAATTTTTATTGTTTTGGGATTCACTAGAGTTCACAGCACACAAAACCGGCTCAACAACAGGCGGATGTGGACACCAAGACGAGTGTATCCATTGGCCAAGAGAGCAGCCAGCTGGCCAGGGTTGCTCAGTCACTTCAGGTTCATGACTATGTAGGTGTTTCACTTCACACATCACCACTTGATCATAGTCAAAGCTCATGTAATATTATTCATATTTTCAAATATAATGTAATAATATATTATGATATAATTAATTGTAATATATGATAATCTAATTATCCAATTTTAGTGATAATCATCTCCCCAATTCAGCCATTCATCAATTGTGTTTCTTCTTGTCAGTATCAAGATATCTGGTCAACTTGATCCCACCCAGTTATGTTGTACCTTTCAGGCAGGAACATTGCTGGTGCTAAAAGAACCAGGAACGGTAAATAAGGAGGTTCCTCACCCGACTGCGCCCCACAAGCTGCGGGGTGAGCCGTTGGCAAAGAAGGGCAGAGTGCCAACTAAGCCCCCACAGGATCCAGATATGGTATTTCCATGCAAGAAATGCAACAGGTAAAGTCAATTGATAGTTCTGTTACAACTTCGGTCTTATCGGTATGTTATGACCAGTATCCTTAATGCAGTGGACACTGACCAAGTCTGGTGTATGCTATATAAAGTGATCCTTTTTTGCCTTGAGGTATTTTGCCTCATGGAGACAGTGAGACGAGTACACAGATTATTCACTGTATCTTAAGTAGCATGCACCAACCTAAGACTGTACACCACACCAATGTACTTAGTCTCATGTATTGTGTGAAATATTTTTGATCTTGAGAATCTCTTTTAATTATTCACCTCAGGGCTAAAAAACAAATCAGTCAGATTTTTGTTAATACTTAAGCTTATCATTAAGAAGGCCACCTGACCTCACGACATATCGCGCTGGTAATGAAATGTAGCGATGGATTCACAGGCCTTTATATTTAGAAACAAAGCAAATGGTTCACACAACATTGGACAACTCAAGAGTCTCACCTCATCAGGTCAGGGGTTGGCAGCCAGCCATTATATAGAGGCCAGGTGAGTCTCAGGACAAGCGGGTGCAGTTTGGCAAGAGAAGATAAATGGTCTAAAAGAGGAGAGAGAGAAGCCATCTACATCAGACAGGAACAGCCAACATTAACTGGAGGAGATCTACAACTGCCATATGTCAGCCATCTAAGACACATTCACACCTTACTCGGGCAACAGCAGTGACTCTCTAGACAAGTTTAAACCCGGCTGGACCAAACTGAACTTTGCCCCTTGACACATTTCTCAAACCTCAGGCTTTCATTTAATGTGTTGTAGCTGTGCTGCATAAAGTTTTAGTGGTTATTCTCTTAATTTACATAACCAATGTCACAGAGTTCTCAGTTAACATGCACACAATTTTAGTTCATAACACATTATGCATTATTAGCCCCACCAAAATGGAAGAAAGAAGACAATGAGATAATCACACAAAGATCCAATTGTAGTTAGCAGTTGTACACAGTTCTAGGTCTGTGTTCAAAGGTGCATTCGCAGTTAGCAGTTGTACAGATATTAAAGTTTCAGTGACAGAATGAATGTTAAATCTGAAATTCACATGTTGAATATCAGTATTCACGTTCAGTAGGTTCTCGCTATCCCCGTCTTTTCCAGGTTCATCAGGCTGCCAGATTTTCTTTTTCCGTTTAGATGTAGTTGGCTGCTGGGTTTCATCCTTACTCAGATTTTATAAATTATATTATAGGGATTCCTCAAATTTTAGCCTCAGTGGTTTTGTGCAGTCAAGTATGGAACATCCCACCGTATCTATCCTTCACACATCATTCTTATTGCTTCTTCCTGCATAAAATGGTTACCATGATTCAAAGTGTTTTGTCATATGCGTAGTAAGAAAACGTCACCCATTGCAATTCAATTATGTCTTTGCTGTCTGCAGTGAATGCCAGATAGCATTAGCATAAGTATTAGTAATACTAACATGAGTAAAAAAATAAATACATAATAGTACAATGAAAGGCAGCATGTGAAAGATGCAGTAGAAATGTAAACTGCATAAATGCAAATAATGTAGAAAGAACTGTGTACTAGGTTCAACCATTTTGCCAAGGTCAGTAGTGATTGTGCAAATTAAACCTGATTCAGAAGTGCAAATTGAAAAGTAAACAGTTACGTGCACACGGTCCATGAATACCACTTAAGGTGGTTCATTGCTATTTGCCGAGTCATGCCGTGCATCTATTATGCAATGTCACAAATGAGGCTGCAAAAATTACCAGTTGAAATCTAAACAGTGCAGTTGATTGTCCTGGAGTTTTCCATGACTGTAAAATTCCTGCCAGCTATTTAGGAGTGAAATGGTAGTGGGATAGAAGGGGTTCCTCAGTCTTGATGTCCTGGATTTTATACTTCTTGACTGAGGTTAGAGTTGTGACTTTTCTTGGGAAAAGGGGATAATGGTTCAGGTCTTGAAGCAGGAGGGAGGGGTGCTCTGACTGCCCCTTGGCTTTTCTCAGTCTCTACTTTGCAGCTTTGTACTTTATCTCATTGCTTGACCTAAATGCAAGAGAATAAGGATGCAGCATGTGGCTATCTGGCTCTTTATACGGGAACTCTGGTTGGGGAACTTCCTGACCTGAATGGTGGGCATGATGTTGTTAAGCTGAAGTACCCTGTCACATACTCAGCACAGTTCTCTATGACAGAAAAGACCTCCAGTGCGACTGAAGCCTTTAACACATCCCAGTCTGTGTGAGCCAAAGACTCCTAAAGGGTGCTGTCAGTTCCTTGAATGCAGAGTTTGATTTGTTGAGAGACAGGGTTTGTTTGTATGAATCTTTGTCTGTAAGCGTGGTGCAGAAATGTGGTCCAAAGTGGGTGCTGTCCTATATGCAACGCATATGTCACTGCAGTCATGATCCAGCGTGTTCTTATCACTGGTGGAAGTGTTCACATGTTAATGGTATGTGGGTAGTACAGTCCGTAAATTGCAGTGGTTAAAGTCGCCAGCGGCGTTAACAACAGCATCAGGATGATTCACTTGTCTCTTTCTGTTATGGCCACAAATTAAAGAAAAAGATTGACTAATTTAAATGGTGTGAAAGGAGAAAGTAGAGTTTTTTTTAACATTTTATACTGCATGTCTTTTTTCATATGCTTTTTCAGAGGATACACAAAAACCACATAGGGTTATCATTGCAGCCACTGGAAGTCATTATTTCCTTTTAAGTTCCTTTTGTCAAAGTTTACTTTCCAATCAGCAGTGTTAAAACGTGTTTGCAGGGTTGTTCTGCTGTCCGCATGTAAGGGTTTTGTACAACTTTCTCTGCTTTAGGGTCTTTAATAAAGTGAAGAGTCGAAGTGCCCACATGAAGAGCCACGCTGAGCAGGAGAAGAAGGCTGCAGCGCTGCGCTTGAGGGAGGAGGAAGAGCAGGCAGCGGCCGCAGCACGTGCCAGGAAGGCGGCAGCGGCGTCTGCAGCAATGGCGGCTTACCAGAGTGGCAATGGGATCGGCGCAACTGATCATGGAGAGATCAGCAGCCAGGAAGACTCATCCGAGGGAGAGGATGACAATGATGAGGACTGGCACTGAGGAACTAAACACGGGTGAAAAAAAGGATTTGAAAAAGAGAGGAATGGGTAAATTGAGGGAAAGGATGAAAAAAAAATATATGCCAACTGAACTAAATAAGCACAATAGAATGTCTTCCTGTTTTGCTTTCATACTCTCGCCTGGCTGATGTCTCTGTGTGACTGTTAAACAGCTTTACACTCATTAACCAGGTGGTCTCACTCCAAAATTTCACACATTTGTACCTTTTTATATTTTAAATATTCAGAGTAAGTTTATTTTTTGTAAACGCACTTATACTATATGCCTCTGCTTTTGCTGATATTGCCTTTTATATCCTTAATTTAATTGAGTATATGTCAAATTAGTATGCCTTTTCAGTGTGTGGACTTGTGATGGTTATTGAGGTGCTCCATTCAGCATCAATGATAACGCTTTGAGATCAAGCTATCCTGATGGTAGAAACCCTTTTATTAGAAAATGATATAGTTAAGCCTTATATTTAAAGAGTTTTTGGGAGGAAAATTTTGTCTTCAATGTCGCAAATTCACAGCACGCTTTTTTAGGTTGGTTGGAGCCTTATTTTTACAACTAAGGGACCTTTTGAAATTACGTACAAAAAAGTATATGTAAATTTGCTATATATTTATGATGCTTCATTTCCCAATGATTTTGGTAACAGAAAACTAATCAATTGAGCTGTAATATGTGAAATGAAAAGGTTAAAAACTTCATTAAAATATATTAAATAAGACTTTGTTGCAGTACAGGGGGAAGGGGTGGGGAAAATACGAAATGCCTGTATTTCATACAAAGAGTCAAAGCACTTGTTACGATAAGATGAAGTTTGCTCGGACTGAAATGCTTTTGTCGTCAATACAGTAATTTTTTTGAGAAACTGACCTAAATATTTAAAAATACTTTTCAATGACACATTTTGGAAATCAGATCAAAGGCAAAACAGCTCAGATTAAAAAAAATGCCATCATCCAAAACATACACACAGTGCATATATTGGATGAGATTTCATTTGCATTACTGCACTAAAAAATGGAATACATAGAAAAACTCAGGACACAAGATAAAAAAAACCAATAAATAATTTGTTTGTACAACTAATATCTTTCATGTTTATCTGTTTTACACGATAAGATGAATATTGCACCAAGATTTGAACAGAGTACAGGTTTCCTAGTTTTAAAGTACGATAGTTAACAATGAATGTAAATAACGCTGAAGTGTACAGTAAGAAGCAAAAATTGTCTCCTCTTCGTCCATTGATTGCTTTATTGCATGGCCACCAGATGGAGACACTCATCCATGTCATTGGATGCTTCCCTTTGACGGATGTGAGGATGGACAGGTAGATGATTGTTGGAGTGGAATGTTGCTGAGATCAGCCTGATTATCTCACAGGGATTCATTATCACTATCATTATCAGTGACTGACTTTGTCTCCGCCCTTATTTGATCTATTATGCAACAAAATACTTCCCATCAGTCTTTTGGTCCGTGCGGATTGTATATTGCAATGAATGTGCCAGGAGGTGGTGGCTTATTGTTCTCAAGTTGAGTCATTGTCTGCCCTGGGTGCGGTGACATCTGGCAACAGATTGGAAGGGAAGTTGAAAAGTCAGAGAGGCAACAGTTGTCATGTGTCTTAACCGTACATGACAAGCAGAGGACTCACGAGTTGGCCATAAATGAAAATCAAAATGTACAGATGTTTTTTTTAAAATTATTTTTTATTTTCATTTTAAATGACCATATTCATATTTCCTATGAAGTAACGAACTTACTTAAATCATCAATACTCTGCAACTTTAAGGCAAAACAGCTGTAACAGTCAAATGTATTTTATCAGGACCGGTACGCTAACATCCTGTTTTTATCCCGTCACTCCCAGTTTTAAGAAAGAAAAGGGTGCAAGATGGGAGTGCATAAAGCAGGGGTAACTGTCACAGGCTCTCTTTGAACAATGCATTGATCTGCGGTGACATAACTCAACCTTTTAAGAGCTTACTCAGCAGAGGATAGAGTTACCTGATATTCCCAGCGGATAAAATCCACATCATCCACATCCTCTCCATAAAATGCACAGATATAATCTCTGAGCCCTCAAAACGCATCATATGTACTACATTCTACTTAATATTTACACTTTCTGTTCTGAACAAACAACTGAGATGGAGGAATAATTATGATATTTCAGTGATAAGATTTCATCTTGCAACTATTATTTTCTCAGAAGACTGTCTTTTACTTAGACTGTATCCAGTTTTTGTTAAAACCAACACAACCAACTATCCAAACTAGTATCATGACTAATAAGGCTGTGTGTTCTATGCACTATGAATACCAACCACAGGCATCTCGCAGACATCAGAGGAAAATCTGTGGCCCCTCATCTGCCCTTGAGATTAATTCAGGGACTGCGAGCTCAATAAAATATTTTGAAATGAGCTACAAATAGGCTTTACAGCATGATATCTATTAAAAAACATATTTTAGATTCAACCTTCAGCCAATTCACGGTCAGGTTCCAACTCCAAAGAAGCTGATATGAATTAAATTATGGTTAAGTGGCTGATTTGATAGAGCAGCTACCGGTGAGGATTCTTTGTCCCCCTATTCCTGAAGGGCCTCTTTTGTTATTACAAAAATCTATTTGCTTCTTGTTGAGTAGAAGAGAAAACCCACTGGTCCACCGGTGACAGATTGGAAAGAGAAGATTGTGAACCCATTCACTCAGGAACCTTTCTTTTCTGCAGAGCCTTTTTCTGTGAATCACTGCAAGTCAATTCATAAATAGTTGTATTCATAAACAAAAATTAACATATTTGACAAAAGGTGAGTGTGTGTGATGTAATTTTGCCAGCATTTTCACTTTGATTGTTAAAACGGATAAATATCTTTTCCCTTGCAGATATATTTTTCACAAGGCTCCTGTTTTAATTTAAAAAATCAGCTTGACTCACTCTATCGAGGTACATCAGTGCACAACCTCAGGAATACAAGACCCACTGTGGATTCACTGTGTGGTGTTTCAAAACTGTGGAATCATTTATTAAGATTTTCAATCATACAATTTCTGGTCTGCCCTCTGCCTCGCATGGGAAGATTCAAAACATTTTGTCCCAAGTAACCGACCAAAAAATCAGATAACCTGATAGTCAACTTTAAATCAGCAGAAATTCAACATGTTCCCTGGCTTCTCCCCTAAGAAGCATAACATCGAGTAGGGTCATTAAAACTGTTCAAGTATATACAGTGTAAATCACTTCTGTTGATGGCTAATATAAAACGTATTAAAACAGGCTTAAAATAATCAAATTGCAGACAATGTTATTGTGTATAATATTTAAATTATGTCAAATTATTATAACTTTAAAAGGTCAGGGTTCATGCTGTTCACGTACTCTCAGATTAAACTGCCAAACTTTTGTAGCATTTTAGCATGTAATTGTAATCGATGTGTCTTAAATCAAACAGCCGTCCCAGGTATAAACTTTTGGAGACTATGGGCCCTTTGTTTGGACGGTCTCATTGTTTGCACTGTGCAGAAGTGTTTGATGAAGGTCAGATGAACATTGGATATCCGGGTGCTGGCAAGATTTGCTCAGAGTTTTGACTATCCAGGAGGATGATGAGGAGTCTGTGGTGATTAACAGTTGAGATCAGGTTTTATCCTTGGTCTTTGGACCTGGTAATGACGGCCCAGAAAGCAGCTAGATGGACACAGTAAATAATGTTAGAGATGGAGGAGAGGATGCAGACCTTACAAGGCCAATTGATGTGTTACTGCAGAGACAAGAGCAAAGACAGGCTCAATATCACTAAACATCTGGAAGATGAAGATGAAGGTGAAGTTCTTGTTAGCAGGGTTTAGGTTGATTGGATGTTGAGCTGAACTGAACATTAAGGTTATTTATGTTCAGCAATTCAGTGATAAACCATTGTTTTCTGGTTGGGACTTTTGGTCCTGCATGTACCAGCGTGGATTTACTGTAAATAAGGTGCATGGCATAAAGACAAGGTTTTGAACTGAATAAGTGAATTATCAGATCAATTCCGCTCTTTATCGCAAATGTTTTTCTTAGTTTAATTATCTGGGATTTATGTTTTTGAAAATACAAACAAAAGTTTTTTCAGTTTTCCACAGCATGAGTGCATGAAATGACAAAGCATTTATTCACATTCTCTGATTTTAGAATTTGTGATGATATGGATGGAGGTGATCTTTAAGAATTTCCATGCGTTTTTTTGTCTACGAAATTAAAGTCAGACACATGCTATAGAATTTGTCTTCTTGCATTTTTGTCTGGTCCATTTATTCTGCAGTTCATCTGTGCAATTGTAGCTCAGCTGGTAGAGTAGGCATCCCCTCAGGTTAGTGGTTCAATTCGTATGCCGAAGTGTCCTTGGTCATAACACTGAACTCCCATTTTCTCCAGACAGTCTGGATTGCAACTTGAATGTTAACTGTGCCGCGATTGGTGTGTGTGAATGTAGTCTAACAAAAAGTAATCAAAGCGCTATTGAAGTGGAGAACATTTCTTTGTTCCTGCTTTTCTGCCTGGATTCCTCCTGTCCTGACTTTATCCCTCATTCATTGCTTATTTCTGTTCCAGTAAGCTCCATATGTTACCACTCAAGTTAAATTCGGCAATAAATTACTTGTGAAAATCCTAAATTCAGTCTCATGTCTCGGCACCTTATACCTGGGTTCACCAGGTCAGCCTTGACAGCGTCCTCTGCAGCAGGCACTTTTTTGGATAAATAGACAAACAAACAGACACAGAAAGAGGCATAATCTGCTTGGCTGATGTAATTTATTCATTGATGCATTCATTTTAATATCATTTGTAAGGTTAGTGACAACGTTTTTCAGTGTGTGTTTGATGCAAATGTACCGTTTTATGTCATATTTGTTTTTTAATATTTTTCACAAGTTTTATTTTCAAGTTTGTTACTTGGATGCTGTCTTATGTCATATGACAGGATTTCAATGGAATTCGTCATTTTTTAAAATCAGCATTCCCTCACTTTGCGTTAGAGACCCTCCTGACTTTTCTTATTGGCCATGTCCTCCCGAGAAGTTCTACTGTACTGAACATCATCACTCCCGCCTTGTCTAAATCCAGCTGTCCTTGGTGCCCGACCAGAATCACTCATGGTAATTAGGATAGTGGCTATATAACTGACAAACCACTCTGCTCAATATCAATGTGCCTTGCGCCATTAAATTTGCTCAGCTGACCTCCAGACCCGGGACACCTCTCGCTTTGATTGGTTATATGTCAGTGACCTTCATCATACATTTTATCGCATTTTATTCACAGCACATTGTTCTGCAGCGGGCCGGCATTGCTGCATCTTTGCTCCATCCATGCTCCATCCTTGCTAACTAGCCTGATGGAATTAAACCCATCTGTCAGTATTTTAGCTAGAGTCAGCAGCGTAACTCCCTCATGGTTATTCAAATGCCCCCCTGACTACCCTATTAATCTCCTGAGCAGCAGGCTTGTGATGCTGCTGAAAGACAAGGCGCTGGTGACTGGCACTGATAGGTTACATCAGAGTTGCTTCTCTGCTTATTTTCATGGAACATACTGTATCAATTGATCTTGGGCCCACAATGTCGCCTGCTTTCGAGTAAAGACGCTGTTTTTCAAGCTGTCAGCAGCAACAAGACTCGATTTATCATTTCTAGGTAGTCTGAAGTCCTGCCTCCGGAATGAAATAGAGTTTTAGTGTTTTAAATATGCCACCGTTTAGCCGGGGGGGTACTTGACATTTAAATCATACATGGCCACTCGTGAGTGTCAGGGAAGAGGTAATGCTAGCAAACATTAGATAATTTCAGGGACAAGATAACCACTGTGAAATAAGTAGTTCAGGGAGGCCACCTTGTTGAAATATGAAGGGCAGTGGTGGCTCCATTCGCTGCCAAGTGCACCCTTTCGACTTAAGTGCCATCAACTGAGTCCTCATTGCTTGACTCCTACCAATTTCTTGTAAAAGAACATGAGCTCTTGGCCTGCCCGCTTAAACAAAGATAATACATTTAAAAGGGTGTTGTTTGGGAAGCAATAACAGCGATTTACAACAGAACTTAAAAAAAATGCATTCACATTAAGTACTGTTTATTTCATACATTAATGGGTGATTGTAGGTATGTTCTTTTGGTGGTTGAGGGCAGGACCGTGTTTATACACAGTATACACACACACACACACACACACATATATATATATATATATATATATGTTTACACACACACACACATATATGTATATCGCATATTTCGTACATTTCTTTTCTTGCACTGTTTTGTGAAATTTAAGTGTTGAAGAGCAGAAAATATAAGGTCCAATTTTCACATTGAAACATCTTGACAAATGGATGCTGATTTACTATCGAGTGGTTTCCTAGCGCCAATATTTTACTAGACCAATAAAATACATCAGTATTGGCAAGATGGAATGACACTAAGTACGAAGCATTCATGGCTGCATAGATGATGAATATACAAAACTTTGGTGTTTTATTCTCCAAAGACTTTTAACTTCAATCACAGTTTCCTAACAAAAACATATCTCAACATCTACTCATGTCATTGGCGTTAAATATCACACACTCCTTCATGTCCTCCTAAGGATGAGATGAACTGATTTCAGAGACTTTGATAAATATCTACAATGGGTGATCAAATAGGCAAGGCCCTGGGAAGCACTTGAAGATAAATATCTTTTTTCATTTTTAATTATACTGTGAGCATGGGGAAAGTATTTATGCGCACAAACAATATATTACCTGCTTGTAATAATGCAGTTATTGAGTACAGGTTAAATCTCTTCTGAGTGCATATTATATTTAATAACTCCTTTACAAACTTGTTTCGACAAGTTATTCTTTGAAATTATGGGGCACTGCACAAATACCAGCAAAACCATCAGGACTAGTTGGTATTTTTTGCCAACAGCCTGTTTCAATACACTCAGCAACCAAACCTCTGTGTGTTGGCACTGACATTTGTTGGTGTATAAGTGTACACTATAAGCCATTTTTTATTTAGCTTAAAGCCCCTATGTGCATATATCCAGCGCACCATTAATCTGGTTCTTCAGTGTGTTTAATACATTATGTAAAGCACTTTAAATTAGTGATTGAAATATGGCAGTGATGTAAATGTGTCTTGCTCTGACTATCCTTCCAACAAAATATCATCAAGATAGTTACAGCAAACCGTAGCTTTATCTTTCATACTTTGAGTTAACGCGATCTTTAAATTACTCACCAGTTTGATGTTATTTTCAGTTACAATTAGATTGTTACTTCATACAAACAAAGCCTCCTATGGATCTTTATGAATAAAGAAATTAGGATTATGAACATCTTAGTAAACAATTCCCAAGATGCCTTTATGTTTCCTGATTGAAAGATATTTCTTGAACAGAAGTCAATAAATCCCTCAAAACAAACAAATGCTCCACTTGACTCGCAGCTGATTTATATGAGAAACGTCAGCGTGTTTGTTTCTGCATGCAGATGTTTCTCCTGAGCCAACAGTTTTGAGCTTGTTCTGAGTCCTTTACCATCTGAATATGATCTATCATCAGATCGGTTGGCTTCGGAGTCCTCCATCTATCACAAAGTCATTTACGTGCAGCCTTCTCCTCTCAACTGCGGGTGGGTGTGTTTATGTGTTGCAGGGGCTCTGATTTATTTCCCCATTTTGCTGGTAGCTTGCATTTCCCACCTCCTCCTGTTCTCACCTGCACTTGCTCCCCAGTCCCCCTGCCTTTTGTGATGGAGTGTCCGCCCTCAGCAGCCAAAAGGGGAACTGCTGGATCAGACAACATTTGTAGACATCAAGACCACTTGAACATTATGGCCATTATAGTCTGGTGATCATAGCAGGCACACAGCCAGGGCTCCATTAGTGGACCAGCTAGCAGAGAGGGGCATGTTGGGAATTTGATCAGGACACAGCCACTACCAACCAGACGGGCAACCCCTCGGTTTGCCCCTTATATTTCGAACAGGAATCCCATCACATAATTGAAGTCATATAGATCATAAGTGACAGAAATGATTAAGTACACAAACTATGTATTTTAAATGAAAAGAGCAACATCTTCTGTATACTTTTATCTTGAAAAAACTCACTCATCTTCAATATTCTACTGTTCCTGAAAAAAATATTGCATCCTTGATATGAGCTTCTAGGCAACTCTTGACAGTTTAAGACATGATATACCCATTATTGACTTGCTTGGAAAACCTTTTTAGTGATCAATTATGGAGCTGAGCAAATTCTGGCTCTGAACATTTATAAAATTCTTGTACACCTTAAGCTCAAGGCATATTTTGAACAAGTCTGTAAAGCGTCATGGAGTTTGATTTCAAAGTGGCATTAAGGGATTACTGCAGTGTTTTGAGAAGAAAAAAAGAAAGAATTGTTACATGATACTAAAGATTTTTTGCTGATGTTGTCTCAACATATATCAAGTCATCAGGTGCCTATGTTAGACATTTTGTGTGATTCCATTTTTCCAATTTAATTTAAAAAAATAAATTGTAAAAGGAAAGGACATTGTGGTGTTTATTAATTTTCATGTTCCCTTCGATCAAACATACCCTGTTTAAAAAAAAATAGAAACAACTTAATTCAATCCCCACGTCATCACTGTGGTTTTGTTTTTATAAGACAGAGCGGACAAACAGTGTTAATTATGCCACCTCTCACAACCATATCTTTTATTTAATTTTCTTTCAAGTTAATTTATATGGATTCAGCTATTCTACATTAACCTGTGCTTCTAATATGCATATAATCAAGCTATCTTACTAAATAGTCCCCTTTTGAACCACATTTCTTCCTTCAGCTTGGCCTGCTTTGTTGATGGGTCAGTCTATGGTTGGAGTTGTTGATGAGGCAGCAGCTTCCTTTTCTCAACGACCCTGAAGGTTTAATCTTTCAGCCTTTGTCCTTGTTGTGCCTGGAGGGTCCTCAGTTCATTACGTTATATACTTATTGAACATGAAAGCAGGATCCCACATTATCTCACATTAGAATTTAGAGTTAAGCGAGTTCATAACTTTTGTACACAACTTACCCAGCCCCCCAGGTAATGCAGTATGTATTGGAAAAACAATAGCACAGAGCCAAAGTCATTAAACTAAACTTTAATAGTTGTCATTTTTGTGGCATCAGTGACTTTGACATTAAAACTTTTGACTTTTTCATAGTTCTATGTTTTGACACTTGTGCATGCAGAAATGGAGACAAAACCACATAAATCCAGTGGGATAATTCAATCAACAAGAACATTTTTTTCTGGTGCCATGGAACAATCTAAATCAAAATAAGTGTCTCTCTTTTAACCACACAGAAAGCCGTTATTTCTGCTGGCTGCATGTCACACACTGTGTCCTATTAGTCAGAACAATTGCTTCACCCAAGAGTGCTTTCTCTGTTTACATATTCAGGTAAATACACAGATGGATGTTACTGCTTGTCTGTATAACAGACAAGCAGTAATATCCATATCTGGAGTTTATCATAAACAGTCAACTCATTCTGTACAAACTTAGAATGTTCTATTTGTACCAGTGTATGGATTTTGGACACACTTTACAAAATACACAACCAAGGCCGTATTAATAAAGTAGTGATTATTCTGTGCAATCTATCTTCAACCCAGCAGTCTATAATTAGAGACTTCCATATTTGATTTTGTATTTTTATTGCAGTGTTTTTTCAAAAAACAAAAAAAGCAACAACAAAAAACTGAATATGTCCTGACCTTTTTTGCCATTTCAAGGGACCATCTTCAAATGTCAAATACATTCACTTTTTTGGCATCTCAGGTCAAGTGGTTTAATAACTACCTCCCTGACAGTTGCCACAGTGTTCTGTTTGGCAACACCCTCACTGAGCCCTCTCTCATGAGGTAGCAGGTTCCACAGGGTTTGATTTTGGGTCCACTGCTATTTTCTCTATATATGGCACCATTTGGGCAGATTTTGTGTTCATTTGAAATCAACTTTCACTGCTGTTCAGATGATCTGCAGCTGTATAAGCCATTTAACAGAGATGGATTGGATTCACTTAAACATGGTGGCTGTTTTGCTGTTGTTAAGAGCTGGTTATCTGCAAATTTTTGGCTCTTCAACTGAAGGTCACGCCTGCTTCGAAATTCTAATCCATGCATTTGTGACATTGCAATTAGATTATCAAAATGCCCTTTAAAATGGGTTGTCAAAATATAATGTCCAGGGCCTGCAAATTGTCCAGCCCACACCAGTCTTTGTTCTGACCAAAGCAAGTCATTAGAATATATTACTCCATAATCTATTACTATATTATGCTCCACTGACTTCCTGTTCAGGAGAGAGAGGGGTTTAAGATGTTGCCCCTCACCTATGAAATAATCAATGACATTTAACCAACTTATTAATCTGACTTGGTGAGGTCATACGTGCCTGGACGCACGTTATGCTCCCAGTGTTCTAGCCTGTTGTGTGTCCCCAAGGTCTGGAAAAAGACTTTTGGCAAGAGAGCCTTTTCTTTTCATTCACCAACACTATGGAACAGTCTTCCCCTTTACATCTTGGAGGCATAATAATAATAATAATGATCTGTCTATCAAAAGTTACATTTAAGGAGTTTAATTAGGTGGAAACTCTTACATGAAGGTGCAGCTGAAATAAAATGAAACAATACATAGCAGTCGGAGGAAGGGGAACAGTGGTGATGAGAGGGTGAGCGTTTGCAGGAAGAAGACGTGGGGGGTCAGAGTGGGAGGAGACTGGATTGGTGCAGGGCAAGGACAGATTTACCATCAAAAATAACCATCTCCTGTCTTGATAGCGATTACGTGATTGGATAAGGAAGAATTTCAATACCCAGATACAGTGAGGTAAAAAGACAATAATAGGTTTGTGAAACTATGGCTTTTTAACTGATATGCAATTTTTTTTGTTTATTTTTATGACAAATTAATTAATTTATCAGAATACTGTAGTGGTGCAACATAAGGTTTGTTCAACATACTAATGTTTTTGATAATGAATATGAAACATCAATATATACTATTAGTGGATATTTAAAAAGAACTGCAAATGATCCTCGGCGGATTTTTCAAATGCAAAAAGTATGTCAATTTGGTTTTTATTTTCACAGCTCAATCCCTGCCGCTAAACTTTTGCAATAGCTTTCAAATAAACTTACGAGCATAGGTTTTTAAAGATCACTGTGGGAGAGGAGTATTTAAATGAATCAGGGCTCCACTTCCACTACTCTCCACTTCTCTCCACTCATGATACCACAGGTCTGCTACCTTGGAGTCACTGATTCCATTAAAAAGCATCCTGAGCTGCTTCATTTCTGCCCGACTTGCTGAAGGTTAATCACAATCTAACGGCAACAACAAAGACAGACTGATGAAATTGAATGAATATTCAGTGGAGAGTGCTGGCTAAATTTTGATAAAACCGATGGTATGATTAACTTCTGTGTCCAACTCCTGTTTAAATAATGATGAATAATAATGAATGAATATTAAAATAATCAAAGCCGAACAGGAGTCCAAGATAGGGCATTATTGGAATTAATCTGTCCTTTTCGCCATGTTTAAAGGCATGCAAACACTTATAGAACACATCCTATTAAAAGTGTATCAAGACCTTCAAAATTTTAAAAATGATAAATGAGTTTTTTTTTTTTAATCCCTCAGCTCAGCTAATAAGATCTATAGCATCATTAATCTTTCAGAAAGAGATGTGTGAATCAATGAACCACAAAGTCATTGAATGCAATCACTGGGCCGCAATAATGCTTAGCTATGCAGCAGCCAATTATTCCCTGAAAAATGTCTTTAACAATGTTACGGACAACTCAGCATAGATGTTGGCCTTTTTAATAGCGCAAAGCAATACAGTCAGTGATTCTAACAAATGGAACCTGGAATCAGCAGAGCAACCTTGAAAGCCCCAGTGCCATAACCATCAGGGAATGACAGAGAGACATTAGCATAATATTCTCAGAGGGAGCGACAGAGAAATAAAGAAAGGGGTATCAGACCAACCTCGCCAAAAAAGCTGACGCGAAAGAAAGGTTATTAAGACATTTCTCTATTTCGTGAATCGATGTGCAACAGATGTACCTGACAGTTTGTGACGATAAGACTTATCAGCTTCATTTACTTTCACATTGCTCGGATTTGTAGATTGTCTTCATAGCAGATCATTAACAACTCAGTACAAAACCGAGGACACCTCCCTTCAGACTTCACAACACTAGTGCAGCTTTCAAAGATTGATTGGTTGAGGAGAAGGTATTGTCTCCTGTAAGGGTCCTGATTCCTCAATAACTCCAAGGTCATGGTGTATCATCATCATCATCATCATCCATTAACTTTATGAACTGGAATGTAATGAACCAAGTGTTAAATACATGCATGCCCCAGTGAAGGTTTGTAAAAAGTCTTGCTGGTGCAAAGGCAGATGCATAAGAGCCTCTGATCAAATCACCACCAGGTGGGCGATTAAAGCAGCTTGTGTAAATCAAACAAAGGTGGCAGTAAAGAGAAGAACTTCAGAGATTCAATAAAGCTGTAGCTTCACATCGATTTTTAATTACAGGTTTTTATTGATGCTTTGAAAGGCTGAGTGGTCAGTTGACGTCACATGACTATAAATCACGGCGTCTAGGTAAAATAAAATACGTGGAAAAGGTTTGGTGCTCAGTCATAGAGCTTATGGACATTTGGATTACTGTAAGTCAAGCAGTTTATTATGATGGAATGATTCATCTGTGCTCCCATTATGCACAGCAGATTCTGTGGAAACCTGGGGAGCATAATGGCCATTAATGTTTCCATCTGCACAGCTCTGTTTTAACTTTCAAGGTTTTCGGAATTGTGTGTGTGTTTAAATGTGTTCATTTGAACAAGCAATCGAATTTCATGTCTGGCTGCCATGGACTTACAAAGTAATCTATATAATCATTTTAAGACAAAAAATAGAACAATCATGCAGCAAGCATGCATGGCAGTGAGTGAAAAGTAAAGTATCGGAGAGCAGTTTTTTTTAGTGTGTGTTTTAAACAGATGCTTCTTTGGCATCTGTTAATAAGCGTTGTGGAAAAACACACAAAAATGACCTATGTGAGACAAGGTCTGTGTTCCAGGTGGAAAAAAACACAATGATCTCATGAAAAATGTTAAAGGGAAGATTGCTTACAAAACCAAAAGGTTTAATGTTGCTAAATAAGTCTCGGGGTCCCACTGGAGATGTAAACACCAACTTTGAACTGGTAACTTTTCACCTTTAAAATGTAACTATTGCCTGTAATTATTTGTTTCTAACCTTACTGTTTCAGCTATGCGAAAGCTGTCCACCAACTAAAATGTGTGTGATTCACAACACTTAATGTCAGTTTTATGTAGACATTGGGTATTTTAGTTTCAGTACCACATCCCCCCACTTAGGCTCCGAACAATCAAACTCAAATTTGTTGCATGCGTTACAAACAGATAAAGAAAAATAAATGTAAAAAAACACACACACACACACACACACACACACACACACACACACACACACACACACACACACACACACACACACACACACACACACACACACACACACACACACAGTGTAGGAAACCCAAAGCACACGATAGTACCATCACTCACTCTAGAAATTGCAAACTATATAAATGACCAAACAAAAAGAACAATATTGCGGTCAATCAAAGCATTAGATTTAGTGTGACGGAATCCTTAGCTTTCTGCTGACAATATTTTGTCCTTGTATCTTGCACTTACCCAGCCTTCTATCCAATGTCTCTCCTCCTTTCGAAGTCCCCCTGCCCTCTTTAACTGCTTCCATTAAGTCCCTGCTATCTTCACTGAATCCCCCCATGGGGTAGCGAATGTCTCAGTACATCATCTGAGCTAAGCGCCACAGTCATGTCTTTAACATTTTTCATTGTATCCCCCTAATCCTCACTTGGGTCCTACTCTGCTACGGTCTAACTCTAGAACATGTCAATTAAATTTGATCCATTGCAAGCTGCGAGCCAGTGAGAGCCAGGATAGATGAAATTGAAAGAAAGAAAAATCTAAAATCTTAAGTCTTTGGATTAAAAGTCTGGTTTTTAACTAAAATGTTGAAGAGAACATTCGAGGAGGGTGTCTGAAGCAAATCGCATTCATCAGAGAGAGTCCAAATGGTTTGGACCCCCAAAACCTAGATCAACACGTAGAAACACCAGACATTACTGATAATCATGAACTATATGGCCAAAAGTATTCGCTCACCTGCCTTGAGTATGACCTCAAAGTGACATCCCATTCTTAATCCATAGGGTTCAGTATGATTTTGGTCCACCCTTTGCAGCTATAACAGCTTCAATTCTTCTGGGAAGGTTGTCCACAAGGTTTAGGAGTGTGTTTATGGGAATTTTCGACCATTCTTCCAGCAGCGCATTTGTGAGGTCACACACTAATGTAGGACGAGAAGGCCTGGCTCTCAGTCTCCGCTTAATTAATTCCAAAGGTGTTCTGTCGGGTTGAGGTCAGGACTCTGTGCAGGCCAGCCGAGTTCATCCACACCAGACATGTCATCCATGTCTTTATGGACCTTGCTTTGTGCACTGGTGCACGGTCATGTTGGAAAAGGAATGGGCCAGCTCGAAACTGTTCCCACAAAGTTGGGAGCATGGAATTGTCCAAAATTTCTTGGTATGCTGAAGCTTTCGGAGTTCTTTTCAATGGAACTAAGGGGCCAAGCCCAGCTCCTGAAGAACAACCCCACACCATAATCCCCCCCTCCGACAAAGTTCACACTTGGCACAATGCAGTCAAACAAGTACTGTTCTCTTGGCGACCGCCACACTCGTCCATCAGATTGCCAGATGGAGAAGCGCAATTCATCACTCTAGAGAGCACATCTCCACTGCTCTAGAGTCCAGTTGCGGTATGCTTTACACCACTGCATCACTTGGGGATGTGTGGCTTGGATGCAGCTGCTCGGCCATGGAAACCCACTCTATGAAGCTCTCTGCATACTGTTCTTGAGCTAATCTGAAGGCCACATGAAGTTTGGGGGTATGAAGCGCTTGACTCTGCAAAAAGTTGGCGACCTCTTCGCACTGTGTACCTCAGCATCCGCTGACCCCGCTCCGTCAGTTTACGTGGCCTACCGCTTTGTGGCTGAGTTGCTGTCGTTCCCAAACACTTCCATGTTCTTAAAAAACAGTTGACTATGGAATATTTAGGAGCGAGGAAATTTCACTACTGGATTTGTTTCACAGGTCGCATCCAACTTAGCCAAACAGTTCCACGCTGGGATTCACTGAGCTCCTGAGAGTGATCCAGTCTTTCACAAAAGTTTGTATAAACAGTCGGCATGCCAAAGTACTTGATTTTATACACCTGTTGTCATGGAAGTGGTTGGAACACCTGATTCCGATTATCTGGATGGGTGAGTGTAAACTTTTGGCCAGTGTATGTTTATTTAGTTAGTTCTGTTTCTTCCTTTTTTAGATCATATTTTCAGGCACTGCTCTGCTGTGAAAATTGAAAAAAAAAAAACTATTTAAAAAGCATTAAATTAATTATTTTTGTTCCTGCCACTTGGGAAAAAAAACTCTGAGATGTGCAGTTTTGATATTTTTTGCAACCTTAGACCTTAAATGTTCAAAATATTTATGAAACTAGGGAAGCTTGGACATATTGGCGATATATCAGTTCTGGGATTTCATACACCTCGGGAAATGGCCGATGTCTTGGTTTGTAGAAATGATGAAGGATGGAACTTTACTTTATTTAAGAACTTTACACCTGTCCTGTTTGTAAAGTTTGATTAAACTTTGTTTTTTGTGAATTTTATGAAAGTTTAATGTAATTGGTCCAGCACAAATTAATCAAAAGGATCGTCTCCATTGCCAAAGCAAGTAGTTTAAACAGAACATCTAATTTGAAGTCATATTTAGCATCAAGCAGGTGTTACACAGACAGAATTGGCCATACTGAAAGACTTCCATTTGATGAAGGGGTATCCACTATATTAACTCACATATAATGTTTGGAGTATAAATGGAGGTTATTGTGTCTTTTCAATTTTCCTAACAAATTGACAGACTGAATCCCCGTGGAGCTGAAACTGCTGAGGACCGCCAGACAGCGACGGGCAAAGACATTCATTGGAATGCAGCTGTTCACCCTTGTTGCTAATAGGATAAGACTGTGGGATCCAAGGAGAGGTGAAGGTGAACTCAGCTGCAGATCGCTTATCTCTACTGGAGTGGCCACAGCTGGACCACATGCATTCCAGATGTAAATCTTTATTGATGTCATTTAGACAGAAATGTGAGGTCATAGTCTGACTTACACAGTAATGTTTAACACTCATTTTCTCACTCCAGTGGTTTTTTATATTTATTCATGTTCCTGACAACTTTTCCTTCTTTTCATGGTGCAACATTGAGACTCATAAGACTGACATGCGGAGCTACAATACAAACTATTAAACCCTTGAGTTAAATTAATCTAATCATGACTTCACTTACAAGTAATGACCTCTACTATGATGAATTTAAGGGGTGATCATACCAAGCTTACACTTCCACTCAATCACGAGTAGAAAAGGAACAATAACTTTAATTCTCTCACCAGTGGTCGGTGTTTGCCAAGTAGAGCAAAGTCACTGTAAAATGACATAAATCAGGAACTATTTTCCAAATGCAGCATGTCATAACAATTGAAAAGAATCACTAACAAGAGGGAAACTCAGAGTTGTTAATTACAATTTCTTTTCCATTGAAGAACAGTGCTACTTTTAATTTTGAACCTAGTGTTTCATTTTTGGAGGGAGCAAGTTTGGGTATCTCTTTCGACCGATGTTACACAGCTTTTAAGAGGAAAACCGTTCAGGACTTGATACTCATTCATGCAGGAGGAAGAACGATGGTCGTGGCTAGGCTGATGAAGATAGCAGACTGATCATGATGACAACAGACTAAAACATGAGAGTCTTATAAAGATTGATCAAATAAGACACTGAGAAAAAGCCACTTGAGATCTTTATGATGTAAAGCTGCTGTACGCTCAACCAGAGTGAAGGAAGTGGCAGCTGATAAAGAATTTGCCGGTGAATGGCTAAGTGAACCTTTTACCTTCAGTAGGTTGTTTTTTTGTTTTTTTTGACAACGTTGAACATTTTTGGAGGTCTTTCCACATCTTGCTGCACTGGGAAATAATGAGTGAATCACTATAAATTTGCATAGTTTTATCAGGTGCAGTATTTTAAACAAAAAAAATCAAGAGTAATTAAGAGCCTTCTTGTAAAACTCTGTTTTTTTTAATCAATACAAATGAATTAATCAATTGGATGGATCTCTTTGTGTTTCAATGATTCATGAAAATCAATTCAGTTGTCATGTTTGATAAAGATATTTTGTTGCTGTGTATGTGCCTTGAATATTAACGATCAGATTTGCTAAAAGGCATGTCCAGATCACATTCAATTTAATCACCATTTTATAAAAGGTAGACATTTTCATTATTACTTTAGGAAACAGATGGGTACAAAAAGTATTCAGACCCCTTTAAATTTTGCACTTTGTTTCATTGCAGCAATTTGCTAAAATCAAAAAAGTTCATTTAATCTCTCATTAATGTACACTCAGCATCCCATCCTGACAAAAAAAAACAACAGAAATGTAGACATTTTTGCAAATTTGTTAAAAAAGAAAAACTGAAATATCACATGGTCATGAATATTCAGACCCTTTGCTCAGTCTTGAGTAGAAGCACCCCTTTGAGCTAGTACAGCCATGAGTCTTCTTGGTAATGATGCAACAAGTTTTTCATACCTGGATTTGGGGATCCTCTGCCATTCTTCCTTGCAGATCCTCTCCAGTTCTGTCAGGTTGGATGGTGAACGCTGGTGGACAGCCATTTTCAGGTCTTTCCAGAGATGCTCAATTGGGTTTAGATCAGGGCACCGGCTGGGCCAGTCAAGAATGGTCACAGAGTAGTTCTGAAGCCACCCTTTTGTTATTTTAGCTGTGTGCTTAGGGTCACTGTCTTGTCAGAAGGTTAACCTTTGGCCCAGTCTGAGGTCCTGAGCACTCTGGAAGAGGTTTTCTTCCAGGATATCTCTATACTTGGCAGCATTCATCTTTTCTTCAATTGCAACCAGTTGTCCTGTCCCTGCAGCTGAAAAAAAAACACCCATAGCATGATGCTGCCACCACAATGTTTCCACTGTGGGGATTGTAATGGGCAGGTGATGAGCAGTGCCTCATTTTCTCTGCACATACCGCTTAGAATTAACGCCAAAAGGTTCAATCATGGTCTCATCAGACTCATTCTGATCTCATTCACACCAGGGAATTTCTCATAGTCTGGGAGTCCATGTGTTTTTGGCAAACTCTATGCGGGCTTTCATATGTCATGCATTGAGGAGAGGCTTCCGTCGGGCCACTCTGCCATAAAGCCCTGACTGGAGGAGGGCAGCAGTGACATTTGACTTTGTGGAACTTTCTCCCATCTCCCTACTGCATCTCTGGAGCTCAGCCACAGTGATCTTTGGGTTCTTCTTTACCTCTCTCACCAAGCTCTTCTCCCACGATTGCTCAGTCTGGCTGGGCGGCCAAGTCTAGGAAGAGTTCTGGTCGCCCCAAATTTCTTCCATTTAAGGATTATGGAGACCACTGTGCTCTTAGGAAACCTTGAGTGCTGCAGAAAGTCTCCAAATGAAGGAGCAGAACCATCTCAGGGAAGATCAGAAGAAATGGACAGCATGTGAGTTAAATACGAGTCACAGCAAACGGCCTGAATACTTAGGATCATGTGATATTTCAGTTTTTCTTTTTTGTATAAAAAAAAATAAATTTGCAAAAATTTCTAGATTTGTTTTGTTCTGTCAAAGTGAGATGCTGAGTGTACATCAACAAGAAATAAAATGAACTTTTTTTGATTTTAGCAAATGGCTGCAATGAAAAAAAGAGTGAAAAATTTAAAGGGGGTCTGAATATTTTCCGTACCCACTGTATGTGACTAAATCAGTCACATTTTGACTCTAGAACGTTTCATGCACTGAAAGCAACACTGGGAGATAGGAGCTTTACACAGAAACAAACAGATCTCAGAGGAGGAATAAAAGTGCAGCAAGACTCCTTATCCACAAGTTATAGAAGCATCAAAAATCTGTTGAAATGCTGCAGTGTTTCTTTATTTTCTTGACTCCTGAATTTTTTAAAGTGTCTTTAGGTACTACAAGATGGAGCAGCCACAGATTGAAATATACAACGTACAGCTTGCACGGAGGATCGCAATAATCCTCAATCACAGCGAGGTGTAAGCAAATTGTGACAGTAAAAGTTACAGGCATGGTTAAATAACTTTGCATTTCTTAGCCAGTTATTCAAGAAAACTTAAGGTGCTATTGTTTTTGTAAACTTGCTTGTAAAAGCAGATTTTCCTGTGCCTTTAAAGGCTAAATGACAAATTGTTACTCCTAAGCCATTTGGTGATAGAACGCAATATAATTTTTTCTGGTATATTCATCAGGCAGTGACCTTTTCATTTTGTGTGAGTTGAGGGACTAACGCCTCACAGACCCCCGGGCTTTATGCTCAAACTCTGACCTGGAAAGAAACGACCAATGCATTTCAGATGTATAATGTATGTTCTCATTTTCACACACCGCCGAGTCTGGGGTTGTGCTATGTTGTCGCTCTCCCCATCACCCTCCCCACTGATCTGGGTTTAACATTAATGTCCATCCCACTCTTCAGAAGTGTCTCTCTGACACTGCAAAATGAAGTTCCAAACTACCTCTCTCTATGTTTTGCAAAACTATCAATCTCAGAAGGGCTTATATAGTAAATATGAATTTCCAAGGTGATCATTATCAAACCAGAGAATTTCTGACCAGACGTGGAATGTTCGGGCGACACATTTCAAAATTCAGTTGGACATCTTTTGACAATTATCAAAAGATAATAATCAGCCTTATTGTGATCAAGTTTGTTGTTTCAATTGTAGAAAGACATCTGAAGGGAAGTTTCAAGCACAAGTCTCAGTGCAGAATGGAAATACAGGTTATTCCTGAAAGGGTGACATTAGTGCAGTCATGTTAACGGTGACCTTTACTGGTAATTGGATCAGTCTTATCAGCCTTTACAATGCCAGTCATGTCCTGCACGTATGTGAAAGGCCACTATAGTTTGTTTGCTTAATGTGAATCTGACCTTACCTAGTATAAGATGTCTTCTAGGTGTACTGTGAAAGAAGTTGTGACCTTCAGAAGTTCAGGGGGAGAAAAAAAAAAATGGACTCTTGTTTTACAGCAACAGAATCTGTATTGCAACATTAGACTTTACAGCTGAGATGGATAACCGTCATCAAATTTGGAATATCTTGTTAACACAAAAGTCATGTTACAGCATATTCCCATCTTGATGTTTGAAGCATTTGATTTGTTAATCCATTAAACTTCTAAATTAGTTGTTGGCTGTCTCCTCATGCTCATTTTCACAGCCTTTACCCCCTGCACTCATTGCAAATTTGTAAGTTTTTGCATCTTGCAGGACAAATGACAAAAAGGGCAATTGTAAATTAACAACACATCATCGTATCAGTGACTAATATTGCTGTCATTGAGCTGAACGCAGGGCGGTCAAGGGAGGCAGGGGAGGCAGAAAAGGCAGCGCGCAAGCGCGAATGCAAGCTCAAGCTCAAGCGCAAATGAACATGTTTCACTTGTGTTTGTGCGCAGCCTCCCCTGACCGCACGTCCCTGACTGAACATAATCCTGTTGATTAAAAAAAAGAAATTAAACAACCTGAAGTGAGGCAAATGCGCAATACAACCAATTACAAGATTTAAACTCATATATACGCAAAATACTATATTAATGTGATTCATGCCTTTTAGTTGGCATCTGACACCAAGAACATACTCTGTTAAATGTCACTGCTTACTCCCCCACACAAAATGGATCACTCTTAATGTGCATAAAGTCATAAGTGGCTCTCTAAAGCCACAGAGTGGCTATGGCAGCTTTAAGGCCAGAAAAAAGTCTGCTAACCGAGGAAGACTGATTATTACCAATGCCTTTTGGAAAAATTACAAACCACTGGATCAGTGTGTATACTTCCTGGATAGAAAGCCGTCAACACATACAGAGTAACGACATGAGACTGCAGGTTTGAAAGGTTAAGTGGCGATAAGACAGATGCTGCCTGGGATCTGAAGGTCCGTTGGGAAGGAATAAATAGAGCAGGGCAAAAATCTTGACAGATCCAACCACACAATATACTTTTCATTTTCAATATTAAACGTTACTACGTTAAGCATAATAAACAACTGCTCTATGCTTTAACAAGAGTCTGGACAGGCTCTAGAACTCAGAATACGCTATGGATCAAATGAAAGTATTTCTCAGACAGGCCGCAGCACTTTAAAAGCTTTGTTAATGTTGTTAATCTTTCATTTTTATATTCAACAGGTCAATGACACAGGCCCACAGAGGTCCACCTCCCTCTTAGTCTGAATCAAACAATTTAAACAAAATTGAAATGTAGATGAAAAAAAAAAACAGTTCTTGTCGAAAAAAAACATCCAAAATGAAGTTAACGAATACAAAATCTAGTGGATTTAATTGTGTTTTACAACCAAGTATTATTTCCATCTATCTATTGTCATTATTGCAAAACCTCACTTAATTAAGAAAACAATTTAAAAAAAAAATTCAGCGTGTATGGGAGTAATAAGATTTTCAAACCTTCATATTAGGGGAGGATACATTTTCATAAAACATGATAGTTTACTATCTGTTCATTTTAAGTTTGACAGTAGAAATTTGCTTTCATTGTTTCCCAATAAATGTTTTAGGAATCGATTTTAAAAGACAACGGCTGCTTTAGTTCAATATGTGATCCATTCTTGTTACATATGCAAAAAAAAAAAAAAAAAAAAAAATTAAATCAAAGAACTGAATCTCCTTCAATGGAAGCCAGACACCAAGCCCAAAGCCGCAGCACAAGCAATAGTGCAGCTCCACGTCCTATGGAATCGACAACATTGTTCACACAAATGAGGAGTAAAGACCAAAGATGTGCCCCCAGAGTCTTTAACCGTATTTCAGCTGAGTAGAAAGCATTTCTCCTTCTTTTCATCCAATATTGATTTCCTTTAACAGTCTTATCTTCTACAGGGTAACCCCTAAATGTACACTTAACACAGTTATATGAGCTTTAGACCTTGTATTAGTGTCATTTAATCTGATGCTATTATTAGAATAGAAATTATAACATGCATCTATCATTGATCTTTTCCCTAGTATTTACAAATGATTATTAATAATTAAGCAGTGCCTCGAGGGTATAATATGACACCGCTTTACTCTAATTGACTAATTCACTTGCTCCTAACCCCTTTGGCTCAAAGTCCTTAAAATGCCGCTAAATCCAAATTTGTCCCTCAAAGGCTCTGACCAATGTCACAAGAAATATTCAAATATGAAAGGAAGATTTTGGGATATCTGAAAAATGGAGATTTGATTCTGAAATCTCCAGAAATTCAAACTTATCCGGCACAATAACTAGAAACAGGGTGATGGATTCGGCACCAACATATATGTGATTACCTTTTTGCAGCATCAACTGTCAAGCTACCTTTATTGATATAATCAATGCTTGTCAATGTCTGCTAATCTCGCCGGATTTTAATTACATTTACATGACCACCAGCAAATGAGAACTGAGTGAGAAACCAGCTTATTTATATCCGGTGTAATGCCCCGTCATCAAAACTCATTTTTTTGATTTCAAGTGTAAATGGCTCATCTGTCAGGTGTGAGTAAAAAAATTGACTCCAAGCAGGAAACACCCAACTCCTCACAGACTTCCATTAACTTAAATGCTAAGCTATTAAATTTAGGCTGTAGCTATCAAACCAAAGGAACTAAGTCCACTAAAGAAATGGGTTCACATAAAAAACATTTCAGTGCACTCTGGGAGGGAATGGTGAACCGCATCAAAACCTCCAGGTCCCCTGCGGATAAATTCTATTTCCGCATTGTTTCTTCAGGAAGGACAGCGGTTCAGCCAAGCAGAGACAATAATACCGGACAGAAAATCAATTACTTTTAAAATCAGGACTGACTGTACAGGTAGCATTTCTCTGGGTTTTCAGTGCATTTAAGGGTGAAGAAAACATCAACAGTAATTTCTATAAAAATGTTAGAGTAGCTGTCACACTCCTAATTGTTGTCTGCGCAAAACACTTAAGAGAGGTACTGTATGTTTCCTTTCACTGCGTCAGTTTTATTTTAACAGAAGGTACTCTGCATTCCAAAACAACTGTCAAAGACACTGTGAGCGAAAAAGGCCTCTGTTCATCTCCATCAGCAGTGTTTCACCACTATTAATATTACGCTCATGTAAAATGCACTCTATTTACATGCAGTTTGTGGACCAGTCAACTTCCAGTTCAGTGTTATTGTCATTTCAGACTTTTGCATTTGCTGAACTCCCTCAGTGAACTTTCAGCAAGCAGACAAATCAATACAGGACATTACTTTGAAAAACATTAACATTATGGCCTCCTACATGCATCATTGCAGTTTTCTCAAGTGGAAAATGGGCTTTCAAACCTCTGAGCAAGGTTCAGATTATTCCCTTTAGATCTCTGCGTTTTCGCGACGCTATAAATTTCAAAGGCTGTTCCCTTGTAGAAAAAAAAAAATATGGCAGAGTGATTTCTCTATGAAATTTCAGGAGGAAGACGGTGTAGGGAGACATGGTCCGAGATCGCCCTGAGCAGCACACAAAGACTCGCATCATAAAGGGAGTGGCATTCACTTTAACAACAGGAATCTGATTTTGCTGTCCCATTTTCACTTGTATCATTATTGTAGACCTCTATATCCTGGAGACTAGAGGCATCTGTATCGTCTCCATGGCTGCTTGCAGTGGTCCTGAAGGCTAGGCCTCCAATGAAAGGATACACGCTTTCAGTGAACAAGTCTCTGATGTTATAATGAGGGAGTTCTGGGTCTTGTCTTTCAGGCTTAGTGATACAGTTAACTTCCATGGCTTTGTTTCTTTGATAGTACTTTGAAAACTTATTAAAGATGATTGTTATGGGCAGAGCCACCACTAAGAGTCCACAGATAATACACAATGTGGCCACTAACTTGCCTGCAAATGTCACTGGGCAGGTGTCCCCATAACCCACCGTTGTCATAGTGATGGTGGCCCACCACCAGCCTGAAGGAATAGTGCCCAAATCTGTGCTTTTCTCCTCTTTCTCTGCAAAGTAGATGAGGGCTGAAAAGATGGAGATCCCCACGGAGAGGAAGAGAAGCAGCAGACCCACCTCATGGTAGCTGTGGCGTACGGTGGCACCCAGTGCCCTCAGCCCGATGGAATGGCGAGCCAGTTTGAGGATTCGTAGAACCCTCATGAGCCGCAGAACCTGCACCACTTTGCCTACGTTTTCTATGTCCTCGTTCTCCTCTGCACTCTCCTCATCAGCTGTCTCCAACGCCAAAGTGGCATAAAACGGCATGATGGAGGCAACATCAATGATGTTTAAGGGGTTTCCGAGAAACTTCCTGCGGGAGGGAGCCACAATCAGCCTGATGATGAACTCTGCCGAGAAGCAGGCGATGCAGATTTCCTCCAGGATGGCAAGCACGGGGTCCTCGACTGGCCGGTCGTTATCATCCACACGCTGAAACTCTGGCATGCTGTGCACGCACATGGCGATGATAGAGGTCAAAACCACACTGAGAGACGCAACAGCGATGACCTTTGAGGCCCGTGAATGACCTGGATCCTCCAGCCTGAGCCAAACGTAGCTCCGAACCTCTCCGCACCAGGCCCCCTTAAACATAGCCAAGTCTTTGTCAAGAGCCGACAGCTCCTCAAAGGAGGAGTCGAAGCTGGGCTGCCTGTCGTCGCTTCTGATGTCCCAGTCTCTATCTTCGATGTACTCCTTCTTCTCATGGAACCAGTTGCTGCAACAGGAACTGAGGTGGAGCTCCTGGATGCCCCAGTACTCGATCTCCTGACTGAAGGAGAAGACACAGAGCTCCTCCATCATGTGGATGCGTCCTGTGTGATAGAAGTTGAGCACACAGAGGAAAACCCTGGGATTCCTGTCAAAATAGTACTCCCTTTCTGCAGGGCAATAGTCGTCACACAGCTCCAAGATTGCTGCCTCGCTTTGACAGCGCAGCAGACGGGCCAGGCGGGTGTGAGGGAAGCGCAGCACTGTGTCTTGATCCACCTCATACCGTACCCCTCCCACGTTGAGGTGGACCCGGTGCTCCTCCTTCCCGCGCTGGTGGAGGATTTGTCCATACCCCATGGTCCTGATGACACATCAGGAAACATTACTACAAGAAATTAGGGCAGTTTATGGATTTTTTTTTCATCTTTTTCTTAAAAATGCCCTGCAAAACATCTACAGTAACCCTCACAAGTGAAGCTGATACGTGGACAGATGACTATCCATATATTTTTGACCGCTCTGTTTGTAGAACACATTAGTCCTCTGATGGGAAGAAGAAGAAGAAAAAAAAAAAAATCAATACCACACACAGGAAATGGACTGTGTGAGAGGAGAAGCGAGCAGTCCTGTCACTTCTCACACGGCACAAGTACAGGGTTTGTACAAGAGGTATCGCATTACAAGACAAACTAGATGAACTCGGAGGAAATGAGGGGCAACAAGTTGAAACTGAACCTGCGCATCATTCACAGAGCTGTTTTAAGAAGGGGATCGTTTTCAAACGTGTTCCTCCCTTCTTCAAGTATTCAGGACGCGGTAAAGCCGACATCCAATCAACATTTGATTCTGCTAAATTCTAGTTATCAGCCGTTCTCTAATTTCAATCCAATGTATAAATGAAGGGCTGCATCCTACCTGCACCCGGGGTCTTGTTTTCCATGAAAATATCCGGCTTGGAGCTTTTTACAATGTTCTTAGATTTTGCAGAGGACGACGGGACGGAGGAGAACGGCGCTGCAACGACTCCGTGGACGGGACATGGAGAGCAGAGGCGGGACGAACAGTACACGGCAGTTTGCTCCCTTTTACAGGGAGCAGGGAGGGGCGTGGGGTGTCGAGATGTCAGAGGAAAACACGCACCTCATGCACTTTCTTTGGTAATCCATCCGTTTGTTGTTCTTTTAATGGGATCCAACTGTGCAGTGTTGTGGATGGTTTTTTTTGTTTTGTTTGTTTGTTTGAGGAAAGCCTGTTTGAGGTCCACTACTTGAATCATTCTTTGGCGGTGAAAATGAGAATTACGTTGTTTTGTTATTTTCTTATGAAGAAGCGAAGCAGATGTGGGGATTTTATGTGGCTAAAATACTTCAAAAACTCAAAAGTGGTGGATCCTCTGTTTGAACTTTCTAACTCGGGCGAGCAACTGGTTTACAAATACGCCGCCTCATTATTCATTTTCAAATAAAGCAGTCAGACAGACATACAGACAGAAAAATAGATCGATAGTCTCTTTTCTTTCGGCTGCTGTCTTCACGGATCGCCAGGATTATTTTAAATAATTCAAGTCTACCAACCTCTTTCCCTCGACTCCCCGGAGCCTCACGCTTTGGCTGTGGTCCTTCTCATTCACACACACTTGTATTTAGTGTTTCCGCAGCTAACCGTCATTCCTCCACCAGCCCCTGCTCTCCCTCCATAACTCATCTCCAACAACTCCAACATGGTTTTTTTTTGATTCATTCAAAGTTTGCTCCAGAATGTCTCATTTTGGATAAGGGATTTACATACAAAAATGCAGTGAGACATCTCCCCTTTATCTTGCTTTGGTTCGCTGATTTACTTTTTGACTGCTTTGTTCAAAGAGGAGCTGAGGATGACAGAAATGACCTTTGAAATGTCTTTTCGGGGCTTTTTGGATGTCCTCATCACACCTTAATTGGCTCCACCTTTGCACAGCTGTATTTGATGGGCTGGATCTTTCCTCAGTCATAAAGTCTCGTCCCTGCACAGTCTTCCCTGAAACTGGCTGAAACAGGGAAGCTGAGGTCACGAGGTTCCTGCTCTGTTTGAACTATGGGGCCACTCTTTGAACTGAGGTCAGTAAATGCATTGCATTTTTTTTTGGGGGGGGGGGGGTGTATTTGGCTGTTCACCAAAAAGAAAAATAACTTCTTTCAGGTGGCTTATTCTCCTAATTGCAATTGTAAACACCAAGGCTCTAAAGAAACTGACGACACAGCCTTTTGGTGAGTTCTCTATTCTTTCCATATACAGACCTACATGGACAATTGTAACTGGTTTCTTTCCATTTGTCGTCCCAGATATCCAGTCAAAATGTCTTGGGAATATCTGGCGTGTGGATGTTGGCCCTCTGGAAGGACAGCTTCTTGATGTTGCAGCTGTCACCAGTAAGTTTTGGTGATGTTTGTTTAAATGTTTTCACTTTTCTTCACTTCCTGTACTTTTTTATTTATTTTTTTTTTTTTAGATGGCACAACTATTCTTCTCACATCAAAAGTGGCATCGCAGTGTGGCTTCAGCATCCGCTATCAGATGGCTAATGCAATAATTTATGCCTCCCTTCAAAATTGTTTTGCACACAATGTGGTAAAGTGCAAGTTTAATTTGTAAGCAAAGGACCCTTTAAAACTTGCAGAGATTTAAATTTTGCTCTTATCATCCATAGGATGATAAAGAATTCACAACAGTTTTAATCATTCGCTTGTATGGCAATGAAGTGGATGATGAGGAGGAAACTTACCAGGTGGCTGAGACCTGCAGCTATAGTTCCTGGGCTACCAGAGAAATTCTCTGTGCCCCCAACTTTGTGGAGGTAAGTGCTGTAGAAGGATGGGCACATGGTTACTGCACGTAAGGAAAGCTGGGTTTTCACGCTGGCTAAATTTCTAGGTCTCTGTGGACAAGACGGTTCCAGAAAATTATATATTCTCTAAGTCCCATGTCCAAGGGGCTGAGGCCCAGCTGGATGGCTCTCGACAAGCCGCTGAAGTGAGACTTGCTAATATGATGGCAGACACTTTCAATTTCAATGAAATTGAACATTGCAATTGACTATCTTAAACCCAGACACTCCTGGATGTGGGCTTCAGAATCTCCACACTAGTCGTCTTAACACCTGAAGAACGGGTCATGACCGTGATGGATGCCCAAAGAACTGGTTATGGAATAGGAAGCACACCATCAAGACTGGTTCTGCGAACTTCGATGAGTACTCTTGAACAAACTACAAAAGTTGTAAGTGAACCGCAGTTTAAAGAAGTTTGGCTGGGCAAGTTACTATCTTGCCACTTAAAACCTATAATCTGTTGCAGGAAGGAGGCGTGCCTATGACAGTGCTTAGAACTTCTGTAATCTTTGAGAAGAAGCAATTTGTAACCCAAATTGAAGCTGCAGCTGCCTGTCCAATAATGCAGGGTAATTATATGACTGTACAAAAACTGACCACAGTGTACAAGAGCCTTTTAACAAAGCAATGAACACTTGGGCCATAGTGCATAATTCTCTTAGTCTCAGTTTGTTAAACAGCCTTTACTGTGTAGGTGAGCACATCAATATCCAGAACTAAGGTCGCTGGTATCAGGATTTCTGTGTTTGTCATGTACAGGAAGTGTGTTCTTCACACAAAACATGATCACCTGGTACTTGCCCCGGCATATTCCCTCACTGATTTCATCCAGCCTCTTCAGACAGTTAGAGGTGCATGTGGGCATTAATGGCATGAGGCTTGAACCTGCTGAACTGAAGTCCAGACAAGTATCCCTGTATGAGACTGACCAGCACATCATCCTTGATATTCCTATTGGTTCAGCTGGTGGCTACTTTAAGGTAACTGGCAACAAGACCTTAAAATGATAAAACAGAAGTTGTAGAAAAGGTCAACTTTAATTTTATCGGAAGACTAGTCTCCCTTCCTCTGGCTTTAACTGATGGGGAATATAGGACTTTTTTTTTTTTTTTTTTTTTTTTTTTTTTTTTTTTTTTTTAAAAATTAAATTTTAAACCACCCCCAAATTTTTTTTCACCCCCCCTTCCAGAGGGGGTTT
>CAAKHD010014558.1:250868-273307 GCA_901007705.1 Fistularia tabacaria
CTATGTGGGTGGCACGAGGGAGGGGGGGAGAAGCGGACCCCGCCAGTGGGGTGGTGGGGGGGGGGGGGGGGAGGGGAAAGAGAAATTAAAAAAAAAAACCCTCACAACCTGAAAGTTTAACCTATGAGGTTAACTTTTTGCCTGGAACAGAGACTCACAATCTCTGAGCGGCTGAGACATCAAAGGTGTAGTAATTGGGAACAAAACTTTGTATCTGGTATCTTCTTGGCTGTTCTCTTCCCTCCATAGCATCTCAAGCATGGGCTCAATAGTGTAGCTTGTATGGTACTGGTAATCTGGGGCATGGCTCTGAAATATTTAGGATTGTTAATAAAAACCATGCAGATGCTGTGACTTGAAATTTTTGCATAACCAATTCAGGCTGTCAAACCTTGTTGTAACCATCAGGAGATCCCACTGGTATCTCAATAATAATGTGATACTCTGTGGCAGAAAGTGTGTAACCCCGCACAGCCATTTGAGATTTATCCAGCCTCTGTCCATTGACGCCCATGTGAGTTTCTAGCATTTTAATTCTGCCATCAATCAAGGGCGTCACACGGCGGGGAATGTGCCAGGAGATTAGATCCTCCGTGAAGAGGACGCCATCTAATACAAGACATATTAAGATATGCAGTGGAGCCAGTGTTTTAAGCCAAAGTGATACCTACCTGTAGGACAAGCAGCAGCCATGTTCATGATTGTCAAACCCTTTGCGGACTTGTAGTAAGTGCTCACACGGAGGATTTCCATGGGGACGCCACCCACCTGAAAGCAGTATTTGTTTTATGGGGAGGGGGGAAAAAAAAAAAAAAAAAAAAAAAATTCCCCAGAGACTTTACAGCTTACATCCTCAGAATAAGTCTCAGCTGTATTGTAGGGGCTTCGCACAACCAGGCGGTTTGAGGTATTCATTGCACTGTATCCAGCTTGTTCAGCTTCTCTCTGCATCATGACCACTGGTTCAGGGGTGTAAAAGGTCATCTTCCAGATACCATGCTCTGCACGGGAAGGCTACAGCCAAAACACACTTTAGTCAGTCAAGTTAATAGACTACAAATGCAAGAACTTGAAAGACACCTACACCAGGAATGGTTGAGGCATCGGAAAGCTGTCCCTTTGCATCAGTTTGTACTTCAGGTGAAGCTATGTAGTGGGATACCTGAAAGGAATGGGGTAATTCCACAGTGAGTCATCATGGTGTCATGAAGGGGGGGGGAAGAACCACACCGAACTTACTTCCATGTAGTTTCTGTCACACAGAATCTCCTTGGAGGCCCATTGAGAATAGGTACAGGTCTGGGACACATCATGACTGGCAATGTTTGACTGACCCTGGCTGTACATATTGAGTCTCAAGCCAACCTTAAATGTTAAGTCATCCTACGAGTGGAGAGGTAGCATTAGCAATAATTCTCTATCAAAGCACAGTTTGCAGTTACTGGCCAATCATTTACTAAATCACAGGACTTCTGAAACTCAAGCTGTAATTTTCCCCCCATACTTTGTTGTTCACATAGCAGCCCATCAGAGAGGTGTAGATCCTTGTGTTACCCCATGGGTCAGACTCCATGCTGTAGCCACACTGAGCAGCCAAGCCAGGGGTCAACAGAATGTGTTGCGTGCCATCTAGAGAAAGGATGAAGGCAAGGGCTCATTTTGTCATTAGATAGTCTAGCTCCCCTGCAAAAAAAAAAAACCCCACACACACACACTACTCACTGATCGCTTCCACTTCCAGTTGGTTTTCCTCTGCCAAACCCTTATCAAGTGACAGCCTCATAAGACTACCAACACAATCAGTCTTTAATCCATTGTTGGCTACAAAGAGGAGATTGTCAAACACAAATCAAGAGGTAGAATTCTAAAGCGTAAACATTGTTAACCTCACCCGATTGCAAATGGCCCTTCATATTTGGCCTTGCATGGCCCAAGATGATCACTGCAGCCATCAAGTTCCATAATAGACTGAAAAACAAGAAAAGTTAGACAATAGAGCACATGCTGAATTGGAGGGGTATGACACTTACATGAAATCCTGTCTCCCCATTTTGGAGGCCATCAAACAAAAAAACGACAGGTATCCAATCACTATCAGAGCTTGGCACAGGCGTCTAAGCACAACCTCTGAAGTGAAGGAGCTGACTGCTTTAGTGAGACATTGCCAGATGTTTTATACGTTGCCTGATTAGACCACACAGGTGAAGCTGGTCGGTCGGCCCCCGGCAGCAGGTGTGGCCAATGCCTCTGTGGGTTTTCAGTGATAATACTGAAGAACAAACACCCCCTGAAGACATATCACCTTATACTGATGCCCACTCAGTGATCATATCTGCAAGTGGTTTATCAAGTTACTCCAGATATATGTAGATGGAGATTGTGTGCAAGAACAAAACAGGATGTTTCATGGCTTCCTTTTTTTTGCAACCATATGTATAGAGGCATTTTCTGTGATCACTGAATGATCTTGTATTTGAACAACGGATTCATTTCGCAGTCGAGAAAGTCGTCATTACCAATTCATTCCAGGCAGTAATTTTGGCTTGTTTATGGTCACAATCCTTCCTAAGTCATGAACAATTTTTATTTAAATTAAAACTGAAGCTCATTATTTTTACCTACTTAGCCCAAGTCCATAAGTTTGCAATTTTCATGCATAAACTCAAAGACTCATTTTTTATCCATTAGCCCCTTTTTTCACCACTAAAGTTTTATTAAGGAATGAATGATCAAATAATTTAAAGAGAAATGAACATCATTGTCACTTGTACCACCAACATAGCATTTTACCATTTTTAATTCAGGTATTTTCATTGGTCTGTGCTTTTAAGTTTAGGAAGTCACTGATATTTAGCCAGTCATTTTTTATGGTTATTGGTTGACAGTTTGGTTTCCTTCCATTTTTACCATTTGCTGATGTTTAAATCATCTTCTTTTTCAATTTCCATATTGAATTTTTGCACAAGTTTTACACTGGATGCTCTTCCTGATGCAACCTTCTGCACTTATCCAAGCTTGGGACCGTCTCATGAAGCACTGGCTTGTGCCCCCCTGAGTCTGCACTTGGCTGATATACTTAAATAACTAGATACATTTATTATTTGACTAAAATTATATTCATTGATTTTACTTAACCTGTTGCATAGCAGTTGTAACCCTAAATAAATAGCATACAAGCTGTGACACCTTTTCTTATACTATCGCAAAGAAGGATACACAAAATAATGGCTCCGCAGTCTGTAAGTTGGTCAGTAACCCCTCTTTATTTTGTTTTGCTGGTCCAGAAGTGTCTGCTGGAGGCTCAGTTTGGCATCTTCAAAACCTGGATTAAGTTTTAATGCCTCCTGAAAGTCACTCTTCGCGTTTTCAAAGAAACCTGTAAAATGCATAAAATAACGACATACATGGACAATGAGGAAGAATTTATGTATTATACTTTGCTCCTACATCAGTATGATGAGAGACAGTGTGTTTGTTGTCAATTTTCAAAGATGTCATATCGATTTGTACATGTTCGGCGCCACCCAGTGTCTAATCAGAGAACACATGCAACCAACATCATTGTTAATGTATGTACGCTCCTGTCTAAAATCCTGAAGGTGTGACAAATATGAACACAGGAAACCCTGGTGGAATACATCTCTTGTCTTGGTCTGAACAAAAGTAAATACATCCAGTGTACAGTGAAAAGTTACAAATCTTTTGACTTCACTCAAGTGAATATTTTCATTCTTCTAAATGATATGTTGGTCTTTCCCAATCCTTTTTGGGCCAGTTCTGACTGACTTTGGGCAGTGAATATCCACAGATGGACAGCTTTTGTATGTACTGGGATAAGGATCGGACAAGATAATAACAATGCTCAAGATGACACCACATATTTCAGAAAGGGGGGAAATTTAAGTTGTATGATTGTGTCTCAAGTAACACACGGTCTCTCATTACTGACCTTGTATTGAAGAGGGAATTTTACTCTTTACATTCTTTCTAACTTGATGCATTTATTGCCTACTCTTCAAATGATTTCTTTTGTCACAATATTGAATTACTTTACTGAATTGGGCAAAAATAGGAAACTGTTTGCTTAAGATCAACACAAAAAAGAGGCTATTACAAGGAAATTACCTTGAAGAATAAAATATATGTATTACACATATCTTGACAGTAAATGTTCAAAAAAAATTTTAAATATTAATAAGATTAAGATCTGATGATTAACACCTGGAATGTTGGGGTTGGTTTCAATACCGTATGTTATTTTGTATAATTTGAAGTCATAGAAGAGAATGATTTTATATTCAAAAGAAGAATTAGAAGATTGAAAATTGTGATATTCATGTCTTCCCTTTTTTGCTCTGCCACAAACCAGGTGGTCTGAGGCTTTGAATGTTACTTTTTGCAATTGCTTCGTTTTCAGATCTTATTCAAAGATTGCCAGTCCTTACCAAGTCTATAGTATATGAGTCCTCTGTTGTATAGGGGTACTTCAAACTGGCTGTCAGCCTGGGTTGCAGAAGTGAAATCTTCTACTGCTTCACAAAAATCCACCCTCAGGTACTTTATTTGTCCGCGGTTGTTATAGGCGGTTGCCAAATTAGTGGCATCACAGCCCCTGTGAAAATATCACCCAGTTCAAGGTTCTTCTTATCAGTGAATACGTAGATAACAACAGTAACACTGAGTTAATTTTCGGAAATTGAACAACGTCTCCAGAAACAACATTTATACCTGGACTGAGTGCAGGAGGAGATAAAAAGTGAGTACAATTCTTCTGCCTGTTTGAAGTTTTGTTGTTTGAACTCAGCGTTTGCATTTTGAAGGATTTGTAAATCGTCTTCCGCCATAGTGCGCTGTGGTGCATATACAGGAAGTGACGTAGCCCAATCATTGCTCAACGCGTCTCAACTGGGCGTGACTTCCAATGACAGGAGGCAAACATGTTCTATTTTTGAGTAAGAATATTACGTATGTTGCGAATCTTTTTTCAGGTTTACGCAACCTATATATTGTGAAAATACTACCTACAGTCTCACCTTTGTGTAACATTAAAATCAAAAAAGGGCTTCGGCAGACACTTCTGGACCAGAACCAAAAAATGAAGAGGGATTACTGACCATTTTATAGACTGAGGAGCAATTATTTTATATATCGCGCAGGGCAGTAGTAAAAGAAAATGTGTCTCAGGGTGTATGCTCTTTATTTAGGTTTATAAAAATCTTAACATCACTACAGGGGAGGAACATTGCATTATTATTATTATAATTATTATAATTATTATTATTATTATTATTATTGTTAGTAGTAGTAGTAGTAGTAGTAGTAATAGGTAGTAATAGTAATAGGTATTGATAGAATCAGTTCTTGACATCTCCGCAGTAGTGGTAGTAGTTGCAATCGAATTTGTTGTTGGCGAAGGGGTCTTTGTAGTACCACCACACTTACTGCTAAAGGTGGTAATAGCTGATGGTGGCAGACTTGGCAGTTGTATCTCATTTTTAACACATATGTATAATGTGAGTGCGACCACAATACAAATGTGTGAGGAAGCAAATGATTTTATTGTGTTTTTGTCATAATTATCTATAACTGTGGAAAATAAGCGTGTACTTTAGACCACAGCAGATGCCCTGGAATGATGCCCACAAGATGCTATAATGGAACTGTTTTCTTTTGAATAAAACGAGTATTACATACTAAGACAACTGTCACACCATTCCTGAGACAATGTTGATCCATGCGGAGGGGTAGTTACACAATAATGATGAGCCTCAAAAGTGGAAAAAGTAAGAAATTATTCAACACTCTCCCAGTTGAAGAAGTCAACTGTTCTGGTGAAAAATGACACCTTATGGAAGCAAAGGTCAATGGGTGGCCAGGCGCTTCCTTTTTGGCTTTTTTTTTTACCTCATTTATCCTTTCAGTTTATGGATGATCTGGAACAAATTAAACAGAGTTTGACCCGTCGAAGAGAATGAGGGACACTGACTGTAAACATTACTGAGAAAATGGCAAAAACATAAAAAAAAATATTGTGGACATGGAGTCCTGAGTTATTGCATCACAAAGATTTGCTTCGGGGGATTTTGCTTCCCAGACGGATCCAGGACGATGAAAATATGTAAAACAAAGCCGTTAGTGATGATGGAAGTGTCCACCTCTTGTTTTTGTATATCTTAAATGGTGTACAGACTTGCATTCATAGCTTTAATAGTAGGGCTAGGATATTTGGCTCTATTGATTATGTCCACAGAGATACACTTATATTAAGGCCCTTTAGTAGTCCAAATATATAGCAGACTGAATTGAAAAGAGAATTACTAAATAGTCTTTTGAAAAAAGACGTGATAGATATCGATATTTTACATTTTATTGATTCTGTTGAGATTAAGTCAAGTATCCAAGACGACCTTTAAAGGTCAGAAATATTCAAAGTGCTTTTTTTCCCGTAATTTCTTACACTAACCATTTAGTTTTTAGTTGTTGTTTTTTTGATCATACTAGTCATATTTTCACAGTTTCAGTACCACAATACAATATATTCTATGTCATTAGTGTCCATAGTTCTGTGGTATTAAGTGTACTTGTCGCAATGACAAATATTATCAATGAACAAAACAACTTGTTATTCAGTCTGATTATGTCTCAGAGAAGTGTGTATGTATAGTATGTTACATAAGAAATTAGGTTTGAATGACAGCATGCCCACTGCATGGTGCTGAAGAAGACAAACAATCGTTTTTATGGAGTGGACCACTAATAAAAGCAACAAACATATTGGTGTTGTCCATCAAGCATGAATATCATTCTTCCCCTATTTCTGTTTTGAGGATAGATATATGAACTAAAAATGACTCCAATTTTATCCTGCAGGACTTTAACGCAAACACCAAAGGAACCAACTTAGCTAAAAAGTGTTTTGGATCATTCAATATTGTCCTAAACAACTTTAACTGGAGTCGCCCAACCAGGAATGCAGCTCTGCACTCTTTATGTGTCCTCTCCATCTCACAGTGGCATGTGAGCCCCATTCATCTTCTTCCATTGACACACTGGTGGGCTCACCTCGCTGACCGCCTGTGTGTGTGGTAACCATGAAAGCCACTGAAAGAGCAAACAAACTTAAAACAGCTGTCTGGTAAAAGGAAGGGAAGGAAAGGATCCAAACCAGACAAGAGGTAAATGTTGGCATGTTGACTCACTGCCTCACATAGACGTAGCAGACACAGAGACTCTGTTGTCTATGCTTTTTCAGGCAAATAAGCCAACTCATTCCAGAGGCAGTATGACGACCTGCTGTTTTTTCAGGAGGATGTAAGGTGGTACGAAGGTATTATCATCACAATACTTTGTTTTATTGGGCGCCGTGGAATTCAATGAGACTGTTAATCCTGTTTAGTCAAATTACCAGCCTTATTACTTTATACTTCCAACAGCTAAACGCCTCTGCGTTAAGAGGGCCAAGACATGAGGCAGTCGCCTCCCCCTGACCGTCGGTATGACCTGTTGGACTGTATTTGTCAGTTATAACATATTGTTGACAGAAATTTCAAACTTCTATTATCACATTTACCTTTCTATATTGGAACCCAAATACATATAACATAGAACCTGAAAGTTAAATAGAGAATACTGATACCACACTTCTTCTACAACTACAGAAACATTTTTGTGATATCTCAGACCTCTGAAACTTTACTAGAAACTGCTATGAAAGAGTATAATTGAAGTTTACTGTTGTGCCGCATGTTAATTGAATGATCAGAGCACAAAATGTAAAATTAATTCTGCTCCTTAAAAGCATTACAAAATATATAGATGGTAGGTTTTTGTTTGTCGTGATATTTATTTTGTAGTCATTACTCTCAAACTGGTGGTTTTGAATTCCTGATACCATTCCAATCATTATCCAACATGTTTAGGACTTTAGATAATCATACCTAATCAATAATGCATTGACAGCTTTCCAAAGGTCTTCACAATAAGTTTTAAGTGACTTTTAATTGCACCAGTTAGCTATACATATTTTTTTTCACATTTTCATTTAAACATTTATGGATTATACTTTGAATGTGTCAGTTTATTGTGTCTGCCCATTCACAAAGTAGTCACAATAAATCTTGCATGATGGTTTACACTAAATATCAAAGCTACAACAGCTGATAGTTTAAGCTTTTAGGTTTATGAAATAAGACTAGGAAGAATATTTTACACTCCTCTTTTTTATGTGGTTGAGCCATTACTCATAATTTTCATTGACCGAGTAAATCTAACCAATGTAAGAGCAGAAAAATTCATCTAAATTATAAATAACTTGTTAATTTGTCAATGTTTGGACAGTCCTTCAGTTGGTGTCTTATTTGTGTAACTTATGTGTGTGTACAACACCTTCAAAGATAAGGAGGGCTGCAGATATATTTCAAGGGCTAAAGTGAGGATTTAAAACTGGCAGGCAAATTTATTTTTAAATTATTTTATTGTCACCTTTTTTGCCTGCAGGAAAAACATCATTGTCCCCCAAACATTATTGGTCCTCTCAAAACAATCAGACACAGGAGACAGTTGTCTTTTTTTATCTTAACAACATTAAAACAACAACAAAAAAATCATTTTAAAACGTGAGTAAATAATAAAGATTATATTCAAAATTACCTGATTCTTGTAAAGTTTAAACAGAGAATCTCTTCAATATCTATCAATTTTGTGAACTAAATCCTTTTGTTATATGCAACATGCCTATTTGAAAAAACAGAGCACCAAGAATAAATGATATATTGCTGAAGAAACAAAGTAACCAAGACAATGAGAAGTAAGTAAAGACAATAACATTTTTTGGTTACTATAAAAAAGTCATTTCAAGATTGTATAGAGGAAAATGCAGCTTTTACAGCAAAAAAAATTAAGACAGTTGTGTATTTAATGTTAAAAGACCCAGGTGAGGTCTGTAGATACTTCAGTCTCAACACTCTGACTTGAGGGATCTTGGTTTATTCTTTAAGGATTCACACTTTAGTAAAAGCAAAGTGAATGAAACACCTCCACGATGGAAAAGTCCATGTCTCCCTCTGGAAGCAGACCACCTATCTACCTCTGCAGAAGGAAAACAAACAAGTTGTAAAACGGTGTGGTGGGTGAGAAGGATTTACTACCAGTCCCTCAGAAAACAACTGCTAGCACTTACCTCTGTCTTCAATTCTAGGTTTAAATATGGCCCACGATGTTCTCCAGATGTTCTATTCTCCCAGACACATCAGCTAGTGAGTTAAGTTATGGAAACCCATTTACCTGCACAATTAAGGCTCTGGAAATGTATTCAGAAAAGAAAAAACACATGCAAAGATGTTTCAAACTTTGCCAACAGGAAAAGTGCTGCCAAAAGTATTTCAAGACAATTTTAAAGCTCTCTTAAACATCATGTTGAATTTTGTTCCAATATAAATGCCAGTACATGATCGCTTAAACGATCAATGGAGGGAAAAGGAGTGATTACAGCAAGGGGTTTCCATCAAACAACAAAAAAGGATATATTTAGCGTTTAGCTGCTGGAGAGCAGCGTGTGTCTTCTTCTGGAAAGCCAGTCTGGCTTCACATTTACAGGGATCCTCCACCACTTCTACCTTGACTTCTTTATAAAGAGAAAAAACATGTCACATTAATATAATGGATTTTTCAAATTCACAATGTCCTCATATTCAAAAACAATAAATAATTTTGAAAAATCCTTCAGCTAAGCTGCTTTCCAAGAACAAATAGACCATGAAATATCAGGAATACATTTTCACAAGCTCGTGAAAAGTATCCAAAATGAATTATCATTACAATAAACATTTTGCCACAACTACAATAGATTTATATGGATTCAATTCTATAACATTACCCAGTTATTGTCCCACAAATTATTGAAGTTTCAAGCCAAGCACTTGCACATTTTGTTTGAATCTCCGTGTACAAATAAGCCCTTAAACAGCATTAATATCACAACGGTCAATTTTGCTGAAGGAATCCATTTTAGTATTATCTTACGTTTCAGGGAACATGTTTTCTTGTCAGCATTCAAGATATAACCATTCCGGCACTTGCAGTGAAAGGAGGAGTTGCCGTTGACGCATATGTGTTCGCAGTCGTGTCCCATGGCACAGGGGTCCAGACCTAGAATAAACCGAGATTAAGGGATGATGCTGTCAAGGTGGCAGCATTGGTACAGTTTAATGGGCTATCCTACAGCACACCTTGTTAAGTAAGTTGCAATGGCTAGTTTCGATTCTGTTTGAATTATAACTTGCTCATGAGGTAAAAGAAATATTACTGGGAAACCCTTTTTTTGCACTTGATGTCACATACATTGGAAAATCCAGTCCATTCATACACCTTCACCACATCTCAGCCAAGGTCATGTACAAACTGTTTAGGTTCACTGTGTTTTGGACAACCAAGGTAAAATCACAGAACCCTGGAGTACAACAGATACGACACAAAACAAACAGATGATCCATGAAAAATAAGCTTGTGAAATGGCTATATATTTACAGCAGAACCTCATTTGTCCAAACAAATGCACTTTCACCACAAAAAGATATTCCAATCAGTAAACTCAGAGTCTCTTTTTCATTGTACAGTTGAACAAATTTCACTTGCAACAAAAGTATGTTTGGATGTCCTATAAATGCGGAATTTGACAAATAATGTTCATCCACCTTTACCACTTTACCATCGTGCTTTTCTAATTTGGTTTGGAAAGAGTGAGGTTTCACATCTGGTCAAAGTTGTTGAATTCAAACATTTTCAAAAGCAGACTGTCTGGTGATGCTTTGCCTTTGACATGTTTTTGTTACACACACAGATAGACACTGAAACGTATCTTGTTTTTTTAAACAACAAAAGTTTGGTGCTGCATAGCCCCAAGACTTAACTCTGGTTTAAAATTGTGACCATAATCAAGATTCTAGTGGTGACATCTACAGTCTATGTTGGGGCTAAAACATCTGCCACTTCATTTTCCCCTTCTGAAAATTAGATTTGTAATTCTTTTGTGCTATCCTTACATTGAAAACACCCCAATAGACTGTAGGTGCCTCTTATCAAGGAACAAGAACCAGGGTTAATAAAGGGAAAGGTCTTGCAGCCTCCTCTTTGTCCTACCGCACAGGGTCTCACGAAACTTGGAGGTGAGCTTCTCGATGACGCCATAAGTCTCTACGTAGAAGACGTGGTCATCCAGGGGCATACTGGCCATCAACTTCAGGGATTGCATGTCAGCACGGTCAACACCAACCGCATAGATCTCTATGCCCGTGGCCCGGGCTGCAGCAGACACTTCCTCCACTTGGTCTTGAGGTCTTCCATCTGTCACAATGATGGCCACCTTGGAGATTTTCCTGGAGCGAGGTCGGGCTCCAGACTCCTCAGTGAAAGCTTCATTCATGGCGGTCTTAATGGCAAGACCCGTCATCGTGCCGGCTGCAAGGGGCTCGATGCGGGAAATAGCCTTCTTCATGTCAAGTTTGTTGAAGTGGTCCTTCAGCAGGAACTCAATCTTGACTGTGCTGGCATAGTTGACCACTGCTACTCTGGTGCCGTCAGAGCCCACATCAAGTGTGTTGACCATGTCAGCAAGGAATATCTTGACCTTCTCAAACTCGACTGGACGCACACTGCGGGAACTGTCAATGATGAAGACCAGGTCCAGGGGACGGCTCCTGCACTGAGAATCTGTCTCTGGTGATCAACCAAACCATGGCAGGATTGAGAACTTTTAGCAGCAATTCATTACACAGAGAGAAACAATCATGGTTTGAGGAATGAGGGATACGGTTCACCAGGAATAACTGTATCCAAGGAGAGCTTGTTCATACGGTTTGAGATGCACAGGAAACATATGAGAGGCAACAGACAAAAAATTATTGTGCATCACTGCCCTGACGTAGTCAAAGGTTGGGAGATGATACTGTATGGCTTTTGGAGAAGACATACTGTATTCATTCTGTGGTCAATGGTCCATCAGACTTCTTATTGGTTTTATCCTTTCATCGCAGTTCCCTGAATGAAAAGGATGCCATCCAAGAAAATCCAAAGACGGAAACAGTGTTAGGACCCCTGTCAGTCCAATCACTTACACACATAGATGTACCAGTGGTTTAGTCTCAGATCTTCATTGCTTTTCAAGAAAAAAAAGAGGAAGAGAATAACCCTCACCTCAATTTAGTTTTCAAAACTGATGTCATCTTTTAAGATTTGAAGATTTATGACTTTTAGCTTATGATAAAGAATGGCAAATTTTTCAAAAAAAAATCAATTTTTTGTCTAATATCTGTATAATATGTCACTGCCAAAGAAACTAGTCATATCATTTATTCCAGGGATGACAGGAATAGTTGGGCATTGTAGGGTAATTGTTTATACTTGTTACTGAAAGATAGACATGCAGACTCATACCACTGTCATATCTATAATGCAAACAGTTAACTTTGTTAATAAAAACGCTGGCAAATTATACAAGACTTCTTTCTTTAAGTTGCTTGCATACTGTATCGGCATGAAGAGTCAAGAAATAAACTACCACATTTTCTGATTCACTGTAAGGCCCCAGGATTCTACTGGTTTTACTATATATCACAAGTATTACTGAATGGAAATACATGCTGTGTCCCATAAGCATCCAATCATTCTTCATCAACGGACATTTGGCAACATCATACAACACACATAGGGGGAAAATATTGTATTGTACTATATGGTGCACGATATTTAATTATCTATCGAGTACCAGTGAATGGTTTATAAATGGGCTGTATAAATTAGAAAGAAGCATACGCTTATTGCACAATAGGCATAACTATTTTAGTGGTTCTTTTATAGTTCTAGTCTTTCTCAAGGTAAAACAGAAAGCTTGGTAAAGCAAACCTGACTAGTAACATTCTACCTGTCTCCATAGGACTGATGGTGGTGATGAAGCCGCTTTGGTTACTGACCGGTAGCATCACAGGAGTGGTGGTCTCCACTGCCGGCCCAGTGGTCACCACCACCGGCATGGTGGTAGTCAGGGGTGCCATCGTAGTTGCTGGCAGGGTTGGTGGCGGGATTGGCTCTGTTGTGTGTTGCATAGTTGGAATGGCCATGGGCAAGTATACCACAGGAGTGGTTGGCACTATGGGGTTGGACCTTGTCGGACAAGGGCCTTTCAATTTGTAAGGCAACAGGCCTTTGACCCTATGGTGGTGGGGATGGTGGGGATGATGTGCTAAAGGTGGAGACAGGCCTTTGTAAATGTGGGGACTTTGTGGTATCACATGCCCTTTGAATCTGTGGTGATAAGGAGGGATAGGGACTGGGGGTCTGTGGTAAGTCATTGGAGGAGATAGAGGAATAGGTCGATACACTACCCGTGGAGGGATCCTTGGTGGCTGGTAGTGGTAGTGAAACCCTCCTCTATACGTGTAATCACTTCTGTGAACTACAGGGCCACCAGAAAGGAAAAGTGATAGATATCATTAGTGGGTTGAAGGCAGGTAAACAGGAGGACTGTGCAAGGTACATTGTATACTTTTTGAGTCTCAACGAAATATACAACAATCACTTCTGCTTTCTTTCGAGCAGAGAGACACAAGATTAGTTGAAAAAATGAGTGCATGTCTGGTAAATTGGGTTATTTGAAACAAGCTGTTGGCATACAGATCTTCTGAAAAACCCAGTCATGGATATAGAGTTCATGCATTCTGGGGATGAGGATATGAAAACTCTGGTGTCGCATGTGTCAGTTACTGAAAGGTAAGAAATGCCTACTCAAAATATCATCTGCAAGAATTAATCACTGGCGATATGATAAATATCTATCTTAATGCGATCACCACTGGTGACAGGACATCAAGGGTTGGTATGTGAAGCTGTTGCTGGCTTAGCGTTCCTATAGTATTCAAATCCAAATTTTACTTCTTTCAAATCACGTGACAATGTTCTTAAGAAATAAGTCATTCTATTGATCTCCACCCTGACAAACTCTGACAGGAACAAGCTCAGTTGAAAACATGCATCCCATATGATAATATCATTCATGAGCCCTTACTTGTCAGATTAGTTGTTGAAAATTTGCCTTTAAATTAAAAAAAAGAGAAAAGCAAGGTCTACATCCTACACTCATAAATGACCTTTTCAAGTAAGTGAGAAATAATATAAATATATATGTTGTGACTGGTCAAGAAGCTCCTTCCTGCTACTTTATTTACAGTTATGCATTTTTTATGTGTTACAGAGATGTAACTGTGGGGTCAGACCCACAGGACACATCTTAAAGAGGAAAGAAACCATTAATGGATTCGAAGAGAATAGAAAGCAAAGCTCTTCCATCAAACCATAAATTCATTGCCTTTGAGATTGTTATCAATTCAACAAAGGTAGCACAGTTATCTCTAGTACCATTAATTGGAGATACTCAAAATAGGACGCCTGTATATGATGTTTTATTATCATATATCAGAGGGAGAAACTATTCAATCATAAAACATGAACTGGTTGGGAGGCGTTCAAGAGACATACTTGCTGGGTTGAGGGTCCTGGACGGTGGCTGGCCGTTGTTTCTGCTCTGAGCCAAGCTCTGTTCTCTCATGAACTGGGTGTCCCCGGCGTTCAGGTGGTGGTAGGTGGCCAGTGCCTCTGCCAGCAGCAGGGAGGTGCTGAACAGCAGGCTCCACACCGAGCACTTCGTCATTGCTGCAGGCTGCTCCAGGCTCACCGGTAGATCCACCGCCTCCGCAATATGAGGGAGCCTCGGACCGACACGTCAATCAGGAGGTGGGGCTTGACCTCCAGGTCACGGGCTCTAACATCCCCGCTCGGTGATGGACAGCCGCCTCCGTCCCTGCACCTTGTCCGCTAAGGAGCTGCAACTTGGTTCTGAATAACAACTCTATATCGAGATATTAACAACTTGAACAGGTTGCAAAAAAGAAAGGTTTTACTGGTATTTGCATCACACAATGGGCTTCACATAAGAAGCAAGCCTTTAAAACTTTTCAATGCATTTTTTTTTTTTAAATCAATATTTGCTGATTTCCAAGTGACTTTCCTTTAACTTCAGGTATTTTATTGCTCATTTTCAATTCTATAAACTTGCATAACCTTTTTATATTTGTGTTTCTGACTAAGACCAATAAATTTATGATTCAATCATGTATTATGTTTTTTTTATATACGAGCATAATGATCCTGAGACTCCTGACCTGATGCAGACCGTGCTTGTGCATGAAAACATGATGAGCCCAGGCTTAACATCCCACACCAGTCAGAAATGTGTTTTTCTTCTGTTGAATATTTGAGCTTCACTCTGAAGAATGTTGGAAGGTATTCACTTCAAGACCGTTGTTTCACAGTGGGCAATGTGTGTAACTTCACTGGTATTTTGAGGCTAACTGCTGGTGGTGAAGTCAATTTTTTAAACCTTATTTTTTTTATTCCTTTATTGGAGCCATTAGCTGTAATGCATCTGAGAGCCATTGACATCTCCACAGGTGATATCTTCAGAATTCCACAACTGCAACCAACACTGTCTAGATGAAAACAAAGCACCAAGGGTAGAGATTCTTATGAAATATCACAGCAGTCCTCTAACAAAGAGCATTTTGACGGGCATATTAAAAATCAATAATAGATAACTAATACTGGAATTCATGATGTACCACTTTAATGTTCTTGCTTTTGTTGTAAGAAAATGAGTCAGAAACAAAGATCTAAATGTTCTCATACATTTATTGGGAGTCAAATGTTATCCCACTAAGATGAAATCATAGTACAAGTAAAGTAATGGCCAGGAAAATTAGCATGCATCTACTAAATGCTCACAAGACCTTTGATGCTCCAGATGTGCAGGTGGCAAGGAGGCAGAGAGAATGATCTGTCATCAGCGCCCACTGCTTCCTCTCCCCCTCTCTGTCTCAGCTGAAAAACTATTCATTAGCTTTACTAAAATGAGGCGGTTGAACATCAGAGCAGCAGAGTGTGGCGAAAATATCAGCGGCCGTGTTAAACTGAATGACGGCTAAGCTAAATAAATAAGACAAAAAAGTGCAACAGATTCCATTCAAATGTGAGATGGAATAATCTAAATTCTTAATTAAGGGCAGGGAGGACATAACACAATTCAACAATCAGAGTGATAAGAACTGGATTGTCATACATCAATCTACAGGTTGGATGGTGACAAATTGCTGAAAGCACTTTAAGCAACTTAATTACATGTATCCCATAATAAACCATAAAAATGCTCAGGTCATTCATTCATTCATTTCACATGGATGTCTTCAATCTTCCCCTTGTTTTTCCTTTCACGTGTCCTGGATGCTTTACAAAAGCTCTAAACACAGTAAGAGGGTAGAACAAAATATTCAGAGGCCTTATACACATACATGTTAGGTCAGAGTGGGCATGTTCTGGGAGGGTTATCAAGGGAATGTAGAAATGTAAATGGTTTTGAGTGTGGGAGCGACAAGGGCATGGCGCTTTAAGCGGGCATGTAAGGGGGAGGTGGTTCCTTCTCTGGCATCTTCACTGCCATCTCATAAGTGGGCAAGATATACTAGAAAAGAGAAAAGCAGCCAATGAGAGTAGGGCTGAGCAAGTTGAGAGTAAGTATACAGTATTCACAATTCTGAAAGCAAGCTTTCCATATTAGTATTTCAATTTAGGAACTTAAAATCATCTCAAGATATATGACAATTGAATCCCTTGTAAATGTAAACGCTTGCATGAAACAAAAAAGAAAAAAAAAAATCATCTTTTTGCTACTTATTTTTGTAAAGCTTTTCCTACCTTAATTTACAACTACTTTACAAATACAACAGAAAGTTAAACGGTAAATTACAATAGCAATCATTATGACCGGAAGACAGACTTAGTGCTTGGACACTCTTTGGTCAACATGTGGAGGACATGACCTCTGCTGGCCTGATTTTGTCATAACACAGTGCAAGACATGACCTATGGTATTTGTAGCACACTTGCATACCTGAGGCGGTGTCTCAAAGGCAGGATAGACTGCAATCTCTGGCATGTTCCTGTTGTTGATGTACTTGTAGCAGTTCCAGACACAGTTGATCAGATATGCCTAGATAGCAAAACAGCGACGGTTTATGAGACTGATCTGCCAGCAATGTTCCTCACGGCTGTCTTTCTTGAACAAACAGAAAATACCCACCAGTCTCACAGCATTCTGTTAATTCAGCCCCTTTACATAAGACTGATTTCTGAATAATATAATTTAAGAGAATCTCGAGCCAAAATAATGAAGGCATTTCATATATTAAGTACTGTCACCTTGAGGATGATGAGGAAGGCAAAGAAGACAAGCACAAAGAGCAGCAGGCAGCTGGAGTCCAGGGATAGCAGGTTATCTTTATAGGGAAAATCCGGCTGGGGAAGGTAAGTGAGAAGGGTCGCATAATAAGTGAAGCTTTTTTTGTTAGAAGTTCATCTTCTCGTCATAGTCAAATTGCACATTCAAATGATTCTGATGATTTTACAGTATGATGCAGACCCAAGTGTGAAGCTAACTTAATGGTTTGTTGGGGGGGGGGCTTACAGAAGAACCATAAGATGGGTTTCTCGCTCAAATTTATCATGTTACTTTCCATCTGTATAAGCCAGAGTCTGGAATTGTCGAGGAATGTTTATCATGATAGCAACAATGTCCTGTTCTTAGAAAAGTTTCAAGATTTTAATAAATCCTAAAATCACTTTGTGACTATGCCATAAAGGCATGATTCCCAGTGTTTTTAACCAAAACAACACTTGCATAAAACACTATATTAAAGCAAGACTTTGTTGAACGAAGAGTTGGTTTCAGAAATCTTTGAGACTGTCAGTGACAGCAGGAGCAGGCTGTGGACTAACCAGCTGGTCCAGGTAGTCCTTGATCCTAGGGAGGTAGGTCAAAGAACTGATGGCCACCAGGCAGCTCAGAGCAAAGTCAAACAGTTGGTAGCAAAAAAATGGAATGAGCCATCCATCACGATGCTGGTGAAAACAAAAACAAAGGAGACAAAGTTGCATTACTCCTACATCCTCAACTGACCAGATGTTATTTCAGATTGTTCTGTAAAAAGGACCATGTTGATTGTTTTCAACATAATCTCTAGATGTTAGTAACCTGTAGTTTTACTTTGTCCCAATATTGTATTCTCAAAATACAATAAATATTTAAATGAATGCTTAAAAATTGCAGAGGAAAAGTTGAAAACCATCAATCAGGTCCTTCACTTGGGTTGGTTCTCAAGTCACTACTGGTACACTAGATGTTTCTACTGGCAAGAGCATTTGCATGACCTCGACAGAACTTTACTGTCCATTCTAACATCAGAGGCTCTGCATCACTACGATACTGTGACCAAAGGATTTCCCCAACAGTTGCCTGGCAGCCTACAGTACAGTCACAGATCTACAGCAGAACTCTTGAAGAGACTGCTAATATACACTTGTACCAGGTTGCATGTAAGTGTAATTCTTTAACTGTGTTGTCATCTCAGCTAGGGGCTTTATGCAGGACCCCTCAAAAGCCTATCAAACCTTCGATTCTTGATGCCATCAGACAGGCCTGCGAGGTAAAGACAAAAGGCAGTGAGGACACAGCACTGAGTGCTAAAGTCTCAATGAACATTTAGTTTTAGCTGGCAGTGTAGATTATCAGGTAAAGCTGCTGTGGCATTTCCTTTCACATCTTACTTTCTTCGCCGAAGCAAAACACAATATTTTCATGGATAGATTTGAAAACAGGATAATGTTAAAATGTAGTTCAAATACAGAAAATAATGGGCAGACAGAAAACAATGTACTTTGCACACTTACAGTAATGGCTCCATACACCATCATAGCACTGATGGTGAGCATAAGCAGAGAGATGGCAAATCCAACACAGGCATTCTCTGTGAGACAATAACAGAAATAAGTCCATGAAACAAATACAAGAAGATGTCTATTAAATTATAAAAAGGTAAATACTGTAGTTACACTGAATTGGTGCAGTTGTGTAGTTAGACATAAAAGCCTGCATTCACTACAAGCTTTTTGTTTTTGCAGTTAACATAGTTGTAAAGGCAGTTCAGGGGAGTGCTATGCCTGCTAAAAGCTGAGCGGCATCAATAACAAGGTGACAAAAGCTAGACTAGGAAAACCTAAAAGGCCTGGTTCTCATAACCACTTCGGTACACTAGATTTATGTCTTGGAGAATTATGGCAGCATTGTGGTCAAAACAAATTTCTATTCAGGGTGGGAAAATGACATTATGACTAGAAATAACACTTTGGAAAAAGGATGTGAAAAATTTATATTGTACTTTTTCCGAAAAATATACATCTTTTTATTTTGTCATCATAACTTTAGCAAACTTGACTTGATTTTTTTTCAATATGCTGAGAAACGGTCATGAAGATCCCTTAAGAAAGCCACAAGGGACTTTAAAGTCAGCTAGAAAGTGCAGAAAAGTCAAATTAGATATCAAAAGGCAAAAATCTCCAAAAAGTTAATAAGAAACTATCTATAAATAAGCAAAATTACAATAATACATATCTAATTACTGTCATAGCTATGATAAGAGAAAAATATGACTGGTTATGTTAAAAATATTTGCATTTACAGGCAAATTAGTATGTTTGACTGCATTACATTTGTGGGAGGACACAACTCCTTCCCACTTTTTATGTTTGAGTTGGGACCTGAGGAGTTTTGAGAAGCCCTTCCTTTGCCCACGGGAAACACATGTATTTCAATGTTTGACTTCATCAGTGAACTGTCATGCATACAAATTGTCCACTCAAGGGCCAATGCCAAGCTCACAGGCTAGGATAAATCTTTTCAGGGCAGCCTATAAACCACAAGCCATTCTCGACTTCGGTAACAACATACAGGGAAACACCTTTTTCATAGTTTTTTTATAAAATGAACAACTCTAATTGAATATAGCATACACCTTTCACAGGACAACCTTTAAATACCTATCAAATATTTTGGTGATTTTCCCTTTAGGGTGTTTGGTTTTACTTGCCAGAACAAACTTTTTATCATGTTATTTTTACATATAAGTTCCTTTTTTAAGTGTTGACTAATGCAGAGGGCTTCTTTCCTTTTCACCACAGGGGCACGCTGCAAGCAGCAGCTGTGAGCAAAGTAAGAAGGCAGCACATTCTCTAACTAACACCCCGTCAGTACACCCCGTGCTGTTCACACACTCTTCATGCACACTTAAGTTGTCAACCCTTTTTTTCTCCCATAAAAAAAGCCACACCTGTCATGGGGTGTAAAATCAGCAGGGGGCTCAGCCACATATAGCTATGGCTAAATTTTTAATGCATGCAATCAATACAGTCCAACCAGCAGACTACAATCACAATGAAGTCTCTTCCAGTACCAAAAATGAAGTACCACAGGAGATAAGGGGCAGTTAGAAGTTTAGTGAATGTTTGGTCTCTGAGCAGCATATAGGTGAGTCAGAACGATCGAGTGAACATATCTCAGGGATGCCTACAAAGCTATTCAATGTGAAAATGAGCTGAGCAATATAGAGGAAGGAGCTTGAAGACTAGGTAGAGGGCAGCATGGATTTTCAGTAAGGGTATACAGTGAAGTAATTTTATACTTAAATACAGCAGCCGGTCATATGCTGTACACAATAACAGGAACATTATGTTTCTTAAATGCTAAATCACACTTAATACTGACTACAAGAATCAGCTCAGAATTTGTACTTCTAAAAAGGTACTTTGCCACACAATTTGGTCAGTTTTATGTAGGCTTTACATGTATGTAAAAAAAACCTGCGAGCCACCAAGGTCTGACTTATCAAGTGTGGACAAGCTTCATAATCCTCTGTACTTGTCTCGGTCCACTACATAATGGTTCAACCTTGAAATGTATCTTCATTTTTAGTTATTTTTCCTGACAAATGAAGAAGTCTTTACCAAGTCTATTGACAAAACCATCAGTATGTAGGAAAAAAAATCCTTCCATGTAATCATGCTTCCCCTGTCCTTACAGAACCACAAACATTCGGCCCAATAAAGATCCCAGAGGAGGCACAACGTAGCATCACACCAAAAACATTTCATCCCACTGGGACACAACAAAGTAGTGTTGAGTTGTTGTCATGGGAAGCTGTATTCCCTGCAGAGGATGGATCACATATTCAACCTCAGTGTAAACGCAAATGAAATTAATGAAAACAGCAATAAGTCCTTTAATACTATTTCTTCTTGATGACTAGGATGGAATGTGATCATCCTCTGAGCACAGGGAAACACAGGGGACTAACAAACCAACATGTGAACTCTGTGATGTCTTATTTGCTTGATGAACAAAATAAACTTACCTGACATTCTGTCAGATGCAAAATAATGGTCAATGACTTCATACTGCAAGTCGATTGTTGGAACATTTTCTGGATGGGTCACTGCTACAGTCAGCAGAATGCCCATCAACAGGTTCACCACCTGAGGGGGGAAATGGGAGCAACTTTTTCAAAATACATTTCTCACAGCTGTAATACAGCTGCATCAGGTCTAACTAACTAAGTATTCTAGTGACAGCTTAAGTATTTCATCACAAAATAGCTATATGAATCAAAACTTCCATACTTTTTTTACCAGGAGTGGTAGTTTCTTCCCGAAAAGCGCGCTCAGTGTAAAGTCACAACCTTCGCCAATAAACACTGACTAGTTACTTTATCACTGGCCGCATTCACCAAGCCTAAACATCAACGTGAGATCAGAAACCTCGGGCTATTTTTTCATAGTCTCAGAAAATCAATTCTGTGACACTGAGTATGCTAAAAGAAACATAGTTACTGTGGCATGAAAATATTTAATCTGTGGTTCTGACCTGCAGTCTACAGGGCTGGTATGATTTCAGCCAAGTCGCATATCATATACATAAAAAACAAGCAATGATGTGAGACTCAAGTTCTAAATTACTGAGGAAATAGTATTGGGTTGTTCTAACGAAATAATTAAATATTGTCATAAGTTAAGACAGAAGAAACCATCCATTGGACTATATTAAAATGTGTAAGAGACACATTACAGGGTTACAATACAGAGGATCAATTGCTGAAATAAAATGAAGCCATACTGGATGCTGGCATGCAATACTGCCAAGAATACTCCAGGCTTATATGGGTTACTTTTCGCTGTTTAAGTTGGCAAATAATCTCAAAATATTTTTGTGTTTTATGCTGCTAGGATTTACAAAAATCCAGATTCCCATGTGTTCATGTTGTCACAATATATTAAATTGGGCTACAACCAGGCTAATCAGCTATGCAAGATAATGAAAATGCAGGAAATATAGAGGATCAAGCCCCGAAAGACCCCCCCCCCCCCCCCCCCGCACCCCACCCCTCACACTCCTGCGCGGAACAAAGAGACCAGATAAAACAAAACTACATTATACATTTCATTCCTACATCATA
>CAAKHD010014558.1:284493-403915 GCA_901007705.1 Fistularia tabacaria
GGGATTGTTAAATCTTTAAAGGGCCCCCCCCGCCAAAACGAAGCACTTGCACACCAAAAAAAAAGGAGAAAATAAAAAAAAAAAAAAAAAAAAAAAAAAAAGGAAAATTACAACTTAAAAAAAATAATAAAAATAAAAATTAATAATTCCAACATCCCTTTCTTCCAAGTATCCCAATCATACTAATTAATTCCATATCAGATACACACACAGCAGGGACGAGCACAACTTCACAACATTTTTTGTACTACTCTGACCTTCAGGCGGTGGGGGTTCCATCGTTGCTATAAGCCCCCTATCCAAAAGCAACAATCTACTAATACATAATGATGCTACACGTCACTAAACTACTTTTATGCAGGAGATGATTATTCAGTACATTATGTTTTCTAGGGCAGTGTTCATCTCAAAACTACAAGACAGATAAGATGTTACACAAAAAAAAAAGAAAAAATAAATCATTCCTAGGATTAAAACCTGTCACAGCATGCCAATGCATACCCCACTCCCCCCCCACTATCCCACAAAAAGGCCCCACTACAGTCATTTAATAATAATACCAAGATTCAAGCCCACTGTACAACCAAAACTCATGCTCTGCTTGTATAAGTTAATGGAAACTTATCTTGCATAAAACCAGAGTACCTGGCTATCATCTGGATGATGGAAGGGTAAAACAGCTCAAATAGGAATCCGTGGATGAAGCAGCTCAGGCCATTCAGTCTGTAAAATTGAAGTACCAAAAATTGTTTGGACAGCTAGCTGCTGGCTAACATGGCAAACATGTCATCCACTTTGCCTGGAAATAGGAGGCAATTAAAAAGGCAAAAAAAGCCACCATTTGAAAACACTAACCAGAACTATTGTGTTGATCCCCAAAGGGGAGCTTGCAAAAAGGTCTCCAAAACCTCTGGGTGACTGTGGCACCTGATGTGTATTAATCACATGTGGACGGATGCATTTATATCCATCCATACTATGCAGTGCTATTTGAAAACTAATTCATCAGCTGCTTGGCATGGCAACGCACTTTTATTGTGCATGGGACAATATACAAATATATATTCAATTACCTGGGATTATTTAGAACAGCTGACATAGTAGGTCTGGTTACAAAAGCAAATGGATTTTTTTAAAGGATCACTCAGTTTAGCCTATAAAGTCACTTGCTGGTGTTAATTGTAAATTTTAGCAATTTTCTTTCTACACAGAATTTACAAGGTAAAAAACTAAATGTACAAGATAATATGAAAACCAGTCAGATACATCAATTACATCATTAACAACGGGCTTGTGCTTTACCCAGGAAAATAGGCCTGCTGACTGTGCGTCCCCTGGTGGGCCACACTAGGAACGTGCGCCAGGGGGGGCACAGTGGCAGGGATCAGTTGTCACAGCATTCTCAGATGAAGTTGACTTGTCTTTTCTTTTTGGTAATTCCTCAAAAGTGGGTTGACAGAGGGTGTTAAAGGCTAACCCCTATGGCCAAGGAGCATCTCTCACAGAACAGAGGGTTTGGGCTTCCAACTCCCCTCTTCATAGGACTCAGTATGTCAATGCACCTACATGAGGCCATTTGTTGGGCCGCCGATTGGACCCAATTCAGATCCACTCTTCATGTAGTATTTTTCAAGCTTGGCAAGAATGTGCTTCCCATAAGTGTACTTACGCAATGTGGCAATATGAGGTCTAATCTGAGGAGGAGAGAACAAAGAGCATGAAAAACAAAATTTTACAAGTATGTCAGTCTTTATTATGGGGGGAGGTGGTAATTATTGTTTTGGGGGAAAAAATTAGCTAATACAGTACAGTTTCAGGTCACATGACTGATTTTTGTTTTGAACTCATTAAGTCCTTCCAGATTTTTTCCAATAATTTTATCGTTTTCATATAAAAAATGAAAAGTATAAAAAGAGCAAGGTACGTTACACGTTTACACTTTGCAATGAAAATACATCTTATTTATCTTAGTCCATATGATGAGAGCTTATTTGTTCTAAATGTTTCTCCGTACTATCCTCGTTCACAAACCTTGTGCATGATGATTTTCCGTTGAGCAGGTTCCGCCATGTCAATCATTCTTTGTACCACATAGTTAGCATACTGGTCCTTCATCATGGTATACAGGGCACTATGAGGGCCATCTTTCTGGCAGCACACTTCATCTATCAGCAGAGCTCTCTCGGCACGTGAAGAATGGATCACACACTTCTCAACAACATTACTGAGTGGAAAAAAACAGGAGACTTTGATCATAAATTCATAAATCATGAGAGGAATGCTTTCAGTATGCTAGTATCTCTCTCTCTTGGCTATATTCACACTTAGGGGCCCATGAGATCTGTTCTTACTAGTAAGAGTGACTGAATGCAAAATTTTAAAAGCAATATATTTCAATGATACATATTGTCTACATACACACCAACTCCCTACGTATCAGTGATCAAACCTCAATTATTTAAAAGTGGTTGAGCTCCTCTATCATCTTAAAATGGTGTCCTGCAAACAGGAATAATAGGGCAATTCTAAGAAGTATTGAACATCACCATGGTGTTAATTTAGATCACATGTGCAAATCAGGGCCCGTGGGCCACACCCAGCTCATGAATTAATTGTTCTTGGCTTGCATAATAATACCTAATTTCTATTAAAGCTGGCTCACCAGTATATTAAATGCACAACCATAAAACTACTACAGGTACCACAATGCACCGCCATTGCGTTGGTATGTCAATCAAAGGCCTGTGCGTACGAGTCTGTGCCTCACTCATTCATTAGGAGCTTACGGACCTACTCACGTGTCAACTTTCAAATACCCCTCTCCAAAAAAAAAAAAAAAAAGGCTAAACAAAGGTCGATTATGAAAACAGAGGTTTTCATGTCAGGTGAAAGGCAGAATATGTGCTCATGGATTTAAAGAGCAAAGTTGTGAGTCTTCTGTGCGGACACAGTGTGGCCGTAATCAAGGACTAGCAAACAGCTCAGACTCGTGAGCATCACAGAGCAGCATACTGCATTTTGAGTTTATTATGCAGTTTGATTTCTGTATTTTTTCCTCTTGCTATTACAGGACAATAGATTTTTCTTTGAAGGAAATTATATTTGTGTTGTTTACCTGTAGAAAAATGTTTTCACTTGAATTTACTCTGGCAAAGTTGCAGATATAGCCATTGGACATGAATGCAACAAATTGTATTTGTTTTTTTGTTTTTTTAATTAATTTATTTAATGATTCATGTTGTTTTGTAGGAAATAACTAAGGCTTGGTTAGTTACAGATACAATATGTGCGATAAGGTCATTTCAACAAGTTTGCAATTAACATGGAACATGTCCGGGCTTTGACATTTACCAGTTCTTTAAATTTTGTCCCGCTGTGTATTTGAGTTTGACACTGTTGATTTAAAATCAATAAACTCTGACCACTTCTCTTTCTCTTTTGGCCACTTTAGCCATTTACTTGAGTTCAGACTTCAATTTTAAACACTATTGGCTGATATTTGAGGACTGTATTTCAACGAATGGCAAGATTTCTTCAAGAAATAATCCTCCCAGAGGTAAGGTCAAACTTTGTGCTGAGTATATTGTACTTTGAGGAGTTAATGGTATGTGACAGAAAAAGCTTTCCAGTCATAATTCTGTTCTCAAAAATAATCTGCAAATTTACATTTTGTTAATCAAAAAACTCAAGCAATACTTTCACAGCCAAGTAGACCATAGTACAACCATCATATTTGCTGTTTAATTACCTTGCAAATTTATGTTGGCTCAGAACAAGGACTTTGCCACGAACTTCTGCAACTATCTTGCTCTTGTCTTCTGGTCTGCCATGCTCCAAAACATGCTGAATAACGTAGTTACCATATTGATCCTGTAGAAGGCAGTGCAGATGTCAACTCAACTAACAACCCATGCCAATATTTCTCCACAACAATGCTTCCGTGTGACACCCTTTAGCTTGATTTTCATGCACTACATTTCACTGTTTGACTTGATTGGTGTGAGATAATCATGCATCACTAAAATGATAGGTAGATGAATGAGAGACACCCCCATCTGTAGTCTTACAAATAGCATTACGTCATCACTGCGGAAGGTCAGACAAAACCGATGCTGCTGGTTGGATAAAATTACTGACCAGGCAATGTAACCAATAGCATCTTTGCCCCTTCAGAAATGGGTGATAGGCAGATATAGGTGTTTTAATACAACCAGATGGAGACAAGGACTCACCTGACAAAGCATCAAATTATACGACTCTGAACTTATCTAGTGAAAGCAGTCATTTGTGGGGTGGGTGATGAGATCTCCACCTATATCTTTTAGTATTTGCCTTGCATTTCCTGTAAATCTGTTTTACATGAATGTTTAGAATTCTGCTCTCAGGTAAGAATTACAGTCAAGAAAAGTTCAAGTGACCTATGAAAAATTAAGTGGCCAAAAAAGCTTAACTTTGAGCTAAGCTTCTATGAAATAACTCAGTACAATTAAATTGTAGAAAAAATGGCAGATTGATAAGGATATGCTGTAGGCAAGGAAGAGGGCTCATCAGACAGCAGGGAAACCTCATTAATCCTCTGAGGCATTAAGCAAGAAAGGGGAAAAGGCAAGAAAGGAGCAGCTCAGTAGGTTAGGGGAAGGCCCGTATAGTTGGGAGGGAGAGAACTTTCTAAGTGTTAAATCAGATTCTTTACAAAAGAAAAGAATATAAAAAGGAGAGAGGAAGGAAGCACAGGGACATCCGCGAGAGTGAGGCAAATTGCTCTGACCTTGAACAGTGCATCGCGGGACACTGTATAATATGTTTTGGGTGTCATCTCCAATGATACGCCTTGATATTTCTAGATGGAATAAGTGAGGGGGCAGGGTGGATGTTTAATCACATATCAGATGCAATGATAGCTACTAGTAAAATTGCATTATTTTTACACTTAGCAAACCGTGACTACACTAGAACAATAACAGCATAAAATATGAACAGATGGAAGACACATGCAAATACACAGGACAAGCACACATTTACAATGACGAATCACATTTAGCCAACAAAAGTACATTCTCAATGGAGACACAAGTGCTCACCTGGCCAAGCTGTTCAGAGTGCTGGTGCAGTTCTTCCAGGATTGGTAGAGTCTGCTCTTGGGTGCAGTGCTCCAAAATCCTTTGGATTACTCTACAGCCATAAGGGTGAGTAGATAACACAAACACCTGCAAAATTTGATGGAGCAGCAGAAAAAGAACATTAAGGCCACACAAAGCAAAAGAACAACATAACCTTGATAATTACAAAACACGTTTTTCATGGTTCCTGCGGCTAGAGGAGGGGCTAGAATTGACCACTCAATATGAAATATATAGAGTAATGTTTGAATAAAAATATTTGATTTCAATTATTAAAAAAGGCTTGCTTGAAAAGTGAAATTCTATTACTGTATTGACAAGTATGTTACTAATGGTTACAAATGAACAGTATTTTTTATTCAAATAATGTTTTAGCAACAAAAAAATATAAACACAACTGGTTCCTCTATTACAGATGTGCTTTTAACGTTTAAAGCCACTCCTCCAATTGATTAGCAAATAATTATCCTTAATCGTTTACATTCCCCTAAAAAACACAACATTTTAGGAATGTAAAAAAAAATCAATATTGCTGTTGCCTGTGTGAAGCAGTCTGCTATATGAACTCAAAACTTGTAAAATTTGCTGGAAGTGTGTTGTCAGCAAGGATCCTTTGGAATGAAAGGCTTCTACTTTCTGTTGGAAATCACCAACCTGGCCCTGGAAGGCATCAATAATGAATTGAAGGGCTTGTGGCTGGACACACTCAATGCACTTCTGGACCACATGGTTCCCATTCTGGTCTTTTACACACTTCAACACATGGCCATCCAGCTCACGAACAATGTCACTCTAGGATTAGATAGATGCCACAGTGTAAAAATATACTACAGTCTGATGGTTGGTCAACAATGTGACAATAGATGCAAAAACTCAATTAAAAAGAGGGGAAATCTCACTTACAATTACCTGCTGGTCAGAGGAAATTGACTCCAGGGCTTTTTGAATAACTCTACACCCATACATCTGCAAAGCCAGGGGAAGGACGTGCCCACGGATGCGTGTTGCCAGTGCGAGTTTTTGATCTACACTTCCAAACTAAGAGATGGAAAATACATAATATAACACAAACACACTGGAACGTAATCTCTTCTCAGGTTAATTTTGCATTGATACTGAAATCACACCAAAGTTAAGCTTTTGACAGCCCAAACCTCAAAGAACTTTTGGATGACATAGTTTCCAAATACATCAGTCATCAATTGGTATGCTGCTTGGAGAATCTCTCCAAACACCATCTGTCTCTCAGCAGGAGTTGCTCTCTCCAGCTTTTGCTGGATAAATCTAGAACAGACAAAGCAAAGGCTTATGTTAGAAGGTAAAGTAATTATTCAGATCTCAGTATGCATATATAATCCTGTTTAGGTTTAGAAATCCATAGTACACGACTTAAGAGGTCAGTCAAAAAGCAGTCTCACCACAAGCACTAATCATGAACAAGTTTGATTCTAAAAAGAAGGGGTTCAAAACCACTGTGAGACTTTGACTTTGTTCAGTGGAAGTAGTTTGGACAAACTTTTGTTTCAGTAGTTTTCTTCCTGCTGGAGGGTGGTTAGAGTTCAAGTTTTGGTCATCAAATTTTGTTTTTTTCCACACATTAAAATTTCAATTAGTACTGCTTGACTACAGCTGTGTATATTAATTGTTGTTAGGTAAAGTCATGATTTTAATGTTTGCATTTTTGCATCAATAATAATAAATATATTCATAAAGTGCTTTCCATCGAAGTGCTGTGCCAACAAGAACAAATGAGAGGGACACAATGAAATAAAAAGCATGCTAACTCCAACACTGAGAGGCACCCTGTCAATCGAACCAGGAGCCCTCTTGCTGTGATGCAGAGGTGCTAACCACTGCACCTACATGCCCCCCCATCGTTGAAAACGCCCTTGCAGCACCGGATTTTCCATTTTGTAAAAGGGGTATTTATTTGATTTGAGTTAGTTACCAGGTCTTATGTGCAGGTAGGCCCAAACCTGGCTATATTGATTGCATGGGTCCACATTCACCAATGCACCTTAAACAAGCTGTATATTGTGTGTGTGTGTGTGTGTGTATATATATATTATATATATATATATATATATAATATATATATATGGAGATCAATAAAGTATTATCTTATCTTATTTCATACATTATGAAATCACTGAGCTTAGAATGGCTAGGGAGAGCAGTGTTTTTTCAGCTGAGAGGCTTTGGTTGAAAATAATATGAAGTACCAACAAAATGCTCTGTCGGAAGGACAAGCTAAAACAGATTGCATTATCTCAGTAACCTGGATCCGTGCTGATCTTGAGAGAATTCCACCATATGTCCTGGCAAGTCACGGAGTTGTAGGTTTGGGAAGCGGTTGTTCCTAAAATCTTCCAGAAGGCGGCTGCGCCCGGACGGCATGACATCAGACCGACTGTAGCGGGGCCGAGATGGAGGGAAAAGCTGGCTGCTTGAATTAAAAAGACTGGACGTCCCACCAGTGCTCCGGTACTTTGCTTCAGCTCCAGGAGCTGCAGAGATGTAACGACCACTGCCATTTGTCAGGCCACCTGGGATTACGGAATGACAGTAGCTTAAGATACTGCAACAGCAGCTGTAGGGAATGGTATATAGCTAAATATACAAACATAAATCGATACATAATTATGATTCTTTAGTATAAGAGACAGCCGCATACGATTCACTTATTTAGTTACTGAACTTACCAAGGTGAAGGCTGGAGGATGATCCATGTGAAGAGGGCAGAGAAGGTGGAGGAGTGAGAGGGGAGTGGCCTGGTGTGAGACCTATAGGGCTGGGTGAAGAAGAGTACCCCAGGCTATTGTAAAAGGGCTGGCCGATGGGAGTCAAACTACTGCCACGTTTGTACAGGTCAGAACTTGCCAACAGGGAGTCCCTGCGAGACACACTGCTACTGGTAGAGCTGGATACTATGAGTAAACAAAAAGAAGAGGGAGATGTTTGAGATACAGTTAAAGAAAGCATGGTCACAGGCAAAAAACAACAAAAAAAAAAATTAAAAAGGAAATAGAGAAAGAAAAAAATGAAATTTAATCTTCTTACATTTTAGATATCATCAATAAAAAAATGTTTTAATCAAAAATAGTTAAAACTCATTTAAGAAACAAGTATTTCTCATTCAAGATTGAAAGGGTTTGGCCTCCCAATAAAACTTGTGGTTTAGTTACTGACCGGAAGACCCAAAGCCTCCAAGTGCAGAGCCAATGCCGACACCAAGGGAACCACCAGTACTGCTAAAGCCTAGGGAGGAGCTTGGCGGTGGGGGTGCAGCAGAAGTGTGTGAGAAAAGGGAGCTGCTCTGTGAAGTGTTAGGGACTGATCCGGAGCCGTAGAAAGAGCTAGATGGCAGGCCGCTACTTGGTGGGGGAGCCTGCTGCTGCTGAGGCTGAGGTTGGGGTTGAGGCATGGAGCGGTACAACCCATTGGCTGGAGGACCAGACATGTTGTTACCAGAGCCAGATGCTGAGACGGCAGCTGCTGGAAAAGGCAAAGAGCAGACAAAATACAGATTCGTATTCATTAAGGAAAGCTGAGGAGTGCAGTAGTATTGGGATTGCAAAAACTTCACATGGATTCATCTCTCGTGGTCAGAAATTGCAATGACAATTAGTGTTGTTTAACTGTAAACGTTTGGAATAGAATATTCCTTTAAGCATCCCTCTGTGGGGAAATTTTAAGCCTGTGCGAGTGCACACAACTGTACATTTAGAGCTCGGTTTGTGTGCAACCATGTCTAGACACTTTAAAAATGAGAAATGTCAAGTTATGTGATGAAGAGAGACACCATACACTAAAATTATCTTTAAGTAAAATGAACTCACCTGCTTGTGCTGCAGCTGGGTTGATGAGGAGAGGGGTTTGGACTAGACGAACTGGCCCACCCAGACCAGTTCGGGCACCAGGACCCATCACCAGCGCCCCAGTCTGGTCATAATAAGCTGCAGGGGCCAACACCTGGTAACCTGAAAATAAAAAAAGACAAAAGGAAACTCTTGAGTATAACATCTTTTTTGCACTGGATAAGATATCCTACATGATCGGCAAGATACTAACTATATCAGGTGGGAAATTAGATTTTATCAGTTCTTTCGAAATTTTCACACTATAATGAGAAGTAAAATGATGAATAAAACAGAAATATCTGTAAAGAAAAAAGTAATATCGCTTAAATATTGTAAGTCTTCAATTTTAAATTTGCTTGGATTTTTTTTTATTTTTCTTGTAATTATATAAAGTTCAGATCAGCAGGAACTGGGTATTCATCGACAACATTACCAGTTAAATTAATATATTGCTACAAAATATACTCAAATGTAAATCGACCTAAGTTGCTGAAAAAGGGAAATAATGATTTCAAATTTTGCTATGACACACCTAAACGTTTGCACAGAGAAAACTCAAGCAATAGAGATGCTGTTTTATGTTTATTTATTGTTATTATTATTTATCTTGATTATATGTATGGGAAAAATACAAAGTACAGACCAGGCATCCCTGTGTACGCAAGCGCAGGGTTTGCAGCAGCTGCAGCAGCAAGTGATTCCTGCTGGCCCTGTTGCCCTTGCCCAGGTGTAAGGGGGCGCTGGTTGGTTCCTGTGCGCATCACCTGAGGAGCAGGAGGAAACCTTATATAATGGGTAACTAATAAACATTGGCAATTAATAATATTTGTTGAAAGGGTTTGCATTTAATTTCGGCCACGTCTGCGTCATTAATATCAGAAATATCTCAACATAATAAATGCACTCCTTTACTGGACCACATATGCAGCCAGAAGAAATGAGGCAAAAAAAAAAACAAAACAAAACAAAAAAACCTTCTAAAAATGGAAGCTCCAATATTTCATTTGCACCATCAGCTACAGTGCAGACTACCCACTTGAGAAATACATTAAAACTATGAATATACAGAACACATTCTCATCATTTAGGTTAGGGTATATATTTTGAAGGCCATATGATTCTTACAAAACTGTAACCACCAATGTAAAAGTATAATGTTCGGTTTTTCTGTATGAGTCACATTGTGAACATGTATTATACTACTATGTGACCTTTGCTAACTTAAATTTAAAAGGTAAAACTAACAAACAAATGAAGACATGCTGAATTTTAATTTAAAAAAGGTCAATACTTTAGAGGAAAGCTGATTTCTCATTCAGTCTTAGAGTGGAAACCATATGATGCGAGTTGATAACTCACTGTTTCATCAAAATACTCTTGAAAATGAATGTTAGCATTGGTAATATTCCATTCGTAACGGAGTCGTCACAAGTGGCAATTATTTTAGTTTTAAGGAGCTCCGATAATGAAAATAAGAGTGTTTTAATAACTGCAACTTGGAAGATCGTGAGAATTCCAACTGTATCATATGACTTTTTTTTTTTTTATTTAAATCAAAATTACAAAAAATTTGTTCTGTTTGGCCATATCAGATTTTAAAATTTCGAGAATAACCACAGCCTAAAAGATTTATTATAAATCCATTCTAGCTTTCAACTCTAAAGATGAAATCAAGATAGGTAAAGGCAACAGAAAGACACACTGAGAAAACAACATTCATCCCAGAGAGAGTCGTAAATGGACAACACCTCTTACCTGTGGCTGGCCTGGCCCTGGTCCCTGATTGGATGCCTGCTGGTTAGCTGAGTGATTGGCAGAGGATGCAGCCTGCTGTTGGAAAAGATTGGCCGGATACACACCCCATGGAACACCATAGTATTGTGGTGGAACCACTGTGGGAGCTGAGGGGAAAAAAATGGATATATAAATGCAATTAAGTTTGGTAAACCTTCATTTGAACTTTGTACATCAGCATCATGTTTCAAAAACACCTTAGTGTCTCTTAAAACTTAAATACTGAAGAAGAGTGAACATGTGTGACGTGATCACCTGCAAGCGTGGCTGCCAACCCAGCAGCAGTATAGGGATCAGCTCCAGGGGGGCCCGCATTAATAATGTAAGGATTTGGCACAAAAGCAGGGGCAAGGCCAGCTAAGTGGTAAAAGATATGGCAATGTATTTCATATTTTTGTGTTAAAATCAAGTGTAACCATGATGTTGGAGGACACAAGCAGTTTAACCGTATTACACTACCGACAGTACTCCACATGCATTACAACAAACAGCCACTTACCGAGATGCTGCTGCTGCTGGGCTGCAGCCAGGGCATATTGTTGCTGTTGAGCTGCTGTGAGCTGTTGAACAGTTAGGGGATTAGATCTCTGGAACAACTGGAAACAAACAAAAGAGGATCACAATATGTTTTGCAAACTTACAATTGGAGCTCTTCGTGGAAATGGATAGTGGTTAAACAGACCTGTTGCTGAGAATTGTAGTCAAACAACCCTAATGGATTTCCCGAGGGGTCCACCTGAATCTGGTTCCCAGCATAGTCAAATTGAAGAGACTCCACACCAGCTGGCTGCTCCATTCCACCCATGTTTTGGGCCTCCTGGTTCTGATAGTCTTCAGCTTGAACTTTGCTTTGGGTAGCATTTTGTTGTTGAAGAACGTGTGCATGATGCTGGCTCATTATCTCCAAACTTGCTTGACTGGGACCCAACCTCTCAACTGCCTCAGTGGGAGAAGCTTGACGGCTTCCAGGAGTTGGACTGGGAGACCAAGCCAGCAATGTTAGCAAATTTGCCTTTACCAATAGAAAACATCTACTACAAGTGCATTTATAACAAATATAAATATCTCTATTTGCATTCATGTACCTATATGGAAAATAGAAAATATTTTTGATTTTGTGTCAAGTGAAAAAAAAAACTCCTAAAATTGTTAAAACAGATGGATTACAGAAAATCCATACATCTGATAAATTTTTAAAATGATTGAAAAACAAGCACATACTTGAAGTCTTTGCAGTCTCTGTCCATTCCGTTTAGTAGGCCTCTTCCATTGGCTTTTGCAGGATCACCCTCATCTCCAACCTTCATCTCTGTACTCTTATCTTCTTCAAAAGGAGACACTTTCTCTTGAACATCATTCTTTTCTCTCCCATCTTGGTCAGCATCTCCTCCACCCTGAAGTTACAAGTATGCTAAGTAAGCGAATATCCCAATCATTTAGAATAGACAAAAGTGGGCAATATAATTTTGTGCAAAAGCAAGGAGTTTCTAAGTCTCAACTTACATAGCCACCATTCCTGTAACGACCATCCATCTTATCCCCTGGAGAAGAGCTTAGAACGTACTCCACCATGCTCACCCCGAGACCACCCCCTTCTGAGCGAGGTGAAAGCACAGAATTGGCATCACCATTCCCATGGAAACTCTGGCCTGGTCGTCGCTGCACCATGATTGGCTGAGACACTGAATGATCTGAATAAAGAGCTGTGATCAAATATATAGACAGCTACACAGTAGCATATGAATAGCAAAAGCCAAGTCAAGACATTGCTAACAGTGGTTTTCACACTGGTAATTACCAATGGACCTAATGATTTAGATCAAACTGGAAAATCTGAGAGGAACGCAAAGACAGTCACTCACGAGATGATCCCCAAGCATTGTCCCTCCACTCTTCTCCAAGGAGCATTCCTTTTCTTCCTTCCTTTGCCAGTTCATCAGAATCCCAGAGCTTTTTTGCTGGCAAGAGCTGCAAAGGTACACATTTTCACAGCATCTCTTCGTGAAGTGAAATAGCCAAGGGTCATATAAAAAGGGATGTTTAGTGGTTACTTTTAACCCCCCCCCCCAAAAAAAAATTAAAAAAAATAAAATAATGTTGTTTAGTAATTTCAACAAATTCTCTGTTTTGGTGTGTTCAGGTTTATTTGACTCAGTTGCAGTCTCCTGAGCATAATATAGGTTGTCATGGGTTTATTTTAGTACTTGTAGTTCTCCTCGTTGTTTAACATTATGTATAATTCCCAGGAAGACAATAATCAAAACAAACCAGATTATTACCCAGATTATGCTAAATTTAAGAAGAAATCAGTTATAGCAAGTGTTATTTGTTCTCATAACCAAGACAATAGGTAAAAACAAAAGCAAAGAAGTTGTTTAAGATCAGGTGAATCATAAAAGGGGGAAAACACATTAAAATGTACATAAGGTAAAAATGTAATGCAAACACTTACCTCTCCCATCCCCCTTGACTCCAAAGCCAGAGCTTGAAACTCATAGTTCATTTCATCAACAGCACGTACCTGAGACAAGTAGTAGAAAAAGACATGACATTAGGTTGCAGTTTTTATTCAGCCTTGTGTAAATTGTGATGGTTAGAGTGGCGCTAAAACATGTCATGGAAGGCTAAATTAAATCTTGATTTTCCTGTTCAGCAACTAGGCTTGTTTTTTAAAGTAAAGTTGATTTTGATATATAAAACTAAAGCCAAAGGGTTTTCTAAAAAGATTATGGAGAAACACAATCTACAAAAACAGAACAAACTGCTTATGCAGAGTAGGCCCTCAACAGGCTCCACAGACTACTAACCAAATAGCATTAGATTAGGGGGAAGGGAAAAAAAAAAAAAAAAAGAATATCGAATCACATTCAAAAGTGCAATGATTCCCAGGACAATCCACAGCAACAGCGCACTTGAGCCTTTCAATGTATAAAACCTATAGGGCTATTGAACTTTGGCTCTTTCCTGTAATTGACATCTTGAAAATGTCACTTTAAATTTGATTAGGCTTAAAAAATAAATAAACAAATAAATTACATTTTTATCCTTTTTTAGCAGTTTATGCAGGGACAAAAATTCCTTTCTTAGACTGAGCTCACACCAACAGCTATGCTTTGGGTGAACGCAGACAAGCGTTGCAACCCTGCAATTTTTCTTTGAAACAGACCACTTAATAGTATGAATTGACATCCACTGACTTAAATTGCTTAGGGGACTTTAATGTAAAATCTCAATTTCTTTGTGGTTAATTACCTGGCCTTTTTAATCAGGAACATCTAAAAACTCATTTCAGCGATTTAAATTTTCTGGTTCTTCTTTTGTTGTATGTTGTTTGTTGTCTTTTGTTGAATTAACATATATTAAGAGTAAGATATATAATGTAGAGTTAGTAAATCTATCAAGTAATTTTTCAGTGTTAAAAATTGTTCTGACTTTGACATTGAAGAAAAGAAGGATTAAAACTTGTGTTCAGTGCCAGTTTTGCTCTATCCTCAAAATGGCTACAAATCCCACCCTGAGCATTTGAAAAACGGAGTCCATACTTGATGATATTCTCTTTACATCATTTAACTTTTATGTCTGCACCATGTAAGGCAAGCTTTTTTTAGTTTGTTTCTTTTTTCACATTTACAAACAATGTTTACTGATGTTATTTCTCAGTTTACTGTGACGACTGCAAAAGCCAAGTTGATGATAGACAACTCTGGTCATTTTGTTTATTCAGTTTTTTAAGATAAACCTCTCGTTATCCATGATTAAAATACCCCTGAGCAGTATATGTCTGACATTGTTAAGTGAAATATGATATATCAATGATTTTTGTAACACTTGACCATATGTCTGTCATTCATATTAAAAAAAAAAAATCAACTTGCTTTTAAGAGATTTTGTGTTTCATATTTTCAGTTCATATTTTCTAAGAATGAAATACCAAGGCAGTGCCTCTCTAACATGAATAAGGCAGTAATCTTTAGAAGGTGACTTTTTTCTTAGTCTGGTGCTACCATCATCACACATAAACCTGAAATGAAGTTAAAGGGTAGCTAAAACTTGTCTACCGGTGTAAGTAGTAACTGACAAGCTGCCAATGAGGGTGTCTCACTATCCATCAGTGCATAGAGCAAAATATAGCACACATGGGTAGATTAGGGTTTAACAATGTGGTTATGTTCAGCTTCCAACATTTTGCAATATATTTGACTACAATAAACTTATTTGTCTCTGTTGCTTATTCAGTCTGTTTATAACAATATTAAATGTTGCACTAGCACTTAAATACCTGCAAAAAAGAGAAGACTTTCTAAAATATTTAATATGAATCAACAGCAGATGCTCACGTTTTAGAAGGATCTATTCAGCACTTTCATTCATGACAAATTACGTTTAAAAAATTATAAATAACAAGCACAAAATTCAATTAACCCAATAGTTGAGGTTCCCATCGAATCACCACTAAACTGAAATGTGAATCAATGACTGACATCCAATGAGAGTGATTAACCTGATCAACATGATTGGGATCTCCAGTTGGCCAGCGGTGCTTGTTAGGTGTACAACCTCCCAGTTGCTCTCCGGGCTGCCTTTGGAAGAAGTATCCAACTGTGGCATCATCCTGAGATCGCCCACTCAATGGCGGTTGTGGTGTGCCTGGGGCAGCGTTTACACCCCTGTCCATGCCCTGTAAATGTTGTCCTCCAGGAGCCTGTCCAGCTACCCCAACTGTGGCTAAGGGCCCCCCACTGTGAACCCGGACACCTCCAGCCTCAGGAGCACCATTTGCATGCAGCATCCCACCTCTCGTCTCCTGCCAGGCCACGTCATTCATACCTAGGATGCTGCATGGAATGCTCATTCCACGAGAAAACCTAAAGTCAAAAATGGAAATAAACAAAGAAAAAAAACATTTAAAAAAGAGAATTTCTCAGTAAATGGACAAAATTCAAGTTCACTTGTAACAACAGGAGATTAAAGAAGAGAGAATTAAGAAGTAAAGGGACCCCTTGTGTTTCTCTGTGTAACAGAACAAAATTGACTTGGTGTCAAACCAAGGCGTGTTACCCGGTAGTAAGGGTATTTAGGCGGTATGTTAAAAAACAAATCTATGGCGATACTTGCCGCATGTATCATTAACGTCTGAATATTCTCTCGCTTTCAGACGAAAACATTTCTGAGGTACAATTGAAGAGATGATGGCGTTACCTCCACCAAAATGGTTACTGTATAACTTGTTCAAGTAACATTTCTTCGTCGGGATATGGCTAATACCCGCATCGCTAACGTTCACTTCAAGCGATAGCTGTTCTACGGACGTACCAATTGTCAACTACAGTCATCATGATCATGATTATTCCGATTAAGAGATGTTTAAACACTTGATTACAAAGATTAACCGATGAAGCCTATGCTACGTTTTACATTATATGGGGACGTGCAAGAAGAGAACCGAACAAGGAATGACGATGGATTGCAGCAACAAGAATGCTCGTTAACATTGCCATTATCCTTTTAGCTGGGAACCATGCAGCTATCGTAACATTACCAACGTAACTGACGATAAACTCATTAAAATAAAATCATCCAGTGTCCAACAAAAGCAAGATTCAAGGTTGAAAATAGAATACGGCATTATGATTTACCCAAGATAACTGGTCATTGTGAAGACCTGATGTCCAAGTCTTAGCATGCTAGAGAGCGCTAGCTATTATTGCAGGCTAGTCCGCTGCTACTATGATAGCTTGCTTTATACTCTACAATGAAGATGATCTTGAAGTGCGTAGTTTATGGGAACTCGTGTCACTGATTGTTGAACTATACGGTGTCTGCAATGTTTTGGGTTCCCGGAACACCTATGAAAAGAATCCGTGTCGGGGCAAATCAAAAATCCTACGTTACTCCACTGAAGAGGGGGCTAGCCAGCTCCTGAGCTAACCACCTCACGCTAGTCGCAGCTGGCCTGTTTATTGTTGACTGGGGAACCTTGGCATCAACGCAGACTTCACCATTGACATTAAAAGGAATTGAGAGCTATGTCTGTATGTTGTTCTCGGTTTCACTAGTATGTTACATCAATTCTCTATCTCAAAGCCGTGATGCACATAAACCAAGAAGCTAATAGGCTGCTAACGCTAATTGCCAAAGTAAGTGTCGTGTGAGCTAAAATATCAACCAAACACTGGTGGCTAAACAACATGGCCCCCCTTCAAGTTCCAAACAGAGGGGCCTTAACTGCTAAACAAAAGGGGAAATACTCACATTACGGCAGTCGAGCTCCAACCATGTATTTGCCCAGCTTTGGTTGCAAAAGTGAACAAAGAAAGGGGAGATACTTACGCGCTGTCGTGTCGTGAAAGGGTCTATGCTTGTTGCACGCCGCCAACCCAATTCTATATTGTTTTGTTTCCTTGGAGAGAGCGTTGGTTTTCCTAAGCTTGATAGTCACAGCTAAGAGTTTGCCTATGCTACTGCCCCCTCCCTGTAAATAGTGTGAACTACGTAGACATGCGTACAACAATGTAAAAATGTAAGGTTACCTTTATAACCTACCTTTTGATTAACATCTCAAACAACATAAATCTCTGTCAGCGATATTTTGTTGTCTGATATCTTTTGACGCTGACTTGTCGATGGACTCCACTCGATAGAAAAAAAGAAAAATCAATATTTTCCAGTATGCAACTAGAAATAAGTTGTTTGAATTAATGTTTTTGTTCATTTAGTTTGGTGGGCAGGGTTAGTGGGAAATAAGCCGCTTAATTGTTGCGGGATGTGTTTTAACATCATGTGGCTCCGTCGTAAACGAGTAAATGCATAACTACACTAAATCTCTGAATGCATCATCAGTTTCGGTTGGGTCTGGCTGATCCAGGGTCGGCAGCTTCCTCAGCGCTCCATGACCCTCCTCTGAATAAGGAAGGCCGATGAGATCCAATCACCTCCTGCTTTACACACGATGATCTACCTTCCCTATATCCGATTGGGTTGCTATATTTAGGAAACCTCCCTGCGCTTTATAAAGAGATCGCTGTTGTTACTGGTAAAGGTTGCGTTACCCGACGTTAAGTGGAGACAGACATACTGCTTCACCGACGATATAAAGCAGGGGCAGTGGACAGGACGGGACGGGACCCACGTTGAGTGGAGGGCTCCGGAAACGGCACCGATGGCAGACATACGCAAGAAACTGGTGGTGGTGGGAGACGGCGCATGTGGGAAAACATGTCTACTGATTGTGTTCAGCAAAGATGAGTTTCCGGAGGTGTATGTTCCGACCGTTTTCGAGACGTACGTGGCGGACATTGAGGTGGACAATAAGCAAGTCCAGTTAGCCTTGTGGGACACAGCCGGGCAGGAGGACTACGACCGGCTGCGCCCCTTGTCCTATCCGGACACTGATGTCATCCTCATGTGCTTCTCCGTGGACAGCCCGGACTCGCTAGAAAACATCCCGGAAAAGTGGGTCCCCGAAGTCAAACACTTTTGCCCGAATGTGCCCATCATATTAGTCGCTAACAAGAAAGACCTGCGCAACGACGACAACGTCAGGAACGAGCTGTCCCGGTTAAAGCTGGAGCCGGTGAAGGCGGAGGACGGCCGCGCCATGGCCTTGCGCATTGGCGCATATGACTATCTGGAGTGTTCCGCTAAAACCAAGGAAGGCATCTGGGAAGTCTTCGAGACTGCCACATGGGCAGCGCTGCAAAAACGCACGACACCGCCGGGAAGTTGTTTAAAATGCTGTGTTCTGATGTGAGTCACCAACGGCGCACTGTCGGAACATTCCCGGTCAGTCGGATCTGTGAACGTCTACAAGCGTTGGCCGGGGTTCGGATACCCTGGTGGAATCATCGGCATTGGCGGCCCCGAAGTTCTTCGGAACACGCCCATCATCTGATGTCTGGCTGCGAGAATGCACCAACAGTAGCCATGTTCTTTGGCGGTCACATGATCTTCGTCTGGGTGGTATGGTGGGGGGAGTAAAACCACACAACAAATCTCTTCACTTCATTGGAGGCCTTATTTAATGCCTCTAATGTGGACTTGGTCGCTCTCAAGCTGATTTCTTTCACTCACTTTACGTGTGTGTTATACGTTTGCGTTGGTCACTGCCTAATTGCCAAGGTTATGCAATTTAAAAGCAAATTGGAAACATTTGCACTTGTTATTTATGTCCACCTTTTATTGTAAAATGTTTTATATTCAGAAAGCACTGCACACTTAAGTATTTCACAAACGTGTGTGTGTGTGTGTGTATATATGATTGATGGATCAACACAATAATCTCCAGTTGCTCTCCTGATGCTTTATGCCTACTTGAATAACACATTTTATGATAATTGAAGCCAGTTGTCATCCGTTAAGCCTGTTTGATGCCATAGTATTTAATGCAGAGTTCAATGGTTGGCTAAATTCAGTATTTTATACTTAAAAGCAACAAAGTCAAGCGTTGCCAGAATTATCTTTTCAAATGATTACTAAAGGTCAACCGACGAATGTTGCATTTTTTTGTTTTCAGTGGGGAGATCATTGAAGTTTTGACTGTTTTCTGCACAGCATGAAGTGAACGCGCACACACACACATGTACATTGCACACTGCCAAAAGTGCAGTCAGCTAATAAGGCTCTACCAACATTTCATCAGAACAAAACTAATTCAAGCACATAGTATTCCACTAGCAATTCCACATGCAATCATCTTTCATATTTAGCTATCTTTTTCTCCATCCAGTGGTACTGCAAAAGGGAGGGGGCAGAGTTTTAATTGGTTTTGTATGCGTAAGAAGACGGGGGAAAAATGTGCTTCATTAGAGCTCATTGAGTCAATAGTGCACACCCTAATTGGACTAAGCCATGGATGGCAACTTAACATTTCAACAATCATATTAATGTTATATCCATGATCTTCTAATAAATTATCCCTTAGAAGGGTATCCGTCTCACAAACTAATGTAAAAAATATTTTCTCGAAAGTTTTATTGCGCAGTTTAACTTGAATTAGCAGAGAAATATACAAAATACATGTTTTTCATGTTGTGACAGCGAATGTACCTCAGATTTATTCTTGCACAAAAGTGTTCTTTTAACCTTGAAGTTTGCACCAAATGTCTTGGTAATTTTCCTGACTATTGGGGAAAATAAATCAACTCAAGTTTGACATGTAGCTTCAGAAAATGTTGCAACTGTCCTGTAAGGCAACAGTGGGAGTGCTTGTTCAAGTGATGGCTACAGTCATCGGTTATTGAGACTGGGGGTCTTGGGGTAGATCCCTTAAAGAAGAGGTTGTTTTTTTTTGTTTTTTTTTTAAGCAGTTGCAAAATCTAAAAAAGTCCAGTTCTACTTCTGCCTTGTAATATTTCTGTATTGCAGCAAGTATCAAATATAAGGATAAAGTTAAAAATTGATTTATGTAAATCCACCCAAGGTGGTGATGGTGTAGTCTAATTCCTCGTTGCCTTCGTTGCTGGGCTTTTTGCTGACTTACAGAAAAGGAATGCATTGTGCTGGACTTGTTAATTTTCCCACACTGGCTCCCCTCTTGTGCCTCATGAGTACCAATTGCTGTTTAATAAATCGCCAAGACAGTCAAGTTTTTATCTTTCTTCTTTTTTAAATTACTTTGTAGGAAAATATATTTGAGAAAAGGAATGCAAAAACTGTGCCAAAATGTGATCCTCAGACTTCAATTTCCATATATTAAATATCATTGGAGTCGAATGATGAAGTAAAAAATGGAAGTGGAAACAACCAGGAGACTCAAAACAGAATATAAGGGATAAAAACTTAGTGTTCTGGGAAAGTCAATAAAATCAATGTGTTGATAAAACTTGATTTTTGTCATTTTCTTTTCACCTTCTAGGGCATTAAATCCATTTTTTGGGGTGGGGCACTTGCAGTTTTTATACAAGTCTATTAAATGTTCTGTCCTTTTTAAACCCACACAACAAACCACATTACATGACGAGCGCCAGATGAAAGAAGGTGGCTGCAGTATTACTGTGAAGAAAACATTTTAATAAGTGAAAAAGACATGCTATGAGAAACTAGCAGTCATATTATTGTACACATTGGAAATGACACTCACCCAGTCAAAGGACTCAGTTGTTAGGAGTGTGGCACCCATTGTTAGGACAGGGAGGAAGTGGAACCCAAAGGAGGCAGTGCAGCAAGCACAGACAGCCCTTAAGTCATAGGGATGTTATAGGCTGGGTGCAGCATGGGTGTGGAGGCTTAGGGTTGTGAGTAGGAAACGGTGTGGAGCAAGGCATCAGTTGCAGAAATGAGGAAATCAGTAGTAGATGAAATACATAGGCAAGAGGAGGTAGTAAGGCATACCAGAGCATTGTCACAGGCAAAGTAAGGACAGTGGGTGAATTGGGAAAATGTTCAACGAAGAACATTGAAGTGGAGAGAGTTGTCGAGCATTGAGGCTAGTAGAGTTAGATTTATCATAGGGACTACGTATGATGTGCTACCATCTCCCCAGAACTTAGAGCAATGGTTGAGGGAGAGCGCTGCCTGCCCATTGTGTTCTGGGGTGGGCCCACTTAGACATATATTATCAGGGTGTAAGGTTTCTCTTTCCCAGGGGCGATCATAACCAGGTGTTGAAATGTTTGGCAGCAGCTGTGGAAGAAAAGCGATTAGAAATATAATCGGGAGGTTAGGCACATTAAATTTTTACGTGAGGGTGAAAAGGTTAGACCATTAAGACCAGGAACCACGCAGGGCAGCTAAGTGTAGGCGGGGCCTGGGAGCGAGCTGATAACTGATTACTGATGATTTGAATCAGCAGCTGGTTGTCCCAGTAAATATAGTTAACACCAGGCTACAGCCAGACATGTTGCTGTGGTCTGGGGTAGAGAGGATAGTGTATTTTATTGAGCCTACGGTTCCCTTTGAGGATCGAGTTGATGAGGCTAGTGAGCGCAAAAAAGCTCACTTTGCTGTGTTTGGTATGCTGTGATGGCAACAGAGGCAGAGCTACTAGGTTGGAGGGCTCGGGTGCGGCCTGTCGAGGTGGGCTGTCGTCGGTTTGTGGCAAAGTCTGTCGTTGGTCTACTGACTGAGTTGGGCATTCGTGGACGGAGCCTGAAACTTGCGGTCAGTAACCCGTCTTGGGCAGCAGAACGAGCTAGTGAATGGTTGTGGCTAAGGAGGAAGCATGATAGGTGGGGACTTTGTTAAGCAAAGGTTGTTTGCGTGGGGAGCCGCTATGTAGCATGGAGGGGGGTGTTTCCAGGACGCTGGAGTTCACTGTCAATCCTTCTTGAGGTGTTGTGGGCCTAGCTCGACGAAACACTGATGATTGAAGGTGCCCACTTGAAAACCCTGATCATATGCTTCAGGCTGCTGTTGGCTAATGTAGATAAGTGGTGGAAGGGTAGTAGTGTGCTGGTTGTTCAGTATAGATGGCTTCTCTACAGCCTGAATTGGGCTCCTTGATGTAACTTCTTGGGATCTTGGCACAAGGGACTGTAACACCTTGTCCTGTGTAGCAAAGAATGCATTTCCTGGCAGCAGTTAAGAACCAAAGGATAGATACCCTGAAGAAAATAAGACTGCAGTTACTATACATTTCTTCTTGTATCGCTAGCAGAGCACAGTGTGAACATTTGTAGATTAAAGGTGAAGTCAGCTTTTGTACTTATTCATACATATCAGAATCAGAATTGCTGTAATCACCAAGTATTTTGCAACAACAAGGAATTTGTTTTGGTTAATGGTGTTAAACAGACAACATGTAACAGCCATTAAATAAATTAAGAGTAAAATCAGGGCGATTGTGGTTGGTGATGCAAAATGCAAGTTGTGCAAGGCAGTGCAAAGTAGTGCAAATGGAGGTGTTGGGACAGTGTCAATGGTGGTCCGGGGCCCTTATCGATGAGGCAGGCTGCAGATGGGAAGAAACTGTTTTTGTGGCAGGTAGTTTTGGTCCTGGTGGACCGCAGCCTCCTGCCAGAAGAGGGTGCTTCAAAAAGTGTGTTCTGGGTGAGAGGGGTCACCCAGGATCTTACCTGCATGCCTGCGGGTCCTTGAGACGTACTGGTCCTGTAGAGAAGGTAGATTGCAGCCAATCACCTTCTCTGCAGAGCGGATGATACGCTGCAGTCTGCCCTTGTCTCTGGCTGTGGCAGCGGTGTTCCAGATGATGATGGAGGAGATGAGGATGGACTTGATGGTCGAGGTGTAGAGGTGCACCATCATCGTCTTTGGAAGGTTGAACTTCTTTAACTGCCTCAGGAAGATCCTCTGCTGCGTCTTGCTTGTGATAGAGCTGATGTTCAGCTCCCACTTGAGGTCCTGGGAGATGATTGTTTCCAGGAAGTGGCGGGACTCCGCAGTGCCAGCTGGGGGAGTCTCTCAGGATGATGGGGGAGGGTGGGGCCGGGTACTTCCTGAGGGCCCCACCATCTCAGTCTTCAGAGCATTTAGCTCCAAAGTTGTTACAACGGCAGCAGGTCGCCCGGTGGTCAATCTCCCATCTGTAGGCGGACTCATCCCCCTCCGGAGCTGAGTCCAATAAGGGTGGTATCGTCCTCGAGCTTTAGGAACTTCACAGACTGGTGACTGGAGGTGCAGCTGTTGGTGGAGAGGGAGTAGAGCAGAGGGGAAAGAACACAGCTTTGGGGGGATCCGGTGCTGATGGTCCTGGAGTCAGAGACGTGTTTTCCCAGCTTCGCGTACTGCTTCCTGGCAGACAGGAAGTCTGTGATCCACCTGTAGGTGGAGCCTTGCACGTTCAGCTGTGAGAGCCCGTAAGAGAGCTGGGACAAGTGTGTTAAATGCGCAGCTGAAATCAACAAACAGGATCCAAGTGTAGGTTTCTCCTGTGTCCAGCTGCTGTAGGATGTAGCGTCGCCTACAGACCTGCTGGCTCTGTAGGTGAATTGCAGGGGGTCCAGGAAAGGGTCTGTGATGGATTTGAGGTGGGACAACATAAGGCTCACAAATGACTTCACCACAGAGTTGCAACAGGTCTGTAGTTATTGAGTTCCTTGGTCCTTGTTTTTTGGGGGATCAGGATAATGGCGGAGGCCTTGAAGCAGGCTGGTGCATGGCATGTCTCCAGGTGTTAAATGTGAATGTGTCCGTAAACACCGGGGACAGCTGGTCAGCACAGTGCTTCAGGGTGGATGGGGGGATAGAGTCCGGCCCAGCTGCTTTGCGTGGGTTCTGTCTCTTGAAAATCCTATTCACATTTCTTTCCATAAAGGAAAGCGGTGTTGCTGGGGTGGCGGAGGGGAGGGGATATGGGGCGGCCCCACCTTCTCCTGTGATGGAGAGGGCGGGGCTGGTGGTCTGGTGCTGGAGAGTGGTAACACGGGGGATGAAGTCAGGACAGTCCCATCGTCTTTCACAGCGATACTAGAACTCGTTCAGGCTGTTGGCCAAGCGTGCATTGTTCATGGAGTTGGGGGCGGGGCGGGGGGGGGTGGTTTAAAATTGGCGATCTAACATATGTATGTATGTATGTATGTATGTATGTTTAATAACAGTCACATTTTGACCACAATCCAGTAATGCAAGAAAGTATAGGTCAGTAAGATTCAGATGATAATGTTGCTAGTAGATACAGAATGATTAAAACAGTTGTAAATTATCATAAACTAATTAACACTTAAATATAGGAGTCTGGCCATTAATAGTCCAGTGGCATGAATTGCAATGTCTTCTCTTACTTTTGGCTTTTCCCTTCAGGGGTCATCACAGCGAATCAATCATTTAACTCTGTTCTCTCTATCGCATGGAGTGCAATGTTGTTATGATAAATGTCTATTTAAGAGCAGTAAATATGCATTGACTGACAGTTGGAAAACTTGAAGGCCCAGCTTGTGATCACAAGGAAAACCTCTGACATTCGACCAATAACATCTTCATAGTGATTGCCTCCAAAACAATACTGTCAAAACATCCCCTTTGGCATCCTTCTCTATGCACTAGCTACTAGAGGGAAAGAGTTGAATCTCTTTTAGTCCAGGTGATACATAATGATGTTGCTTTCCTGTTTCCTCATCTTGGATATTCAGGTCATGAACTCTCCCTGTAAGGCAGGCACCATGTTTTTTTTCTTTCTGCTGGAATGACTCACAGGTGTTGTCCACTCCATCTAGTGGATAGATGCATAGACAGCAGACACTGTTAATTCCATATTTCGAACCTTTATACAGTATATTGAATTAGATGACCGTTGCCTGAAGAAGGACGAACTTCCACAAAGTTTATCATCTATTAGGTATTTTAGTTAATTTTTCTGTGTTGTATTGTCACGATGTGTCCTTCAGCTCAGTTGGACCTCTGGGATGGTGGACTTGTTCTAAACAGACAAAATGCACACAAATACAGATCTTGCTGTGTCCCTGTGACATGGAAGTTTTGCATAATGTAGTACTATGCCTTGCTGACTACATCATCCACCAATCTATGAGTAGGTGGGCTGATGGGATGTCATGGAGTGCAGGTTGTTGTATGACACTGTTTGAGGATGGAAGGTGCTTTTGGCCAAAACACCTTTGATTCCTTTTTACCCCTCAGTTGCTGTTGATGCAAAGTTATATATCCACATGTATCCGACTGAGCTAAGATCTGACAAAAGAAATGAAATATCTTTAAGTGACAGGATGTGTATTGTGTTTTTTCTATACTTAATGTCTTTACAGTAGTTGCCATTGTATCTCATAATATATTCAGTCAATAGTACATGGAAGAAATTTACAAAGATGAAGACTGCAGTACAAACTGTTTTATTGTTTTAAATAGTTCAATAAACAAAGTGACCACAGAAGCAGGGTTGTCAGCTGTAAAATAATAAACAATTGAAGAGATACACATAATGGTAGAAACTACATTTGTTAGTTTACAGTTTTGTATTTTGGTATGAGAATAGATGTATCGGAGACAGATGTTTAGTTACACAAAACATAAAGTCAATGCAAACAGTTTAGTAGGCCTAAAACCCAGGTAGACATGAAAGTTGATTAAATTAGGCAAAAAATGGTAAAGGAATGTCAACATCCATCTGCTTGTCACTTACTCTCACAAATGGTTCAAGATCTTTGCTTTTTTCCTTTAAGGTCTTCATGACATTGTTGTGGAAAGCATTCAAACGTTTCAGCAATGTGTCAATCGAGGATTGGATGTCAGCTTGAAGTTGTTCAGTGGAGATGTCATTCAAAATATTCTGGAATTTAGCCCCTGCATCTTTTAGATACTCCTTAACAATTCTGCAGACTTCATCAATTTGTTGGGCGACATCAGTCAAGATAGGAGAATTGACTGCATCATTATACATTTCTTGCATGAAGGTGAAGAGGGACTCTACATTCTGTGATTTTAAGGTTTGGAGAAGTTTCTCACTTTGCTGAATTATAAACTGTGTGAATGGGGAGATTTTCCTAATGATATCCTCCAATTGAATATCTCCTGCTTTCCTCACAGTGATGATAACCTGGTCTCGGATTTTCCTCAAAGCTACAGACAAGTCATCAATAATATCTCTCCCATTGACACTGTGGTTAGAGCCAGGAATGGTGAATTCAATGGCTTTAAAATAATCTAGAACTGCAGTGAACATGGGGGAAATGTAGTTTGGAACTGTCTGAACTGCATCATCAAATACATCAACAACAAAAGCACTGACTATCTGGTAGCACTCAAGTCCTGATATTCTTTGTTCATAGCCAGGGATCTGGAACCTGGTTTCTCTCAGGAACTTCACAACAGCATCAAGAACAATTTCAAATTTCTTTTGGTACTCTTTCAGTATCACAATGGTCTTATCTGTGGCTGTGGTCATAATGTTAGAAGGATCCACTGCTACAAGACTGTCAACAGCCCTCTTGAACATCAATTTTCCTTGCATTGTAGCCTGCTCAAAGGATTCATCAAGGTATCTAGTGTTGTGGTACATCTTATTATATGTCCTGACAGCAGGATCAGAGACCATTTCCACAACTGTTGGGACATTTTCCTTTAGTCCCAGCATCAGCTCATATGGCATCTCCATATTCCAGGATGCCTGAAGGTTCAACTTCTCAGAGTTTATCACAGACATCTTCAAACCCAAGATATCAATATCTGCCGTTGGCTCAGACTGTGAAGAAACATAACACAAACATTTTACTAAAACCATAAATACATTTCAATGTCATTCAATGGGTAATTTAGAATTTTAAAAATCAAACAATAACTTACAGGGTAGCGACCATAAAGTCTTCCTTTTACTTGCATTGGCTGCTTGGCCTGGATCTGAACTGCAATGAGTCCAGCAGATGGTGTAGAGACCGAAACAACAAGACCCTCCTCTTGATTTCCAGTAGTTTCTTGATAGATTTCCATTGCCAGATCATAAACATTAACCTTTGCTGAATTAGTGATGGAGACATCCATGTTATCATAACTTAATATAATTGAGCCCTCATGATTTCCCTCTACCATGGAATGCTTCACAGACCAGAGAGAGGCCATTTTAAATCCATTAGTTGTGTCCACATTCGAGCTGCCTACAATTTTTCCAGCCAGAAAATCGTATTCAGAGGATGTAGATGCATCGAACTTGAGGATTACGCTGTCCTGGTTGAGGATGCTGGCATCAGTTTTGAGAATGATTACTGGTGTTTTCATGAAGAACTCGTAGGTCAAATCACCCATTACTGGGATGTTAATACTTTGAATTCTGGGCAGTGTGAACTTTGGGAGAGTCAGCTTGCTTAGAACAGAAGGAATATGCAGGGAGGGTATTGTCATGTGAGTGAAGTCAGGCAGGGGAATGGTGAAAGAAGAAACCTCAACATTCAACCCTGGTACTCTGTAAGGAGGGGTTGTAAGTGTCTTAGGTAGATCAGAGCTAATTTTTTCATACTCTGCCTTTGCTTTGTTATATGATGAAGCAACAATGTAAGCAGCTTTATCCCTGCCATTCAATATCTGTTTTTGGACAGACTTAATATTGGTATTAGCAAAATCAATGATTGGATCCATGTTGATGTTAATAGTGACTGTCTCTGGGTTCTTCATGTATTTCAGCTTGGCTCTCATGTCAATTGTCTGTTGAGTTGTGGCAAGGAGATAACTGAGGCCAGTGTCTTCCCACAGTGTGTATCCTTCCACTCTAGGTGTCATGATACCCAAAAACTGGACTGTTTTCTCAGGAATGTTAATAGGATTTTTAAGAAAATCAAGATTTGCCTCTCCGTTAATCTGGTAGAACATGCTAATTTCTTTCTCACCATTGTCCATGTTGAAGTAATGAGAGTATTTGTGCTGGTTCAATTTGGCCATGCCTGTCCAGCTTGCTTGCTGAACCTCAGCATTCAAGGTAAGTGCCATGTCATTCTGGAAATCCAATTTACCAGACGTTGAGACTGGAAGGTAGACCTTGGCATTTCCCTTATTCTTGGTGTCAAAGATAAGCCCATTTGGTGCCAGCGAAGCAACAAGAGAGTTTGAGAGGGACCCTTCATTTAGCTCTGCATTATGAGTGGCAGTGAAATCAATTTTCATGTCTTCGGCCTTAGCTTGGAATTTCATCTCGGCAACACTAGTGTCCATGAAACCTGTGATTGTCTCAACTTTGGCATCAACAATTGCATGATTGAAAATGCAAATTTCAGCCGCCACATTTTGATTCATTTTAAAATTGTCACAGGCTGTTGCCCCAGTAAATGTCATCTTGGCTGTATGTAGGTCCATGACCAGTTCCAAATCACTCTTGTGAGTTCCCTCATCGCTCAAAGTCTGTATTGCATATTTTCCATTCGCCAAATTGTTCATAGTCAGACGAGCAGTGCCATCCTCAAGAGCAAATACTGCTTTTTGATTCACTGATACAGAAGAGAAAATGTTGAGGAATTCCAAGGTGACATCATGTTTGTAGTTTGTGTCTGCAGTGGCAGAAACTCCATTTTCCATGGCAAAGAAGAGATTATTGACAAGCTCTCCAGCATAGGCTTCAAATGTGATCTTTGCTGTAGTTTCAGCAGAAGCCTGTGTTGGCAGACCATAGAGAGTCATTGCTCCCTTGTGGTCAAGAGTAAAAGATGACTGCTCAACATTGATGTTCTCAGAGATGGATAGACGACGCATCTTGGGCATGGCAACATGTGCGCTGGTATCAATGGTGAAGTCAAGGGCTTTCAGTGTAGATGAAGCCTGTGAGTTCAGGTTAATTTTGAACTCTGGTGTGACTGATGTGGTTGTGGTGTTCTCCAGGTCTGCAGTTGTCCTGAGCTTGTAATGAGGTGAGGTAACTCTGAACTCTCCGTAGAGTTTTCCAAAACAAGGAATCTTGCTCATGTCTGTCAGTTTTTCTTTCAACTCCATGGTAAATGTGTCATAATCAAAAGATTTCAATTTCTGAATCATTCTCATAAAGTAATTGCTCATGTCATCAACTAGCTGTTTAAAGTCCAACAAATACAGCTCATTCACAAGTTCTTGAGCTGGCATCATGACCTTTTTGAGCAAAGGCTGGAAGTCACTTGATTTTATAGCATTAATTACAGACTGAATCTTTTCCCTTACCTGATATTCCTTCATGATTTTAACTACCTGATCCATAATGGCTCCTATCATCTTCTCAACCTCATAGTTTGAAAGAATCTCCTCTATTTTTCCATAGATTACATTAAACTTATTCACAAAGTTATGTTTCTTCATCCAGGCCGTGCCACTATCTATGACTGATTTCAGTGAACTGAGGATTTTCTCTGTTGGAAACCTGGATGTCAGATTGGTCATGAAATTTTCAATTGAGTTCAGAAATTTTCTAATGTCCTGGAAGAAGAGGTTGATGTCAAAGTTGTCGATGACCTCTTTCAGTTCAGAGACTTTGTTCTGAAACTTGGTGCTTATCTCATACTTGATGTTGATGTCTCTCAGCATCTCAATGCCCTGGTCCATCAGCATCATCATAGTGGTCTTAACACCTTCAATGACTGCAGGCAAGTTCTCAATGAATGGGATCTGAATGAAGTGGCTGTCACGATTCTTGTCATATTTCATGAATCCAGAAATAGTGTAGTCCTGATTGTCTTCACTGAAGAAAGCAGTTGAGACCGTTCCTTTCATTTCAATGCCCATTCTCTCTGCATTGTTGTTGGCACCCATCTCTTGGTTAAATGTGTGGTCATTTATGCTGGACTTCATTGTCCAAGACATACTTTGCTCTTGGAGGCTCAGTTCACTGCTGGACTTGCTGTCCATCTTGGTTTTAATTGTAGATCCATCTTCCAATTCATGAGAGGTTGAAGCTCTGCACTCAACTGAATGTGTGAACAATAAGGGTTCTGCTTTCAGGAGGATTTTACCGTATACTTCACCACTCTGCTGTCCATACAGGTACAATGCACCATTTGAGTTGAAAATGCCATCAATGTTCAAAGTGAAGGGCTCAGCCAAAGCCTTAATTGTGCCGTCAAAGTGAAGAGATTTTGATTTCATGTTGGCAACATTGTTGAACTTCAGGGAAAGACCATTAACCTCCACATCTGTGCTATGTGTTATCTGAGAACCCAGGAATTTGCCATCAGTATTGAACTTTGTGGACAGAATCATGTCAACAAACTTGATTTCATAGGTGTGCTTGAGTTCCTCTTCTGACAAAACTCCCATTATTGCTCCAGTAAGTTCCATGTTGTAGGGTTCTGCCTTGAACTGGGCATCATTCACAAAGATAATGTCCATAATCTTCAGATCATTCTTCATGACAGCAGAGGCGATCAAACGATCCGCAGTGATGGTAATGTCATGAGTGTAGGAGTTTCTCTTGTCAAGGACATTGTCAGTCTTGGAGTGGAGAGTGAAGGATTTCAGTGTAAGAGACAGTGAGTGGGAATTTTCTGTACGCATCTCATTGAAAGACCCAACCACATTGTTTGAAAGGATCAAGCCATCTTCATTCATCCTGAGGTTCACTCTGCTTCTGGTATTTATATCAAAAAGGTTTGCCTTAAATATGCCATTCAGGTATACATCTGAGCTTGCCATTTTTCCCTCAACATTGAGTTCAGCTTTGTTTTCTTTAATGCCTCCCTTGGTAGCTAGAGACAGGGTGGCACCAGCAGCATCAATTCCTCCATGGAAAACATTTTCAAATGTCATTGGGCTATACTGACCAGTTGTTGTGCAGCTGGTGGTCAGGCCATTTGTATTCAAAGCCAAGGTTGCCTTGTGAGAGGCAAGGCTGGAAAAGAGGTTGATGGAGGCATCTGCATTCAGCTCCAAGCCAGATGGATTCAGGGAGCCTGTGAACAGTGTATAAGCACGGTTCTCTGTGTCATCTGCTTGATTCTCTATTCGGAGGCTGGCTTGTGCTTGAGTAAGAGAGAACTCCATTTGGCTGCGTAGAATCTTCTCATCAGCCTTGGTTACAGAGTTTGAATGGAGAGTGAGTGTGACATCCTTGTAGGTAAGGCTAATCTTTGTGGTATGCTTGGTGGGGTCACTGTTCATGTTGGTGTTTGACTCAACCAGAAGTTCATTATTTGCATATGATGCCTTGATCTTGTTTACAATCTTCAACATTTCAGAGGTCACTCTCAGCACGCTCTCCAATCTTGCTTCGTTCTTTGCCGGCTCGACCGTAAATGTGTGGAGATAGGTGGTGCTCGCAGTCAAGGTTCCAATGGACACACTTCCGTCTGTGTTGATATCTCCAAATAGCATGTTTGAGTCGAGGTTGAACTGGTTGGTCAAAGTCAGGGAAGTCTGCAGACCCAGTGGGCTAACAGCATTCACATTGTATCTTCCTGATGACTTTATATTGTCTGAGACAGAAAGGGTTTCCATCAGATTTACATTTGTATTTATCAAGTAATGCTCCAGGGAACTCTCCATGGTGAATTTCATAGATTCGTCTTCTGTATCAGATATTTCCGTTGTTCCTTTAAAACAAGCAAATCAAGAAAAATATGAGTCCGTATCAGTGACGCGTGAATATTTACAATAAGAAATATTTCAAACATAGAATAACAGAAAATAACAGTAAGTAATATTAACTTGAAAAAATACCTTCAGCTTTGAAGGATAAAAGTCTGATTTTACTGTCAGCCATGACTTTAAATTTGGCCAAGTATTTGGGAGAATCACTTGTGTTGTTGCCAGCAGACACTGTTGTCTCCAAGTTATAATAGTTGCTGTTGATCTTGGTTGACATTTCTACCATTCCAAAGAGAGGCAGAGTAACTTCATGTTCTGCAGGGATGGTAAAAGTTGGGATTTGGATCTCTTTCGGGGCAAGGTCCATGCTCAGCTGTGGCACAGACATGCGAGGGGAGGTGACCATGTGAGGGATTCCTAACTCCTCAGATGATCTGCCCCCAAGAGGCAGAGGGATAGTGATGATCAAATCATCCTGGTTGAACTGGTATCTCAATGTGCTTTCCCTGGATAAAGGACAAACAAACAAACATTTTTTTTTACTGTAAGTTCAATTGTTTGCTTTTGTTCCAAAATGTATAATTTCACCAGAATAAACATTAAATTATCCTGAAATCCCTTTAAATTGTGTTTGGCTTTCTTACACATTCATGAACAGGTTGTCAGGCATGGAAGGGAGTTCCATTCTTGCCAAATTGTTCCTCAGAGTTTCAACATATGGAGCCTCAGCTGATATCTTGTCCATCCAGATATTACTAGCCTGATGGAAAAAAAACAGCATTTACCACTCATGAATCTGATAGGGTTCATTTTGTGATTCACGAAGCTCTGCAAACAGTCTATTCACCTCAAGCATCTTGTTGATGATATGACGCAATTTCATGTCAGTCTTGAAAACCTGCTGATCCATGACATCCTCCACAAACTGCCTGGACCATAGTTTGAGGTCGTCAGTGTACGGCAAAAACATCTTGGTCTCGGCATTCATTTTAGACATGAGCTGAATCTCAACATTGTCTTCACCTGGGATGCAAAGCAATATGGCATTTTACTTTTACAATGAAAACAAAGTGCGGGAAACCCCTTTAAAATATCCAAACTTGGAAGTCTATCCGTTTATTTTTTTAAAACAGGCATACCATATCTGAATGTTACTCCCTGAATGGAAGAGGTCTCTATGAGCTTAACATCACTTTTAATTTCCATGGTCAGCCTTTCATCCTTGTTCATAGTAGCAGTGATGGAGGCATCAGTCTTAAGTGAGGGGACTAAGAGCTGAAGGTGGAGCATGCCTTTAGTCATAGCCTGAAGCCTGTTAATAAAATTATCTGGTCAGTGAATTTATTTCAGGAACCCAAGACATAAACAATCCTTAATGTATGTGTTTTGTCAAGATACTAAGCTTTAGGTGAAGTACAATATTTGTTGAACTATATTGTAGTTAATCAAAAATTGTGGTTTAGTTGACTCACTGGGCGCGGCCAATCAGGGACACTTGGGGTACATTTTTGTTGGAGATCTCAAGGATAAATGATTTCCCTTTGGCATCACTGTCAGTCATGCCAACCTTGACTCCAGCTTCAACGTCAAAGTCAGGTGCCTGAACCTGAGCGGTGAAGATGTTCCTATTCCTGTTGTATTTGAGTGTGGCTGTTGCTTCGGTGGGCTGAGCACCTAAAGTCAAAATACAGCTGATATTTCAAAAAATCACTCATATTTTCAGTAGTTCGTTATCTACATATACAAATTATATTGAAAGAGAACGGTAGAAGATAAAAACGTTTTTTTTTCCATTTGAGAACCTCTTACCCTCAGCTCTGAGGGTCATCTTCAATGAATCAACATTATGGCGCCCATCTTTTCCTTCACTGAGCAGTCTATATGCAACAGTAGCTGTGTACTCGGACACAGTTCCGCTTGGCTTCAGGTCTAAAGCGAACCTAAGGTTGATTAAACAAGATGATTAGAAAAGAATGGGATGCTGAAAAATACTCTGCAGACATTTAAACTTCTTTCGCATAACAGTATTTTGACTGTTTTTTCATCGTCGTACATTTAGAAATGTAACTAATAGTGCTTTAAGCGTGCATTGGGATGTGAAATGTTTTCCCTGAAAGTCTATTACTTTATATCATGTACTGTAAGCAGATCAAAGTTGCATTGCACTTTGTATTCTCATGTTTATTTTAGCTATGTGCTCTTCATCACATTATCCAAATTAGACATTCTCTATAGAAGAGTTATATAATATTTAAATGTAAAGTAGAAATAAACCAAGATAGACACCAAAAAAATTTAACTGTGCATGAAAGAAAACAGTAACCAAAACAGAATATTGAAATTAGTAACACTTCACTGACAAAGAAATACATTTTCACATTTCAACTTACATAGTCTCTCCATTGAGGGGAAAGAAGCCACGAGTGTCAGCCTGACGAGTTTCAATGCAATATTGGAATCCAGCAAAGGGCTTGCAGTACTTTTCACCCACTTTGTGTGGTAGACTTTGAGTCTGGCCGTTACCTACAATCATGACTTTATTTCTTTTCAAAAGAAGAAACAATAGAATAAGACTCAGGACAGTAACAACTCTAAATAATAATCAATAATAATAAGAATAAAATTGATGGCAAAATGTACAGGAACTAAAGTAAATATTGATATTATTTCTGTTTTTATTTACTGATGCTTGTGTATAGCGACTTTTCAAGAAAAAATGTTTACAATGTAATGAGCAAAAATGACATTATTTTCCCCCCACCGACTGTTAAAACAATAAATGCATCTTCAACAATGTGAGTTTATGATACAGTACACCTTACCTAATTCTGAAGACCTCTGTAGTTTCCTCTGGGGCAGGGAAGGAGAGCTTGAGCTGGCTCTCTTCCATTGTAAGCTTAGCATTGTGCACACTCTTGTGGTGCATGTTGGTGCTCATCTTAACAGTGGAGGCAACAAATTCAGGGACACTGACTCCCATCTGAGTCATAAACTCAACTCCAACAGAGGGAATAAACAAAAATTCCTTCTGTCGATAAAAGAGGTAAAAAAAGCAACGATTTGATGATAGAATCCTGTGAGTAATTGATCAATACATTTCTATCACCTGCATACTTCCTCAGTGTCATAAAAGCATTGTATTTTGACCAATATTCATTACGATTCTCTTAAAAATTATATCAAAATTTTGAAGGACATTTGATTGGATGTAAACTAATTAATGAACAGTAACATGATACTGAAAAAGTATCTGACATGCCTGATAAAGCCCAGTGGCTCAAGGCTCAGGTCAAGAGTATTTACCATGTCTGGAGTCATGCGAAGGCCTCCTTTTACACCAGGAGCAAAGGTGCCAGAGAAAGCAAATGTCAGCGGCAAGCCAGTTGCTGTTGGCAAGCTAAATTTGTTGTCAATGAAGATGTAGTGGACAAATAACTCGTTGGACATGCTTGACATCATCTTTGACAAGGCCTGGTGAAAAAAAAATTCAACAATCATTTTGAGTGCTCTCTCTGTTACAAAGGAGGAAACAACTATGATTCATAGGGCAAATATTTTATCAATGGTAAAAATGTACCTGCATAGGCAAGTCCTTGAACAATATGCTGGCATACATCATTGCATTAGCGGCAATATTCTTCAGTTCACTGGCCCTAATGTAGCCAAGCTCAGCTCCCATAACCTTAAGGTAGGCCATGGACTCCGGAGATTCTTGATTCTGCAGGTCTTTAATCACCTTGTTGAAATTGCGGACAATTTCTCTCACAAGATTGTCGGGAGCCTTAAAGAAAGAGATTCATTGAGTTATTGAGTTGATGAACCAGCACATTGTTAGCATGTTCATCAAAACTGATACAAAGCATACCTGCTGCCCTTGTGTTTTCAGAGGAGCAACCCATTTCTCCAGAACTTCTTTGATCTTCATTGGCATTTTGTCCTCAGCCCAGTAAACAGCCTTGGAGATGGTGTCCGGGAAGAACCCATTCTTTCCAAACAAAGCATCAACGGTTGGCTCAAAGCCTTTTCCTTCCATACCAACCTACCATTGGAAAAAAAGAAATCAAAAATTCAAAACCTATTTTGTTAGAGGCATAGAGCTTTTCAATGGTTATTATTACAAAAGGCAGCTGCACAAACCTCCCAAATATCCATGTTGTAGCCGAATGCTTTCAGTGTAATTTCAAGCAAAACCTCTCTGGGCAGCTGGCTGCTGGGGTCAAAGATGATGTTACCTTGCATCATTCCAAGCTTGTAGTTTCGAGATTTTGAGGTGTAATCACTATAAGTGCCATCATTACTGTCCTCCAGGGAAGTGTCAATGTCCTGCAAGGCACTCTTAATCTGATCTCCAATTCTGGAGTAAAAGTAAAATGACAGTAAATAGACATTGTTGTAAGATACATCATTGAATCTCTTTCTTAATTCTAAACTTTATCTGCATGAGTATTGCTGGATTTAATATTGACTGGCATTTCAATGCAAACATGCCCCAGCCTCACTTTTTGGTTTCTGGATCCGTGGATGTAATGATGTTGTAGATGTGGGAGGTCACAAATGTCTTGATCTGCATGTTCTGTTCTTGCATCACAAGCTTCTTCACCATCTCAATTTCACTTTTTTGGGGAGTCCTCATCAGCATGAGATAAGCTGCCAGACGTTTCTGCACAGCACCCTTGGGATACTGGCTGACCCTTTGGAGGTTAGAGCGAACCTTGATAGAGAAGCAACAGCAAAATGTTTTTTTTTATCAAAATGTATCCAATAAAGAGGTGCACAAGATTAATTGCTTACTAGTGGGGGGGTTTTAGTTACCTCATCGGTCAAAGACATGCGTCTAAAAGCCTGGATAGCAGCCAGCTGCACAGACAGTGTAGTTGCAGGCTGTCTCATGCACTTCAGCAGGGTGTTCTTAATAGCAGCATCAGCAGCCTCAATAGCATCTCCCATGTTACCAACAACCTGCATAGAATAAAAGATAATTTGATTTAAAAGTTGCTATAAATGGTCATATTATAAGCGCTGTATCCACAAAGCATGTCACATACCCTCAAGGTAAGGAGGGTTATATCTTTCTCCCCAGCACAATCTGCACCCAGAAGGGAAGCCATGAACTCATACACAGCAGTGATCTCAGGGGTCACTCCCTCAGCCTTGTACAGTCTAAAGACAAAATACAACATTGCTTTCCTTTCATACTGGACCACCTCTCATTGCTACATCATTTATTAAACGTTGATATCCAAAAATGGGCTTACTTACTTCCTGACTGCATTACTCAATGCATACATGATGGGTTTACTCTGCTTGTATTCAGCCATACTCAGCATGTCTTTGACCATGAGGCGGGAGGGGTTAGAGAGCAGTCCCAGGGCATAGACAATGGCATCTACTTCAAGAGCTGATTTGTCAAAGGTCCTGAGAACCCTCAGTGTGGCACTGGTGCACTCTGCAGTACCACACTGAACTAGAGCTTGCATAGTCAGAGATTCGGACATGGACATCATCTCTACAGCAGCAGCTTCAAGGACATCAACCTTCAGGCCACGAAGCTCTGACACCAGTTTGTTAAAAAGGCTGGCACGATCCTCACTCTGAGAGCTTTCTGACAAGCTGTGCAACAGTTTGATTGTGGAAGTGGCAGTTTCCTTGGTGTGCACAGGAGACTTGTCATCAACCACATCCATTGGCAAGCGCCTAAGGTTGGCCTCATCTGGAGAGACAGACAGACAGACAGACAGACAGTCACAAACACTGTGATAACTTTCCATTTAGATTTCAACAGTATATCCTTAAAATCTGAACACTCACTGCGGTCGAAGATTCTGTCATTGATCTTGGAAGTCTCTCTCAAAGTCAAAGTCTGTCTCACCAGTGTAGAAATTCCAGCTTCATTCCTATTTCAGGACAAGTCAAGTTCACATGGTCACACATTTCACAAAAATCCCTCTAGATCAGCTACAAAAGCTCATTGAAATTTAGCTGAAATTCAAAGGAATTCTAAATCATATCAAAAGACAAAATGATTGTAAAACAGTAGTCATTGGTCTGTTAAAGGACAATTATCATCCCTTCCTCAATGTCGAAGGCCATAAATAATTTTGATGGGACTCTTCTTTGGAAAAAAAACTTACTGGCCGGAGAGGGGAAGAAAGAGATGTTTCTCTATGCAGGTTCCACTGGTCATGTGCTTCCTCTGGTTGTCAAAGTTGTAGTTGCAAGTCTGGCTGCTGCTAATCAATTTAGACAGGGGATAGTGCTGATGGTAGAGAGAAAACAAAACCATCAGCTTTCCTGCTTTCCATTTCACTTCCCTAACTTTGGTACATGTTTGCAATGGAAAACAACAATTATATATAATTATATATCTATTGAATCCTTACCATTCCAGAGAAGAGTGCCAAGGGACTTGTGTCCTGCCTGCGGGGTGTGAACCAGTCACATCTGGAGAGATCCCTGTTGACAGTTACGCTGGTAGCTATGTCTTCTCTTGAGTTGATTGTGAATTCGGTGGCACATACTCCATGCACGGTGGCCTGAAAATGGTGAGAATGTCATGAGATTGAAAAAAGTCAATACATAAAATCTGGGGTACAGCCCTGATAGTAAAATTGCTTTTTTGACTACAGCAATCAGCCTGGAACATATTATCAATTGATTTGAAACATGAACTATTATTATGAGAGCAGGTGATTCCATTAACAAGATAAAGTTATCTAGGACTTCGATCCTCAGTTTAAGATTGGCAGCATGAGAACATGATGTGTTCAGCGTGCATTTATCACCAGTGACCAGGGCACCTTATCTCATTTTGCAACTTGTTTATCACAGCACCACAAACTGTATCAAATTCACAATGGTGCCTCTGACCTGAACTGATTAGATCAAAAATAAGTTAACAAAAAAGTGGATCATTTATTACCATCTCCTTATTCTTCTCTTCTTCCATAGATGGCACAAGAAGAGCAGAGATGATTCCCCTCTTGATGTTCAAAATGTTGACAGGCTCCTCATCCTCAGGGAAGAGTTTGACATCAGTCTGTCCCTCAACTGAAATCTTCAAGGAGTTCCTGTGTGCATAAACAGATTCATAAGAGGATTTCGCCCCATCTCACAATTTCACATCCCCATTGACAGTCATTTTACTGGATGAATACTAATAAACTTTACATATAAAACAGACATAATCTATCGAGTTAACTTACATAGCCATGGCAGTTTTGAAATCCTCGGCTCCAGCAGCAAGACTGTATTGTGCATTTCCCTCTGCATCCACACCAGTTACTTCACTCAGATAGCACTCTGTGGTGCGGAGGATGAAGCTGCACATCTGGGGCACATCAATCTCAGCCTGCACAATAGAACAGATGTTTTTCTTAGAAAAACTGTCTTTCTGTCTTCTTTTTCTCTGAATCAGAAGACTGTTGATAGTAATTAACTGAATTGTAAGACTTACTTTGCATGTAACTTTGTGACCACTTTTTTGGTTGGTGGCTCCCTTCACGCCATTAAAAGTCTCAGCTTCATAGTCATAAACAAACCTCCTGAAGTTCTTGAATCTCTTAGCCACTAAAAAAAGAATTATGTTTATGTATCATTTTTTACCATTGTTTCATCTGGGATGTCCACAAAGTGATACAATTCCAAGCCTTCATTAAATTATAATTATGGCTGCATAACCACAATAACGGGGATCCAAGGCTATGAATTTGTTCATTCATCTATACCTTGCATCAAAGCAATTTAAGAATTCATACAATACTGCAAACAAAGTGGAAAACTCACAAAAGCATGGTGGAGATTGGTCATCAACATCTTGCTCTGAAATAGAGTAAAAATATTTTTGCTTGACATTCAATAAACACTCACTGGCTGCTATGAAACTTGTCTTTAATCGGTTGTTTGGTCAGTTGACATATTTATATGTACACTTTATTACATTATATATGATGTGGCAATATATGCTTGTAAGAAAGTAGAAATTAAAAATAGATCCCTCAAAATCAAGACACAAAAAATAACATGACAAAAAATAAGACAACACTAAATGCATGCGATTTAGTGAATTCATGAATTGTAAAACAAAAGGTTATAGAAATGTACATCGTATACACAGAACAGTGTCTAGTAATATTTATATTCAACCTTGAAATCTAAAATGTTGTAGAAATGAAAAAAGAGAACGAAAGTTTTGAAAAAAATCCCTTAAAAAACAGGTAAAAGAATAAACAGCGTCAAAAAATGTCAATACTTACGGGCCAGAGCATATGTTCCCAGCAGCAGCATAAGGCAGAGCTTGGTACCCCCCATGTTGGGCTTCACAAAACCCCCAAAAGCCAAAAGGAAGGGAGAGTCCTCCTGTTTTCAGGAAGACTGATTATTGTTCTCCGCTGTTTTGCTTTTATAGTCCTCTTGTCTTATTGTATGACATTACCAGGACTTGCAAATGTGTTGCCCTGGTTCCAAAGTCTGACCAGCCCTTGTGGCAGGCCAAAGGTACAATGTTTCACAAACTAAGACTTGTCTATCAGCTCAGCACTGGGTGGGGGTTATCTGTGTGATGCTTTTCAATCACTTATTTGACTCCTGTTTCTTGAGATATTAGTCCAATCTTCCTGTGGTTTTTACATAGGGAAGAGGATATAAATGGATGATAGCAATTGGTCTGATGATATATTTATTATCAGCATCATATTTAATTGGAGTATGCATTGAAGATCATACCGTTCTCAAGTTAGGGTTTTTTCTACAGTACAGAATAGGTAATTTATGAATAATTTGTTTGACACCGGAGAACAGGGATTTTTTTAAATATTTTTTGTTAATCCAGTGATTGTTCTTGAGCAATCAAAATGATCACCTTTGTCTTTACATGGATTTCTATGAGGTTTGAACACTGATTTTCAGGGCAAACATATGAAATATAAAGCCTGTACATTACAGTGTGAAATCCAATCTTTTGAACATAAGTTGTAATACTAACTCCCTCCCACAAATGAAAATGGATATTGTGCCCCACGTATAGCGAAGCAAACTTTGCCTGTTGACTGCTAAACAATGACACTGAACTGAAAACTGATCAGCCCGAGGATTTTGTTGCATTGCCTGTGTTTCCACCACATATTAGATCATATACTAAACTGTCTCACTACCAAGGGGTTGATTTGTTGCCAACAAATATGAATATTAACAATTGTGGATGAACAATGAAACCATCCCTTTCCCATTGGGAGAGAATTGATGTAAGCGTGATTTGTTATGACCATCCAACAAGTCTGGTGTTCATAAAAAACACTTATTAGAGATCAAAATACCTGCTTTTTGTCATTTGTAATGTTACAGCTAAGATAATTTGTTACATCGACCCCTTGTCTTGTTACTGTTGGTGTCTTCGTGTTCATTCCTGTCTAACCCCTCACCTACTTAGAAAAGATCGAGGTTGTTTGATCAGGAGAAGTGTACTCAAGATAAGTTAATCTGACAAAGGAAGACACCTGAGTTATATAAAAGTGAGCAGTAATACCTTGGAATATTTGACTGGGATTTAGTGCTACTGGCACTCATTGAAAAATTACCTGATGTGTAACAATTAAAAGAAGAACTGCACATTTGAAATGTTTCAGTAAAATTATTAAATGAATCATTCATTATCTCCCGTTTACCAGTTCTTTTTTTTTTTTTTTAATGAGGTGGGGGACTGGTGGCACACAGAATTCATCACATCAGAAATCCTCATTAAAAACTGCTGTAGCCAGATCAGTTTTAGCTACATCAAATTGTTAAATGAATGATCTTTCTTTAATTGAGAGACTTGTCCGATAATGCCTGGTGGACTCCGTGACTCACCATGAATCTGCTAGCACACACAGCATGGCTGCTGATTACAGATAGGGAGGGTCAGTGCAAGGTGCTGCTCCTTCTGTTGTTATCCCACAACAAGGAAGTTTGTTCCATAATTGACAATGGCCATTGGAAGCAAACCTTACATGGCTCCTGCGGTTAACATGGAGTAATGAGTTTTTAAACCTCATTTAATTTTTACATAAAATGTTCAAAGTTATTTCCACAGGGGGCCTTTCTGTGGGGAGTTTGCATGAGATTTGCCTTTACTCTGGGTTCTCCCGTAGTCCGAAAACAAGCAGGGGAACATTGGAAAAATGCCAATTGTATGAGCGAGTGAATGGTTGGTTATCTATATATGACTGGTGACCAGTCCAAGGTGTACCCCGCCTCTCGCCCAAAGACAGCTGGGATAGGCTCCAGCATTCCTGTGACCCTGACTGCAGGATAAGTGGGAAATAATGGAAGGATGGGTGTTAAAAGAAAAATATTCTAAGTGTAAACCAAAACAATGTCAAAAAGTATCACAAAATTATAATTTTTTTTTTGTTGAAGGATCTATGAATCATTGTTGAAATCTTTCTGTCGTGGCAACTGGACTTGAATTTCTCCACTTGAAGATGTTTTACCTCTCATCTGAGAGGCTTCTTCAGTTCTAATGACCTGTTGGGGATTTCCGAATATAACCGCCAGGATTTTGGGTGGGTCTATGTTATGGTAAATGCAGCATTTTTTCCATATCGTCATGCAACCGTGCAAATGAATTTTGATAATTACTTATAGCTTCCATAAATCTGCAGGAAAGTGACTGTTGGACACTTTTGACAGAGTAATAGGCTGGGGAAAAAAAGTAGTGAAAATGAAAATGTGTTTTCCTGTACACTGACAGTTCTAATATGTGCTCTGAAAAACGGCAGTAAAAAAGTAGATTTTCAGATCTTTAAGACTGTGTTGCAGTGACCTGATCTGGTTCAATTTAACTATAAGCATGTGGTCCTACTGGATTCTTGTTAGATCTTCAGTGTAGAGTGAGCATTTGTGTACATTTTCTACCTTAAAGCAGATGTTGAATAATCTTTTTAAAATATACATCCAACCGAGTAGGGGTTGACAAAAATGTTAAGTTGCCAAAAAATTTATTTGTTGAATTCTGGTTTTCCATAATTTATTCAAGTCCGTAGATATAAATATGAAGAAACAAACTGAACAACTCAAATTAAAACCACAGTTTTTATCTCCAATTGTGACTGGAGACATTAGATTGATGCTGGAATAAATAGTTCCTACTGAAATTTTAACAACAAAATTGAAGTAATTATATTGTACATATATTACACATTAGGTAACTGATAATGGGAGAAAACCCATTTTATTTGCAGTTGCACAATCAGCGTCATGTATGAAATATGAGACTACATATATTTCATTTGTCAGTGATTGGAGTGTGGAATTGTTTAATCTATTAAAAGATTACATTTTTGGCAAATGCAGGTCAAATTTATAGGTTAAGGTAATAATAGTTTTAACTCAGTGTCATTTTTAATACATATTTCAAATAAGATTGAATTTTTGACTGTGTGTAGGCACACCTTTTTCCTGATTTCGGAGGAAAAAAATAGTGAAATAGTTTATCTGATGGAGATGAAATCAGAGATTAACCTCAAGTCTCCTACCCTGGACTTTGATATAAGACCTGTATTCATCTGGTGCCTGAAGCAAACAGTCAGTGATGGTATAGTTCAATTTGTTCAATAGAGATCTGACAATGTCAAGAATGTAATCAACTGAGTTATTTATGCTTTTATGATCTAGCGTACTGTGATTGTTCTGATTCATTTTATTAATTTGGAATAGGATGTTGGGATTCGGCTGCTCGCCAAGCAGCAGCCGTACAAGCGGGTGTATTCCAACAGGTGCGGGTCATCAAGCCTCTCCAGGCTGAGGATAAAGGGAGCCTGTTGCCAGCCCGCCAGTGCCATATTGTTGGTCCCATATTCGTTGGTTCCCATATACTTTTTGTCGCACTCTCCTGTCTTTCATTTTTCAATGATCTATTCACTGAATTGCCTGGAGGGGTCTTCTGTCCTCATGTTGCAGTTGTAGCAGCAATACTGATGGACTTGAGTGGACCTCCCAGACGCAGGTGTTTTTCACACTGCACTCAGGTCCTCTCCATTTCACTGCTTGTGACACTGCTGGCATCAACTGGCTGGACCTGTTAAGTTAGATCAGTCACTATAGAGCAGGAGTCGGGAACCTATGACTTACAAGGCAGATGTGGCTCTTTTGATGACTGCATCTGGCTCGCAGATACGTCTTAGCTTTTATATTGCGCCTGTTCAGTTTGCTTGTGGATGGCTGGAGCCATTCCCAGCAGTAATTCGGGGTACGGGAGCAAAACTCTTTTGATTGGATAATGCGGCTGCCTACACAAGTTGTTGTGAGGTCAAGAAGTAAACTTCCCTCCTTCTAATGAAATAGTCAGCAAGCTAATTTACCCCTCTCACCCCAAACCCTTCTGACTATTAGGATGGCAAAGAAAAAAAAGATAACAAGTACCATACTGTTTCATCAGGAATGGACAGATGAGTTTGTCTTTGTAGAGTGCAGATTCCGCGGTGTGTCTAATGCGCTGATAAAATGTCATCAATGAAACAATAAAAAATAAAGCAACACTTTGAGACACACCATGCCAGCTTTGCTTCGAAATATCCGATGGGGGACAGCAGGAAGAAAGCATGCCAAGAGCTACTATGCAGAGGGCAAGCCAGTCAGCAGCAACTCTGTGTATGGACCCGACAAGGTCACTGGAATTCAGCTAGCTTTACTGGTTCTTTAGCAATAGTGAGGAACAAAAAGCCATACACAGATGAATGAATGAAGCTTAACATCACGACGTACCAACTAGACAACAAAGCCATCAGCAAAACTATGAGGCACCAGAAGTCGCATGAATGGTAAGAAGTATTTTACTCCAGTATAACAACGTACTTAAAACAAATACATTGAGAGACTTTTTGTACTTTGATATTGTTGGTCTTACTTGAAAATTCACACACTTGGTTGTATTTAGTGTTAAAAATATGATATGGCTCTCACAGAAATATATTTTAAAATATGTCGCTGTTATAGCTCTCTCAGTCAAAAGGTTCCCGACCCCTGCTATGGACGGAGTAAATTTGTGGAAGCGTTTTTTTTGCAAGTTCTTTGTAAGTACAGTCGTTAGACTTCAACATGAAAGAAGCTTCTTTTGCATATTCTTGTAAAAAAGTGAAATTATATTGAACATAATTCCACTTTTTTAAAGCAACATAATGGAAATGCATCAGGGGGGATTAATATTTTCCTCTAGGCATTGTACATACATATAATTGTTCTCTTTTTTTAATTGAACCTACCGACTGTTTTTAGTCTGTGGGAGGAAGGCAGAAAACCCAAAGAGAAGCAGCTTTGCACAGAAAGGCACAAGTTGCCCACTACATTAGAAAGTGGAACTGTCTTGCTTTTAAGGTGATGGTGCTTACTGCTGCACCACATTTGTGGTGACCTGAGTCATTGATTGTAAAAAACAAGGCAAACATTGATATCATCAACCCAAATATGTTAGATTCCTCTCAGAGTGACAGACATATTTTAACACAGTCCCTGTCAGACATGACAGCTGGACTGAAACAAAATTGTCTCAGAAAAAAGTGGGATCCCCATTAATGCCAAATATATCAATCCATATATAATAATAGAATTCAAGCCATTTTATTGTCCTTTTATCTTACTATGTACATGAAACTATCAATACAATCTTTATAACTCAAAAAATGAAAATATTAAGAATATGAAATGATATATTTAATACTTGATGTGTATACATTTTATGACTACTACTGTAGCTGTTACCTTCCTACTTTTCTTAATTATCTGCAAGGAGGTCCTATTTCACAGTACAGCTTAAATGGTCAATAATTCTGTTTAATTGGGGCTACAGAAATAATCCTAAATGTTCCAAAATTAAGCACTTTAATTTCCAATTTATCACATGTGTACCAAAATATAGTTCTAAATTTGAATGGGATTAGTATTGGGCCATTTTGAGGATTTTTCTTTTTAATGTCCATGCAGCCACTCTCAATTCACTGTGAAAATTTGAAGGCAGACATCATGACTGAGTCACCTGCGCAAGGGAACGACTGAAGGCCTCAATGTCAACATATACTGTCTCATCCACAGCAGGTACACTCCAATGTCCCTCCTGCCCCGATTGTGCGGCTCCAAGACTGGACTTTTCAGCACCCAGTTCCAATTAGAGAAGACAATCTGTACCCAAAGATCTTCAATCTCAGTCCTCCTGACCGGCCCAAACCCAATGATTCTTTCTAAGGAAATAACTTCATCTTTTCAATTGCAAGATGTGTTTCTTGAAGTGAATGCTTAGCAGGCATCTATGACATTTATGAAGTGATTTTAAATACACAAAACAGGAAATAAAACACTTGGAGATTTATTGAATGTATTTATTGATGTTTCTGAAAGGGAAGGTGACCCTTAGTATGTTACATTTTCAGTGTTGGTAATAAACAGTCTGTAGGATTGTCTTACTGAAGCAAGGTAAATGGAAGATCAATCTCAAGCTTTCCGTCATTGACTTTCATGTAGGCCTGAGCCTCTTCTGATGCTTGCTGCAGGAATCCATAAACAGTGTTATTAAATTGCTCCACTGCATAAATGAACATGTCCAACATGTATTCAAATGTTTTGTTGGTCTGCTCAATATTTAGGTCAGAGATCTGAACAGCAGCCTCCTTCATGATTGTGACAAGATTGAGATAGAATCTGTTGAAGTAAATCAACGCATCGTCTAAGTAGTCAGACTTGACTGTGTCAACAAACTCCTGAGTCTTCTCAACAACAGCTTTAAAGGTCTCACCTATCTTTGCTAGCATTGTGTCAAGACTCTCCATGTTTTTCACAAAGTCCACTAGTTCATCACAAAACCTCCTGATAGCTATTTTCACCTGATCAAAGATCTGGCTTACAGAAATGACATCACTGATTGGCATGCGTAATTTCACGTTGTTAACTGTCTCAATAAAAGAGTTAAAGAAGACCTCTGTGTTAGCAGAAATAATCTGGACTGTTTTATCCAGCATTGCAGCAACGCTACTGGTCAGCTGTTTTAGGACCTCAGGAAGAGTTGTCATTTCTGCAGATCCAGGCAGTGTAAACTTTGTTTCCCTCAAGATCTTGATCAGTGCATCAAGGAAGACCTGGACAGTTTTCTGATACTGGACAATAATGTTCCTGAAGAAGATTGACAGCTGGCTCATTTGAACATCATAATTGACAGCAGCATTGTAGGCTTCGAAAATGCAGTCAACAACAGTGTTCTTCAACACCTTCATGTTTCTTGTGATCTGATACTTGTCAGCAAACTGTGTGAAAGTGGAGATTATGGCTGGGAGTCTTGTCTTGAGTTCAGAGAGCGCTACTTTAGGTGCTTCCATGTTGTAGGCAATCTGCAGGTTCATTTTATCAGCATCTCTGGAAGATGATCTGATGCTCAAGAGGTCAACATCGACATCTGGGCTAGACTGTTGAGTGACAGAAGTATATTAGCTATATTTTAGTTATGGTATTTCACTGTTAATTTGAGCAAGAAATGTCATAATTGTACTCACAGGATAACGGCCATAGACTCGGGCGCTAATTTGGGATGCAACTCTGCTATTGACCTGCAAACCCAAGAAGCCAGTGGATGGGGTAGATACTGAGGCACTAATACCATCTCTACCACAAGCGTAGCGAAGGTTCATATCAGTGAAAGTAGGACTGGTGATGTCAGCATTAAGGATATGCCGGGAATCACTAAAAGAGAAGATTAAAACCCATGTCAAATATATTTGGGGGTCTGAAAAAAATAATCAAGCAATCGTTTGACTAAGCAGAACAGAACATTACCTCAAAGACTGGGTAATGGCATCGTTTACTTCCATACTGATGTCAGTATGCGTCAGAACAGCCTTGCTGATAACAGTCAGTGCATCATTTTCCAACTTTGTGGTAGATGATGCTATTGAAAGAAATGCACGTAAGGTTAATCACTTAAAAACTAAACAACAAAGAAAAAATGTAGGACTTCCATCCACTCACCATCCATGTCATATTCCAAGAACAAAATTGGAGAGGTAGCAGAGGACTTAACAACGACTTTGATGACAGGAACATTTCCTTCAGCATCAATAACCAGGTTTGTGGTGTACAGAGGGCTGGAGAACTTAACGATGCTTGAAATCTTCTGAAAAGTGGTTGTCACTTGAGCTACGGTTTTTTCATAGATGATGAAGTCACCCAGGTTAGTTGGCTGAGAAACATCAATCTCAATATCGGCAGTGAGGACAGAAGTTGGTGCAAACTCAATGGTTGCCTGGGCAATATGCTTCCCATTGGTGTTCAAACCGAAAAGATTTGCTTCGTTATTGCCAGTGTACTTATACACAGCATATACTCGGCTCAGGGAGGCTTCAACCTTAATATTCTCATTGATGTCCAGGGCAATGATTTTGGTGATGGCATGGTTAAGCTTGGCATCGGCAATAAGTTTGGCAGTAGAGCGTAGGCCATCTTTATTGAGGTACAGATTGAGCTCATTATCCAGGATTCCCAGCATTAGGTAGTCATCCAGCACTGTGCCGTCCATGTTTGCTCTGGTAAATGACTCCATGGAAACATCTTCAAAGGTTCCCTCCAGCTTCAGACTATATTCAGCATCTGCCTTTCCAACAGCTTTGATCACAGGGATGTTGAAGTCACCCTTCATGCTGCAGGTGGAAACAGCATTTGCTTTGGATTTGGTGTCTGCAACCAGATTTTGGTTCGCCTCCAGATTGAGTATGGGCAGAGCAATCTTTGCCATAGTAGCCACGGAGACAGCGGTTGCCAGAGACTCAGTGCTCATACTGATGGTGCTGTCATGAGTACCCTCGATATGGCGATTTTCCAAGGACAGGGAATTGGCCAGCTTGATTCCTCTCCTGGTGGTCAGACTGGCAGTTCCATCAAGTTTAGCTTTTAGGCTCTCAAATTCAGAGGTTGTGGTAGCTCCCAGACGGAATACAAGGTCATCTTCCGCATATAGTCCAGCATTGACATTCAGATTAATAATAGCAGACTTAAAGGTCAGCTCTGAAATCAGGTCACCTACTGGGGGGATATGAATCAGATCCATAACGTTAATAATTGGGGCACCTGCTTTTTTCTGGTAAACCATCATGGCATCTACATCAACAGACTGCTCCGTTGTGATCAAAAGGTTCTTCAGTCCAGTCTGCTCATACAAGTTCAAATCACTGATCGCTGGAGTTTGGAAGTCCACAAAGGGTAGGTCAATCTCAGGAATACTGATGGGGCTTGTGAGGAAGTCGAGATTGGCATCACCCTCCATACCAACAAACACACCAATTGCATTTTCATTGTTGGCAACAGTAAAGTTATGGAACATTTTGTACTGATTAATCCGAACAAGAGTTACTGTGTTCATCTGCTGGCTATCAGGTTTGAGAAGGGCAGAGTAATCATTCTGCAGGTCTATTTTCGCAGTCAGACTTTCAAAGATGCTCACCTTTGCATTTCCTTTGTTTTGGAATTCAAAGACAAATTTATTTGGACTGGCTATAATGTTGATTCCATTGGACAGGACTCCACTTACTTCACCATACAATTCAGCATCGTGGTTTGCTTTCAGTTCAGCTTTCATATCATACAGGTTGAATTGTCCAGATGCAACAACAAGACTGTGCTTAATGAGAGGTGCCTCTACCTCATTGCGGAGATCCATCATGAAGTCCATGGCACCAGATTTAGCAGCAATCCGCTGGTTCATCTTCAAAACTGGAGAGTCTGTTTCACCAATGAAAGTTAGCTCCACAGATGTGGGACTGAGTGACAGCTGCAGGCTGCTCTTGTGGTTTCCATCTCCATCATTATACCTCCCTTTGCCTGTATTTTCAACTGTAACAATGAGGGTATAGTCTTCTTGGCGAACTATTGCTTTCTGGACAATATTGGCTTCACCTTTGACATAGACAATTGGAAGGTCAATGGCATGATTGTAGATTGTTTCAAGAGAGGCTGACATTCCTTCTTCCATAGCAATAAAAGCAGTGTTTGTAAATTCAGCAGTATAAGGTGCAGTATCAAACTTCATTGTGGTCTTTGCTTGAGCCTGGCCTGATAAGCCATAGAGACTCAGCGATGCCTGATGATCAATTCCAAAGGCCATATGATTCAGTTTAAGAGTCTCCCCAATGACAAGACGACTCCTTTTTGGAAGTGCAATCCGAGCAGTGGATTCATATTGGTAATTAAGGAATCCAAAGTTGTCAGATAAACCTTGTGAATTTAAGAGTCCAGTGAATTGGGGAGTGAGTTCAGTCTCAGTGGAGTTTTGGAATTCGGCAGATGTCTTGACAGTGTAGATGGGAGTGGTAAATCTGATCTCACCATAGAGTTTTCCAAAGCATGGAACCATGATCTCACTTGGAATTGTTGGCAGTTTGATCTCAGGAACCTGAAGAGATTTCACCAGCTTTTCTAGGGGAACTTCCGGGAAATCAGGGAATGAGAGCTGAGGGAGCATGATCCCTGGGAGGTTTACATCGGGCATGGAAGGAAGGTTGTTCAATGTCAGGTCTCCAAAGAAGGCATCAACATCAAACATTTTGATTTCGTAGTTTACAATGAAATCAATAAAGTCAATGATCCTTTGCTTGATGTCATCAAAGGATATTGTTGTGGCTTCCAATGTGTAGAGGTCCAAGATTCTGAATTCAGGAATATCCAATTGTGTTGGGATTTCGATCTGTTGAAGGTTATTCATGCTGATCTTAAGGGAAGGTATAACAAGATCCGTGAGAGGAAGAGTGAAGGATGGCATGTTGAACTCAAAATTCTGTAGTTCACGAATGAGGCCATAGATGATTTGCTTGATCTCACTTACGATCTTTTGCTCAGGCATCACAGCACTAATTATCTCAACCACAATGGACAAATAATCAGTGACAGCGGCCATGACCACATTGTAAAGGTTGCTCACCCTTTCAAGATTGGAAGCAATTTGAGCTTTGATATCCATATTTGTAATCTTTTGTTTTACAAATTCCCCAAAGTTCTTTAGGCCATCAATTACAAGCTGGTTAATTATGTCCTTTGCATTATTGATAATTTCTGCAATTTTAATTTCTCTGAGTTGATCCATAGAGCTTTTTGCGGAAGATGTGACAAAGTTAACAAAATTGCTTGCTGCCTCAAGTTTCTGGGGAATTTCAAGAGTTGTGATCAACTCATTCAGGTAAGTTGTATATTCAGCAATGATGCGATTGGCATATACTACAAAGTCATTATAATCCACCGACTTCAGTCTCTGCTCAATAGCTCCAATTTCCTCATTCAGCTGTTTAATCATATCTGTAACCTCAGTTGTTTTCAAATAGTTGATAATGCTCGCAAAGGCCTCAGTGAATTTAGCGGGTATATCTGCATCTTTCACCATCTGGATGGCAGCCATGATGGTTTTTTCAATTTGAAGTTGCTTGACAAAATCGGCAACACTCCCCAAGATGGCTTGAATCTTGCTGTCAGCCCCAAACTTTACAATTAGATCCCTGAGCTTTGCATAGAATGTGTTGATCTTGCCAATAATATCAAAGTACTCAATCTTTTCCCTGATGTAATCTGTCATGTCATTAAATGCCTTTAATGGGAACTGCTTCATCATATCATTAATGAAGTTATTGAAGTTTAAAGATAAATAATATTGTTTAATTTCTGTGAGGGCATTAGCTATGTTGGTTTTCTCAATAACCGTTCTAATATAATACATGCTCGTCTGAAGAGTGTCGATAATGCCATGTTTTTGATCAATATCACACAAGAAAGCAATGCTGGTCCCTCTCAGTTTTTCCATGTCAATCTGTTGGATCATCTCCCTCACTGTATCAATTACATACAAAAATATTTCCTTGATGTCATACGCTTCATTAAAGGCATCAAACTGTTCCTGGACCTTCTGAAGCACAGTCTCTGGGAAAATACCGCTAACCATGATGTCTTTTATCATGTTGACGAAGTGACCGACGTAAACAGAGACATTGGCCATCATGTTTTCAATATTAATCCTGAGGTTTCTCAGAGATGCATCAAAATTCTCCACAGAGATAATATACTGTTGGGTAAAATCACTAAAATACTCCTTCAGCTGAATTACTTTTCCTTCGATGTTCATTTGAGAAACAAATTCACCGACATTCTGATGAAGAGCCTCAAGCTTAGCTCTTACCTCAGCATTGTTGATGAAGTCCTGAACTGCCTCTACACTACTTAGAAGAGCTCCCTTGATGCTCTCCAAGAACATAGGCACATTTGTGATGAGAGGAAACTGAATAATATGGCTCTGGCTGTGTTTGTCATACTTGAGATAACCAGAGAGGGAAAATTCTTGATTCTCTGTAGATTCTGTGTTTACGATGTTTGTCAGAATAGCAGATGAAAGCTCGATTCCAAGTCTCTCAGCAGTGTTGTAAGCACTCATCTCATTATTGAAGGCATGCTGATTCACTCTAGAATGCAGCCTAAAACTGGTCTTCTGTTCTTCAATGGAAACAGTAGTGTCCATCTTGTTGTCTAATATGGTCTCCAGGGAAAAGTCATTATCCAGGTTCTGGTTAATTGCCGCCCTGCATTCATGGGAGCTTGCAAAAGCCAGGGGTTGTGCTTTGAGAAGGACTTTGCCGTAGAGCTGGGCACTGTGCTTTCCATACAATGTCATGTCTCCCTCGGCATTAAAGATGGCATCAAGGTTGAAATCAAAAGGGATAATGCTGGATCGGATGGTGTGTTCAAAGCGCAAAGCTTGTGAGTTAAAGCGGGCATCGTTGACAAACGTCGCAGCAAGACCGATGATTTCAAGCTCTGTGTTTTGTCTCATCTGAGTACCAAAGATTTTTCCATTTGTGTTGCACTTTGCATTAGCAGTCATATCGCCATAATTAACCTGATAGGTGTGTTGGATCTCCTCAATACCATAGGTGGCTTTGAGGTTTCCGCTCAAGTCCATCTTGAAAAGCTCTGCCTGCAGCTGAGCCTCATTACTGAATTTAGCATCGAACAGTCTCAGGTTGTTATTTACATTTGCAGAGGCGGTAAAGGGTTTCAGGTCAATGGAAATGTCATGGCCATAAGATGTAAAGTCACTCAAACTGACGTCGGCCTTTGAGTTGAAGTTGAGGCTTGAAAGAGTGACGATCATGTTTTGTGTGTTATCGAGCCTAAAATCAGCGATTGCACCATTGTTAGTAACGGATAAAGTTGCTCTTGAAGCATCAAGCTGAGCATCAAAGGTGTTTTCCAGGGACAGAGGGCTCTGGAGGGCAGTTTTTCCACTCGCAGTCAAGCCATCCTTGTTCATTCTCAGAGAAGCTTTGTGAGTAGCTTCATTGTCAAGAAGCTTCAGAGAGGCATCACTGCTCACAACCAGACCACTGGCATCAAAAGAGGCAGTCAACAGAGAGTAAACATGGTTTTCAGAGTAGTCTGCATTAGTCTCCATCCTCACGACAACTTCGCCAGCTCCAGCTGAGGCTGCAGCCTGGTTGCGAATATTCAAACCCAGAGCCACAGCATTACTATTGCACTGAAGTGACAGCTTGTTGTTTTTGAAGGAAAGCTCAGCAACATGGTTTAAGGAATTTTCAAAAGCATTGGTGTTTGACAGAAGAGAGAACTCTCCATTGGCAAGGTTTACTGCAATTGTGTTCTGGGCTTTAAGGAGTGTTGAATCAATAGTGATCGAAGAATCCATCTTTGCTTCTGGTCTGAATGGGAAGATGGTAAACGATTGGATGGAAATGGTCTTGCCAAACATGGGCCCAGCTCTGAACATCCCCTCAAACTTGCTATCAGCACTGACTTCTTCAGTGTTGATTCCTGCCATTCCATTGTGCTCAACCTCAATGTTTAGACCAAATGGGCTACGAGCGACAATCTTACTGACTGATCTCACATTGATCTTGTCCGTGATGGTTGCATCCTCAGCAATGCTGACACTGGCTTCAATGAATTTATGAGCAAAAGAGGCTTTCAATTCGGCCTTGGTTGAGTCAGTGTTGGTCAGCATTCCAGAGCCTTGACACAGAAGAAAGAAAAAGCAAGAAAAAAAAAATGAGTAGATGCATAAATTTGATATTTTTGAAATGTGTCAAATTTACAAACTCCAGTATTCTTGTATGTTTTTGGTGCATAGAAATGTGTACCATGGTCAAATCCTTGCAACTTTTGGTTATAGAGAATAAATGAGCTGTTAATTCATAACCAATAGATACCTTCAAAGTTAATGGACAGGATTTCAACTGGGGAGGTTCCTTTCACATCAAACTTTGCAGAGTAGCTTGGTGTTTCCACAATATCTTTGCCAACAGCCATTGAGGCCTCAAGGTCATAGAGGTTGCTCTTCATCAGATAGAAAACTTCAGCTTTACCAAAGAGAGGAATTTTTAGAGTGAGGCTCTTGGGAACAACAAGCTCTGGGACTGGGATCTCCATGGAGACGATTTCCAGTCCAAACTTGGGCAGAGACAGGGACGGTGTAGTTAAAACTGATGGGAAGTTGAGGTCCTCTGTTGACTTTCCTCCAAATGGGAGAGGAATGGCGAAGGTGAAGCGCTCATTGTTGAAATAGTAGACAGCCTTTGTCTCCCTTTTATAAACAAAACAGTAGCACGTGTTAATACAAGTCAACTGCTGACCAATTTGAGAACATTTTTTTTTCCTTTGGACTTGTACCACACTTACACATTCGCGAAGAGTGTTTCTGGGAAAGTCATCTCAGGCATGTCAGGCAATCTGAAGTTCTGTATGTAGGGAATATCAGCACCGTAGGTTTCCATGTAGTTGTTAGCTGCCTAATGAAAAAAAAAAGGTTTTTGCTTGTTTGATTTTCCTGTTATTTTTGGGAAATATTCACCACTGAGACGTGTAAGAGTCCTACCTCCACAAACTTCTTGAAGACTTGACGGACTTTCATGTCAGTCTGTGCCACCTGTAAATCAAGAAGCTGGTTTCCATACTGGTCAAGTGTGTCAGCCATTGGAAAGATGCTGGTTTCAGTGTTTACATCGGAGTTGAAGTCAACCTGAACCTTGCTGGAATCTACAAAGAAGATGAACTAGTTAATCCTTAATCTGGAATTTCACTGAGATCTTTTGAGCGCTCTTGAGGTTTGCCAAAAAACCCAAAACAATGGTTGGTTCCTCAGATGTAAGTTACCACTGAATAAAAAAAACAATATTTTGAGAAAGGTGTGATGGGAAAACACATTACCATATTTCAGGTTGAGTTTCTGCTTGGACGTGGCCTCCATGACCTTGATTTCACTCTTTAGCTCGATGTCCAATTCATCATTACGCTTCATTTTAGCTGTGAATGTAGCATCAGTGCTGAGGGATGGGACAAGGAGTTGGATCTGCAGCATACCTTTCTTCATGGCCTCAAGACTGAAAGATAAACAAGTGAGTATGAATCATCTGAAATATGCGAGAGTCCCATATTTGCCCACCGCTGGCAAATGGTTAATGGTGTATATTTCTTACTTAGCACGGCCAACCAAGGAGAGCTGAGGGATATTTTTGTGGATGAGGTCAAGAGAGATGGAATGAGTTCCTTTTCCTTTAGTGTTTCCATCTACAATGCCCAGCCTGAGTCCTGCCTCCACATCATAGTCAGGGATCTGGAGGTCAGCTGTGATGACATTCCTCCTCCTGTTGTATTTCATGACTGCCCTAGCCTCAGTGGGCTCTGCACCTGTTGTTGCCCAACAAATAAAGGAATGTCACTGAACTTTGCAAAATTCAAGCAGTGTGAAATAGAAGTTCTTTTAAAAAAAATCACAAATTACCTTCAGCTCTCAGAATAAAATTCACGGAGTCAACTTTCTGCTTGCCATCCTCTCCCTCCTTAAGGAGAGCATAGGCAACAGTGGCCGTGTACTCAGTAACTTCACCAGTGGGATGGACTTCCACGGAAAATCTGTTATCATAGATGATTTAATTAGACAAGAATTCTGAAGTCATCCAATTCAATATTGTTATTTACTGGAAGTTTGCTCACTTGCTGTCTCCAGTGAAGGGGAAATAAGGTGAGGTCTCTTGAGAGATAGCGTCAGTGTACTGAAGAGCACTGCAGTACTTCATCCCAGCAAAGAATGGAGTGCATTCACTGACATCAACCTTGTCCATCACAGTTGGGGGGAGTGCCATCGTGTTTGGTCCAATCACTGCCACAAGGCTGTTTCTAAATTATAAAAGTAGTAAAGTTAAAATGTTACAATCATGGTGCAAAAACCCTAGCTGTATATGAAGTCATCTTATTCAGTGATGTAGTTCCTTTTTGTGGCAGTTGCAATGAACTTCTGCATCACAATGAGACGCGGCAGTTATTTTCTGTGGTTTCGCCCGTATTTATGATGTACATGCTACATCAGCATGACAGTTTGAACATACGTCATCTTGATGAGCTTGGTAGGGCTTGTTGGAGCAGGGATGGTCAGCTTGATTTGGTCATGTCCCATGGAGATCTTGGCACTGAGCCCACTCTCGTGGAAAATACTGGAGTGCATCTCCAAACCAGAGTTGACATATTCTGGGATGTGGGAGCCAATTTGAGTGACAAACTCAATGCCAGCAGAAGGCATGAAGGCAAATTCACTCTGTGTGGAAGAATAGAGAAAACACAAACAGTTCGCCTCAAGATATATAAAAGAAAATGTGCACAATTAATTACAAGATATTTTTGCATAATTACCTTGTCCCGAGCAATCTTAAGTCCACCCTTGATACCAGGGGTGAAGGTTCCAGACAGTGAAATCCTCAGAGGCACGCCAGTGACAGTAGGCAGGAAGAACTCGTTGTCCATGAAGATATAATGGGCAAAGATTGTGTTGTCAGCATTTGTCATCAGTCCCTTCATGATCTGGGAAAATAAAAAGTGATATATGAGAACAACAATTCAATTTACATGATTGAATCTCAACAGGAGAACTTTAAAAACACTCAACACAAATTTAACTTTAATTATGTGACTGGAAAAGAACAATATTGTGTCCTAACCTCGGTAGGGAACATCTTGAACATGCTATCAATCATCATGACGGCAGAGTAAGCCATTTCCTCCATTTCGTTGGTCTTCAGGTATCCCAGCTCACTTCCCAGGAGCCTCAGATACACCATTGCCTCCGGAGACCCTGTGGTCCTTAGTTCCCTCACCAGTTTGTTTAGGTTTCGCCCGAGCTCTCTCATTAAGTTCTGAGAAGTCTAACAAGAGATGTTCAATGCTCAGTGTTGTTTTTACACAGTCATAGTCAGGTATGAAAATGAAGATGATAGATCATAAGAGTAAAAGAGTTTTTTTCTTTGAAAAAAAGGGATTTCTTTGAATACCTGTCGCTTAGTTTCATCCTTCCTCAGAGCTGGCAGCACGTTCTTCAGCATCTCTTTAACTCTCAGTGGCATGTTATCAGAGACAAAGTACATGGACTTCAAGGCAATGTTGGGGAAGAATCCATTCTCTCCAAACAGAGCATCAACAGTTGGTTCAAATCCTTTGCCCTCCATGCCAATCTGAGAAGATGACAACATTTCCACAGATTTGACCACATATCAATAAAGATATGCTTAACTACAACATGAATGAAAACTTGGGACATTTGTTACCTCCATCATGTCAATGTCAAAGCCAAATGCCTTAAGAGTCATTTCTAGCATGAGTTCTTTGGGCAGATAGCTGGCGCCCTCAAAGATCATATTGCCCTCCAAAGATCCCATCTTGTAGTTGCGAGAAAACTTGGTGGGGTCCATGGTTGGCCCAATCTCATTACCCTGCAGGGCATCACGCATCCTCTGTCTCAGTCTTTGAAAAAAGCAAAAACATTGAAAATCTTTTTTCCCATTCCAACTTTGTCATTTTCATTCCTGCAACACTTAAAGAGACATCCTGCCATACACTGTTTCGGACTAATGTTTTAGCGTATTTAATAAGGTTCCAACTCCAATGTCTTTTAACTACAAACTTCAATGAGTACTTCTCACTGGTGTTCTACTCCCCACCACAATGTCAGTGAAACAATGACAATATCACAGAAAGGAGGAAAAAATCTACGAACCAGCAACAGCTGCATACTTACTCTGCAGTCTCAGGCTCAGTTGAGGATAATATGTTGGTCATGTGTGAGATCACAAAGCTCTTGAACTGTTGATCCTGCTCACTGGACAAGGCACCAACCATTTGTTGCATTTCACTTTCAAGTGGGTTCTTCATTAGTACCAGGTATGCTGCAATACGTTTCTGCGAGGGGCTTGTATTTTCAAACAGCACCTGCATCAGCACCTCCCTTCCCTGTGATCAACATTCATTGATACATTTGATCATTTTTGAGACAAATAGTGGCTCTAATATTCAGTGTAACACTATCCTAATTCTACTGGCCTCCTCAGGGATGGGGGTCAGTCTGAAGACTTGGATGGCAGCCTGCTGCACGGCAGGGGAAGCTGCAGGTTGGTTCACACACTGGATCACTGCTGATCTGAGTGCAGGTCCAGCAGACAGCACAGCTGGAGCCATGTTTCCAATAACCTAGGATTATAGCAGTCATTATCATCCATCATCTCGCCAATGTTAATTTAGAAACACTGGAATTTCAGAAATTGTACAGTAAAGCTGGAAGTATCTTCTTAACAAACACAACTTCTGAAGCTTCTGAACCTCCTCACCCTTTTGAAGAATACCTACCCTCAATGTCATGAATGTGTTTTCCTTGTCACCAGAACAGTCACCCAACTGAGCTGCCATGAAGTTAGCAACTGAGTAAATCTCAGGAATAAGTTTTCCTTCAGCTTTGTAAAATCTGTTGAGGAAAAAAGGAATTTCAGTTAAGCCTATGTATTTTATTTGACAGTCCATAGTCCTAACATTCATATATCCCTTCTGTGATGAAAGCAGGTTTGTCCTTACTGACCTCTTGACAACATTGCTGAGGGCATACATGATGGACTTGCTGGGCTTGTATTTTGCCATTTCAAGCATATCGTTGATCAGGAGGTCAGAGGGGTTGGACAGCAGCCCCAGAGCAAAAACAGTGGCGTCAACCTCAAGGGACGAGCTGTCAAAGCCCCTTAGGATCTGCATAATGGCACTGCTGCACTCAGGAGTTCCACACTGTGCCAGAACCTGGTAAGTCAGGACACGGGAAACGCCAAGCGCTTCGGGGATGCTGGAACTCAAGGTTTCGGTCTTCATGCCACGGACCATTCTAACAAGCTTGTGGAACAGGTGTGCTCTTCTATCACCCTCAGACTCAGGAAGAGCAGCCAACTCTCTCAGGAGATCCAGACCTGCATCTTTATTCTGAACAACACTCTTGTCCTTCACAGTGTCCATTTGAAGATCTTTAACAATGTCACCTATGATACATAACATGGTTGTAGTTATTTTTTTCATTTCTGAAATAAATTGAAATTCTATCAACTACGCAACAATCTTACTTCGGTCGAAGATTCTGTCATTGTGAGGAGACACCTGAACCAGGGTCAGTTCTTGTTTTCCAACATTAGTGACTCCATACTCTCCCCTAAAAAAACAACCACGATTTATTTTCTCAATGTCCTAGAAAACATTCCTCTTATATGTTGATACAAGAGATATATTGTAGGTGTAGACTTACTTGTGGGAGAAGGGGATCAGGATGTGTTTCTCAGTGCAGGAACCAGAGGTCATATGTTTCTTCTCATTGTCAAACTTGTAGTTGCAAGTCTGAGTGCTTCTTACCAATTGGGCAAGAGGATAATGCTGAAAATAGGCAAATTAACATTTTGGCATGGGTTATTGGACATCCAAAATAAGCTAACTGGTATTGTGCTTTCAGCAAAGCAAACATGAAGCCCTTTCGTGACCTATCCCTCATAATCTAACTCGGCAAGTTTGTGATTTTCAAAAACTATTTGTCATACAAATGCTATTTGCCATGGGACCTGAGAATCATTTTAGAGGAGGAAAGTAAACATGGCTCAAAAGACATCACTAGCTGTAATGCCTACAGTTACTCTATGTTTCTACTAATGTTATTGATTAAAAAAGTCTGTGAGTTATCTCACCATGCCAGAGATAAGTGCCAGGGGGCTGGTGTGGTCTCTCAGAGGGACAAATCTTTCACACCTGGACAGATCTCTGTTGAGGGTGATGTCAGTTGCGATATCCTCCCGAGCATTGACAGTGTAATAAGTCTTGCACATTCCATGGATTGTTGGCTGAAAGACATAATTAGAAGAAAAGCAATACGTTGTTATAACTCACTGTCCCATTAAAAAGAACATGTTTTGATAGCTCTTTGGGGTATTTTCTTAGGAAATCACTTTACCATTTTCTTGTTCTTTTCCTCCTCCACCAGAGGCACAGCCAGGGCAGAGATGATTCCCCTCTTGATGTTCAGGATGGTTTCTGTCTCGCCTTCCTCAGGATACAGTTTCACATCATACTCACCCTCAACAACAACCTTCAGAGGGTATCTAGAAAATATGTGAATATTTCAACGAAGTTATTTGGGCACCAGCTTGATAATGTTGATTGTTGTTGTAATACGTCTTTGGAGCTCTTCATGAGAAAACTACCTCTCCATCTCAGCAGCAAAGTCAGCCGAGGTGCTTGCAGGACTGAAAATGGGGTTGCCATCAGTGTCCGTGTCAACAGACTCACTCAAGCTGCAGCCAGTGGTGCGTACAATGAAACTGCATGTTTGCGGTACTTCAATTTCAACCTGTGAGAGAGAAAGCATTTAGTATTTTTCACGTCTGATCAATTTAATTTTCAAAGTTAAATCTAACGAATGAGGGTAATCATAAAACAAATTGCTAATACCTTGCATGAGGCCATGGGTCCACCTTTGAACAGTGAAGCTCCATTGATGGAATTCAGAGACTGAGCTTCATATCTGTATTCATATTTGTGTAGGGTCTTGTACCTTTGGGCCACTAAAATGGCAATAAATTATGTTAAAGATATAGTTAGTTTCATAAAACAATTATACCTACAAAGTTACAAGCTCAAGGTGGCTTATCCAACTTACGCAAACAGGTAGGCTGATCTCCATCTTGGGCCACTATTGGAAAAAAAATTAAACAAAGCCATTTATTCAAATAAGTTGCTAAAACGTCTGTTGAAAATCGGAATTATGGTGCCCCAATCCTAATTTTGGGTGTAAGACATGGATGTACATTAACATATACATTTCAGTTGTGTTGTTTTTTTAAATCAAATTTAATAACTAATTAAACCCCACTATATCTATTTACATTTATTCCTTTGAACTCAACAATTAGATCTGTAAAGATTTTTCACCAATATTGTTAATAGTTTCTTTGTTTTAATTGTCAATGTTACAATTTTGTATGTTGTTTTCCTGCCTTCAAGAAGGTTTATTAAATAGACACATACAACAGTACGATACAATAAAATACAATACGATATGATACGCTACAATACAAAACAACGCACAATACAATTTGCTCTGCATCATTATCAGTCTTCTACGTCTATTTGGGTCTTGCTTTGGATGGCATACTTTAAACAAAGGGGAGAATTGCATTACTTTGCTGATATTTGCCATGTTTCTCATGGCATAGCCTTCAATATTGGTCAGGTGCATTTAGTTCTGTGACTAATACTTAGATTATTTTATTGTTTTTAAATTTTAGTTTATTAATTCATTAATATTATTTATATAACAAATGAAATGTCAGTAAAAAAGAACATGCATTGACTCTCAAATTACCTAATTTGAAACAATGGACCCTTTAACTGAATAGTGTGGGAAGATTTTTTTAAAGATGACTCAAAGAGGGACTCACCAGCCAAGGAAGGTGTGATCAGGAGCAGCAGTAGGCAGAGCTTTGAGTCCCCCATGATGGGTTCGTGAAGCTCTGTCCCCTTGAAATTGGCGAGTACTCAGACGAGACTGATCACTCAAATGAACTCAGGGATTTTATACCCTCAGCTGAGTTTCATCAGAGGACTGGGAGGCACTGACAGTGCTTCAAATGCTCAAAGTCCACCCAAGACTCCTGTGTGGAAGGACAAAGGCAAAAGGTTTCAAAGGATAGCCATTGGTAAAATGCAAGCTTACAAAACCTATCAGTTTTCAGATATATTTCAAACATTGTAATATAAAATTGATTTGATGTTAGTTAATAAAGTTTAGCCTGATAGATTTGATTAGATTCATATGCCCTAATTCCCTTTTATATAGCATTGATGATGCAGCTTGTGGTCAGTCATAATCTCACCCTTCTTTGAGTTATTTCACTGAACAAATGATATATTACTCTTATTAAATGTAGCTTAATTTAAGTCTTCAATAGATCCGATCATTTTATTCTTATTGTGTTTGAATCCATATTCAGTCATTGGATCAAGTGTCTGTGTGAATTAGGGCACTGATACAATTACAAAGGCACTCATTTTTGAGAAGTGAGTGATCAAGGCATGCTCCAAACACAAAGTCCCTCCTGTCTTCAAAGGATGATAAACTTATCAGTGGCTTTATCAGATGATGGCATTGAGAAAAATATAAGAACTACACCATTGTGGTGACATTTTCTGTATTTCCATATTTAATAAATCATTCTGAGTTGAATCTAAAAAGTTTCGCATAATTTGCATGGTAGTTCCAACCATAAATCTTACTCTACTTTTTAACAGCACTGGAAGCAGTCTTTTCAGATATAATAATTTTGATATTTGTACTTACAGAGTATTATCTTGTATTACACTTGGGTGCGTGCTCTGCTTCCTCCAACACATAGCCAACTGAAAACAGAGAAAACATTTGCCAAACTCCCAAATTGTGTAGTTGATGAACTTTGATCATCAAATATTCAGAGGTTCATGCAGCGCTTGTTTGATCACCTTGGATGAGCAAAACAAATGTTCTCCCTTTATCGTTTTGTTTATAGTCATCATTAGCATTGGGATATTTAGCACACAGTATATTGTTGGGTTTTTCTTTTAATTTTCTACATTGATCATGTAAATTCATATTAACATGGTCATGCTGTGTTGCAATGCCTACCCATCAGCACATTTCTAGAACTTTGTCTGATAGTGAGTGTTTGAACTGACAGATAGTGCCCGAAAAGTGCTTTTAACCACATCTTATAAGTGCATGTATGTGTGTGTGGGTGTGTTTGTGCACACGTGTGTTTTTGTGTTTGTGTGTGTACATTTGTGTGTGTGTGTGTGTGTGTGTGTGTGCGCTGAGTGTGTGTGTGCCACATTATTCTAATATTTCTTGCTGGTGTGATGATGTGTCTCTTCTTGTTGTGGACCCTTACACTAGTTTCTCTCCAACAAATGGTGGAGTGTGAAAAGTGTGCTGAGACTCACAAGAAAAATAGGTTTAAAAAAAGGAAAAATAAAATGATCGAGATCAGTCTTTTAATATCCATGGCAACTTTGGTAATCCCATGGCAAAAGACAAAGAAATGTTAATTGTTCTGCTCTCCCTCTCATGAGGCCAATGAGATGGTTTGGAAATGTTGATCGCGGCAATCTTCAACTTCTGCAGGTCAGCTATTGGTTCTGTTGCTTCATCAGTCATTAGGGTAAAGGTCAGCTGTTTTGTCCAATGAGAACACTGGAGATGAGTAAAGATACTGTTCAAGTGTTGACCAGTTATTTCAATCTATGCTTGGTAGTGTGAGACTTCGTGGCAATTGCTGTTGTTCGTGATCAGACTGTTAAGGAAGAACTGAAAGCAACAGTACTGGTTTGCTCTGTGAAACAGTTCAAGTGTGGAGACTCCTAATCACAATTCACTTAAAAACATGATTTTCAGCTTGTAAGCCTTCTTAACATCGGTGCTTTGAGTGCTGTTGCAAGGAATCATCTGAAAAGCGATTGAATCAGAAAAAGATTACGTAATTAATAAAATGTCTTGACAATGTGTTGAATTCTAATTTTCCCATTTCAGTTTTTTACTAAGTTAAACTCTCTACATCAGTACATTATTGCAGATAGGATTTTTAACTGCAAATTTGCTAATGCCACATTTTTTAATTCAGGTTTCCTGCAAAATACTTTGTCTGACAATCAATATTTTTATTGTCCAAATGTATGTTCAAGAAATTGTGCAGAGGATATTTAGCATGGAGTCTTACTTTGGAGACATTTCCAAAAAATAAAAACCCCATGGACCTCCGAATCTTCTAACTACATAACACAGGGTGCAATAGCATGTCCAGCAGTTTGCCAATAGATTAGTCAAGCTAGTATAGCAAACATTGGCAGAAAGTCCAGACATAATGAAGTCATACGCAGGGTTTCAATGTATCATAAACCACCATGCTAACCCATGGTAATACTGCTTTATCAGGTTCTGAAAGATAGCACTCTCCATACCTAATAAAAAACTTCACTGATGAGAGCTTTGGAGGCAGGTCAAAGGTTATCATGTACTGCACAGCACAGAAAATGCCGGGCAGTTGTGTATGCTTGTTTAAAACACACATTCTGTAATTCTTAGGGATAAAATCCATTCAAAGAATATCAGAAACACCCTGCCAGTAAAATCATCCATATTCTCTGACCTTGGTTTTGTTTTTTCTCAATTTGCAAAATTCCCAAGAGTAGTTCTTAAGGAACAACAAATGTTTCCATGTTTTCAGTTTTTGATAAACTATGCACATTCGGAAGAAATATTTAAGAATGCCATTTAAGCATTACCATTGCTATCAACCAAATATTTCAAGCAATATGTTTCACAAGAAATCTTTGTCTTGCATTGTGCCCTCTTCAGAAAGGTATCACAGATTACATGTCAACACTGGCATTATGTGGTAAAATACTTGACAATACAATTCGGTACCATTCAGTTATTTTAATATCATGAAATCCAGACCTTTGCCGTTTTCTAAAGGGGGTAAATCAAATGAATTGTGTTTTCTAATCACTGACTTCAAGCATACTTCAAAAAACCAAAATATTTTCCACAAGACACAAAAAATAAACACGACTAATGGCTGTCACGTGTAATGGCCTCCCTCTGTCTCACACAAACACACACACACGCACATGCACACAAACGCACATGCACGCACACGCACACGCACAGGCACAGGCACAGGCACACACACACACGCACACGCACGCACACACACACACACACACACACACACACACACACACACACACACACACACACACACACACACACACACACACACACACACACACACACACACACACACACACACACACACACACACATAGATATAGAGATACCCCCCTGCATAGAACATTCTGTACACTTTACCTTTACACTACTTCATGTACGCTGGCCATTTTGGCACCCCTCCAGACATACAGAGATATACAATGTGTACACATCATGTACACAGACTGATTGAACTTTGATTGACAGACCTTTGTTCTATGTCTGACTGACTGTGTGCTGCCAGGGCAATATTCTTCTGATGTGTGACAGCCCAAGAGGCACTGATTGTAAATGTACTTTCATACATAAACTGGTAAAGTTCTTTACAGTTACAACCAGCTAGTTGTTCGACTTTATAAGCAGAAGATCAACTTCAAATCTAATTTATAAGCGTTTTGGAGATTTATATAAATATACATATGATTTAGTTTTCAAGGTAATTTAGGGCTGAACCCCAATACACTGGCATTAACTTAAACAAAGAAAACATGAATCAAAATAGGTTCAAAGACTTTTGCCTGTGTCAGTTTGACATATTTATTTTTCATCTGTAGCTTCATTTTCCTTGTTCTATGATTTAAACCATTGCACAATATTTAAACTAAATTGCCAGGTTTTCCCTTTAACAGTCAGACAGTGAAGTTCGTGTCAACAACAGATCAAACTAGGAAGTAGACTGCAAACTGTATTGCATACTCTTTTTGTCCGTGTCAAAATTTAGTTGACTTGATACTGTCATTACTTTCTTAGCTTTTCAATGCATATTGTGACATTTCTGATACAGCATGATCACAATCATTTGTTAAAACTCAACAAAAGATTTTCTGCACTAATGATTAGTCCATCAATGTACTGTACTGAACATTTTTAAAAATGTATGATGCTAAAAAGTTTCAGGCTTCACTATCTCAGTGAAATCCAAAATAAGTTATCTTTCGCTGCATTTTATAATTTGCGATATATATTGAATCTGTTCGATATGTGCTGATCATTATTGTTCTGTTCTTTACAGATGTTGAAACATACAGGGTTACACTGACGTTTGTCTTATATTTTGTATACAGTACTGTAAGTTTTATGTTACTAATCTTTCCAATTTTATAACCCATCAGTTTGGTCACTGCTGCCTACTGATCGAGTACAAAGGTTTTATTTTTAAGGTTTGACATTTAAGCTCCATTCATTGGAAGTAGATAAGTTTGAGGTCAATGAAACATTCATTTAATGTTATCTGTCAAATTCAAATATTTCTGTACATAGAAGATGGAGACTTGAGTCCAGTCACATAGCTTTGACCTACGCCTGACTGGAGTGTCAGACTCAGTTTTGGTGACGTAATTGCATTCTTGCAATTCAGCTTTGGCTTTTTCCATTAATGACTCAACTTCACTTGAACATGAGCCCAATAATTTGAAAGACTTTGCTAAAGCCAGTTCCTCAGTCAGATATGGAGGCAGGAGAATATCAAATGAAGTGCCCAAAGGGTTTGTATTCAGATCTCCCGTCTTCTCCATCTGTATCAGTCACGGATGCAAAAACTCAACAAATGATCTGTACAATGATCTACTGCTATTGAAGCTATTTATTGTGGCTTTCCAACAAATGAATTCTTTAATCAATTTTTAATATTATTCAGTTTGATGCTTCTAAGTTGTGTTGTTCCCAAATGCAAATTAGTTATATCCAAGTACACCAAACATTTAAACATTTAATGCAAATTAATTGGAAACCAATGGGGAAGTATTTAGATTAAAGTCTCATATTGCAATAATATTTATCTTTCAGTTTGGCCTGAACCCACAAAAAAATTGAGACAGTGTTTTGGTATTTGGTTTATAAATGATGGATTTCTAATCTCTCTCTTATGTGATAAACTTGTTGTCATTTTCTGCTCTCTGTTTTGTTGTTGTTTTCCTTTTGTAACTTTTACACTGTTGTTTAGTTGTTGGATAAAGAAAATAAATAAATAAATGAAGTATACATCCAGCTACTTTTTTTCAGCCCCAATTGTAAATAAGGAGGCATGATGTGAGAGGGGTTGCCTGTTCATTAATTTACAACAAAAAAAAAAAAACAGCATATCAAGTTTCACAATTTTTTTTTACATATGAAGAGCCGCTGGAGGAGGAGTTTGTGATGGGATGAAGCTTCTTGTGATCTCTTTGAATTGAAGGGCATTGGACTAAGGACTTACTTAAGGCATGGAAAATCCCTGACTTGGTCCCTGGTGTCCCACCTGTACATCGAGACACGAAACTTCTAGGAAAACCTGCTCAGTACTGTGGCTATCAACGCTGCTCAGTAAAGACTTAGTCTGTAAATATGATAAGCAGATAGCAGGTGATATTGTAACTTTAGCTTATCAGTACTGGCTTGTCCACAGGACTTGACTGGCACTTATATGCTCAAAAATTGACATGTCTAAAAGCTATCAGGACTGTTAAGAATTTTCTGTAGCTGGCACAAAGGAAAGAGAGAATAAAAAAATACAAAAGTGACACTGTATCTACCATTCTGTCAGAAATGGCGAAACAAGCACATACAGAGACTCACTGCATGAAACCTATCCAGATATATATCCAGCAGTGAAAGGCCACATCTGTTTGATAAATCAAAGTAAAGTGGGATTTGTCTCATCATTGCAATTTAAGTTTGATTGATTTTATCAATTTAGCTTTGACTGGATGTATTTGTTCATTGTATTTGTTGTGTATTTGTCTGACTGTCCATGACTGTTGGTCATTGTTTGAACTACACAGCTGCTGACCAGGTATAGATCTGTACCTTCATGTAAACTATCTTCATTCCTATGGAGGTTCTCAGTACTCTAGGTCAGTGTTTCCCAACCTTTTATGAGCCACTGCACATTTCACATTAGAAAAATCACATGGCACACCACCAAATAAATATGTCAAAAACATTTTTAATAAATTAGAATGAAGCTGTTGTCTTCATTTACTCAGTGTGAAATCTGGCCCTGTTTGGTTGAACACAAAGGTGATATTCTCCAGGACCAGAGGGTCCTGATTGAGTACTTTTTTTTTAAAATATTAATCCATCGCATATCACTGCCGCTGTCTCACTAGAAGCATCATTAATTACTCTGCTGTTTGAGCAGCAGGAGGTAGATACACAGGTTAGTTCACTACCTGTTGCCATCCAGTGGAAAACCATTTAATTGTTCTGCCTGTCACTGCATGCTGCCCACATAGATAGATGTACAAAGACACATTTTTTGCATTGAATAAATATTATTTGGACCAATCAGGTGAAAGTGGGCATTTTTCCACGGCACACCTGACGATCTCTCACGGCACACTGATGTGCCACGGAACAGAGGTTGGGAAGCACTGCTCTAGGTTATGGTGAATTTTATCATGGCAATTTGACTTGATTTCTGCAGTTCTTAATTATAAAATAGAGGTAAAATCCATTCCGGCTCAATCCGATTTGACAAGGATTGTAACTTTTATAACTTGGTCTTTTTTTTGGTCCAGTCCCTAATCCACAGGGACCACAGACATAGATTAACCATCACTTTTGTCAAAAGATGAACACGACAGTTTAGAGCCAATAAACAATTCTACACAGCACAACAGAATTCTACAAAAAAAAAAACAACTAGCAGAATGACGAAACAAGAAAAAGTCATTTTAAAAGAGCTGTTGTTCATTTCGTAATTTATTGTGGTGTGTCGACAAGGAAATATGACGACGGAGTTGTGGAGGGGTTCAAACTTTAATGATGGACACACCAACAAAATAATTTATCTCTCCCGAGCATTTGGAACGTCAGTATATGTACCCTTCGTAACCACCCCCCCCAAGCCGTCAGTCCCTGGGTGAGAGGCCACATCCTTCAGTGTCCGCCACATCATAACCTAATGCTTAAGATTTTATTTGACATTTCAATCTCTAATTTGGGGTATGAACATACTTCATGTCTTGCAAAAAAACAGCTGGAGTAAAATTAAAGACTCAAATATTGCTAATTGGCAGTTTTTCTACTTGACACTTTTAAATGCAGATAAATACATCATTTAGACAGATCTCCTGCTGGCAAAATTAATTCCAGATTTTTCTTCGGGTTTTAGATTGGAACGAAACTCAACTAGGATTTTCACACAAAAGAAAATAACAGATTTTTTAAAGAAACATAATTAAAAGGCTTAAAAATGCCTCTGGGATTATAAATGTCTTGGTTAACATATGTTTATAGGAAATGTGATTAAAATATGTTATGTATGTCATTATATATCATGGTTTATATAATATCCCCAGCACTGTGTTACAATTATTACTCACACACACACACACACACTCACACACACACACACACACACACACACACACACACACACACACACACACACACACACACACACACACACACACACACACACACACACACACACACACACGCGCACAATAATATTCTAATGGTTACGGTACCATAATCATAACCACAGCCAAGGATGAACATGATTTAAGACTTCCTCACAGATGACCAGGCATGTGTTCACTGTAAGACATTTGTAGATATTAGATGGAGCTGCACGCTTGTCTCCAGAGTGAGAATATTTGGAATATTCATGTAATGTAAATAAAAAGTACATGGTCCCATGTAGATAATTGCTGTACAAGTCCATTTACAAATGCTTGTGTCCTTTGTTTGTAGCAGTCCTTTAAAAGGTAGATTAAATTTATAGGTTTGACCTGGATCATCCCGTTTTACATATATAGACTTTGCCAGACCAAGAAAAAGCATACGACAGGGTGCCGAGAGAAGAACTCTGGTTTTGTATGAGGAAGTCTGGAGTAGAAGAGAAGTACGTTAAACTGGTGCAGGACATGTATGCTTGTTGTGAGACAGTGGTGAAGTGTGCTGTAGGTGAAATGGAGAAGTTCAAGGTGGAGGTGGGACTTCATCTGGGATCAGCTCTGAGCCCCTTCCTGTTTGCAGTGGTGATGGACAGGCTGACAGATTAGGTTAGACAGGAATCTCCATGGACAATGATGTTTGCAGATGACATTGTGATCTGTAATGAAAGCAGGGAAAAAGTTGAGGAAAATCTTGAGAGGTGGAGGTATGCTCTGGAAAGGAGAGGAATGAAGGTAAGTTGCAGCAAGACAGAATATGTGTGTGTAAATGAGAGGAACCCGGGTGGAACGGTGAGGCTACAGGGAGTGGAGATCAAGAAGGTAGAGGATTTCAGGTACTTAGGGTCAACAGTCCAGAGCAATGGAGAGTGTGGAAAAGAGATAAAGAAACAGGTTCAAGCGGGTTGGAATGGGTGGAGAAAAGTTTCAGGGGTTCAATGTGATAGAAGAATATAATCTAGAATGAAAGGAAAGGTTTACAAAACAGTGGTGAGACCAGCGATGCTGTATGGTTTGGAGACAGTGGCACTGAACAAAAGACAGGAGGCAGAGCTGGAGGTAGCAGAGATGAAGATGTTGAGGTTCTCTTTGAGAGTGACAAGGATGAATAGGATCAGAAATGATTCCATCAGAGGGACAGCACATGTTAGATGTTTTGGAGAGAAGGTAGGAGAAGCCAGACTGAGATGGTTCAGTCATGTATAGAGGAGGGATAGGGACTATATTGGTAGACGAATGCTGGAATGGGAGATACCAGGCAGGAGGTCAAGAGAAAGACCCATAAGAAGATATATGGACGTAGTGGGAGAAGATATGAAGGTAGTTGGTGTGAGAGAGGAGGATACGGAGAATAGGCTTAGATGGAGAAGGTTGATTCGCTGTGGCGACCCCGGAAAGGGAAAAGCCGAAAGAAAAGGCAAAGAAGAAGAAGAAGACTTTAACCTTGGTCAATGTAATTATTTCATGCATTTACAGTTGAAAACCTCAAACTGTCAGTGTCTCATGTTGATCGTTGTTTTTATTTAATCAGTAAAATCTTTATCCTTTAATTACTTTTTTGTTATGAAACAAGAACAACATATGGGCAAGACTTGGTGCAGGCATGTAGAAGACAAAAAATAGAGATTCCTCATGGTGTCTCATGACAGATAATGTTTTGAGAGAAGAAAGAAAATTATATATGAAAAAGCTTACTTGACTTTCTGTGTCTAATGGGGGAGTACACTTTCCTGACTGTTCCTATAGGTTCAGATAGACATTTTCACTGCTTGGTGCTGAGGCCTCAACAAAGAAGGGCCTAAATGACTATTGGAAAAATGAGAGGACACTAGATGACCAGTGAGATGCTCTCCTGATGATGGACCAGAATTGTTTGTCATCTGGTTTTAGTATCTTAGCGACACTCGTGCAGCTTCACAGAGAATCAGATAGTTGAATGGACACACAAATTGGATAGGCTAAGGGCTTTATTTACAGCTTGTAACCAAGACAACTATTTAAAGGACTTTGATTGCTCATACAATGTTTCAGATTTGAGCGACAAAACAAAAAGGCATGAGAGACTGAAACTCTTTTCCAACACCCAAAAAGAGATGTCCAACAGACATATGAATGGGGCAGCTCATTTGTTCTCAACAAACCAAATGATTTGGTACTTAATCTAGGCAAGAATCAATACTCCTATTTCATGATCACAAAGATAATAGAAAGTGCTGAAATAAATTGGTGCAGATGAATCTCTCCCATTCTGTGTCCAGATTATAACTTCAAAAAATCACCACAAAGATTTTTCAAGAAATTGGTTGACTCAGACAAAGTAAAAAAAAAAAAAGAAACATTGTGCTTTACATCCATCTATGATGCTTTGATTTAAGCTGCGGGATTTTACAGGCCCAGCACCAATTTACAGAATTTCAGTTGTAATGTGGAAGGCATCAAAATCTTCTTCTTTTACATTAAGCTTTTCCCTTCAGGGGTCGCCACAGAAAATCAACCTTCGCCATCCAACATTATTCTCTGTATCCTCATCTGTCACACCAACTAACTTCATATCCTCTCTCACTACGTCCATATATCTTCTCTTTGGTCTTCCTCTAGACCTCCTGCCTTGCAGCTCCAATTCCAGCATCCTTCTACAAAAATATTCATTATCCCTCCCCTGTACTTGACCAAACCATCTCCGTCTGGCTTCTCCTACCTTCTCTCCAAAACATCTAACATGTGCTGTCCCTCTGATGGACTTATCCCTGATCCTATCCATCCTTGTCACTCCCAAAGAGAACCTCAATATCTACATCCCTACTACCTCCAACTCTGCCTCCTTTCTTTTCTTCATTGTCACTGTTTCTAGACCATACAGCATCACTGGTCGCACCACTCTTGTATACCTTTCATTATGGCATTATTGTCTTTTGTCACATTGTACCCCTGAATCTTTTCTCCACCCATTCCAACCCGCTTGAACCTGTTTCTTTATCTCTTTTCCACACTCTCCATTGCTCTGGACTGTTGACCTTAAGTACTTGAAATCCTGCAACTTCTTGATCTCCACTCCCTGTAGCCTCACCATTCCACCCGGGTTCCTCTCATTTACACACACAATTTCTGTCTTGCTGCAACTTGCCTTCATTCCTCTCCTTACCAGAGCATACCTCCACCTCTCAAGATTTTCCTCAATCTGTTCCCTGCTCTCACTACAGATCACAATGTCATCTGCAAACATCATTGTCCATGGAGATTCCTGTCTAACCTAATCTGTTAGCCATCCATCACACTTCTTCTCCATTCTTAATGCATCTTCTCGCTCTCTAGGATCCTGTTGAATAATCTTTCCAGACACTCTACCATTGCCTCTCCTAGACACTTCTATACCGTCACAGGTATATCATCAGGACCAACTGCCTTTCAACTCTTCATCCTCTTCAATGCCTTCCTCACTTCACTTTTACTAATCTCTGCAACTTTCTACAATAATCACCTCTTCTGTCCTTCCCTCTCTTTCATTTTCCTCATTCTTCAGCTCTTCAAAGTATTCTTTCCATCTTTCCAGCTCTCTTCTAGCATCTGTCAATACATTTCCCTCTCTATCCTTAATCACCCGGACCTGCTGTACATCCTTTCCATCTCTATCTCTCTGTTTTGCCAACCTGTATAAATCATTCTCCTTCTCCTTACTATCCAACCGAGCATAAAAGACAATGTATGCCCTTTGTTTTGTCTTTGTTACCTCTATCTTTACCTTACGCTGTATCTCCTTGTACTCCTGTCTGTTCTCTTCGGTCCCCTCACTGTCCCACTTCTTCTTTGCTAACTGCTTTCTTTTTATATACTCCTGCACTTCCTCATTCCACCACCATGTCTCCTGATCTACTTTCCTTCCAGACGACACACCAAGTACTCTCCTATCTGTCTCCCCTATCACATTAGCTGTAGTTGACCAGTCATCTGAAAGCTCTCCCTGACATCCCAGAGTCTTTCTCAACTCCTCCCTGAAAACTGTACAGCACTTCTCCTTTTTCAGCTTCCACCACTTTGTTCTCTGCTCTGCCTTTGTCCTCTTGATCTTCCTTGTCACCAGAGTCATCTACAAACCACCATCCTGTGCTGTCTAGCTACACTCTCACCTACTACTACTTTGCAGTCACTGAACTCTTTCGGAGTACCTCGCCTTTACAAGATGTAGTCTACCTGCGTGCTCCTACCTCCGTACATTTAAGTTACCCTATGTTCTGTGGGATCCTGTCCCATTCTACCTTGCCAGTTGGTGTGGGTCGATCCAGCGTGTGCGATAATGAAGCAATAGGAGTAGATATTTAGGCTTAAGTCAGCATTTAATTCAGCTGTTAAAATACAGCATACAGAGCTCTGGGTCTGATCTGATAATCCCTGACAAGCAATGAAGTGTGTCAGTTCACAAAGTCTGAACTATGCTTTCAAGACACAGTGCTTTTTAATACAAAGAATGAACTGTGCAGTTGTATGTTTAATCTTCTAATTGTTCGCTGACTGTTGTTATGGTCTTCTCCCCAGTCAGTAGCGTCTGCTGATTGGCCCGTCTCTATGTGACTCCTCATGCATTTTCTGTTTCTCCGGGCGGGGGCTGCAGCTTAAAGTTTGTTATGGTCACAGCACTCATGTCCTCTATCTAAAGAACCCTCAGTACCTACTTGTTTGGCTTTGTTTATCATATTCAATCATTTCTCTACAATCATGTTCCTTACTTGACCCCATCTGTTGGGTCGGTCCCAGGGTGCTCAAAACCTGTGCCACCCAGCTTTGTGGAGTTCTTCAGTATGTCTTCAACATTAGCCTGAGTCTGAGGAGGGTCCCTGTGATGTGGAGGACATCCTGCTTCGTCCCTGTGCCAAAGAAGCCGGTTACCAGTGCCTCTAAGGATTTCAAACCTTTGACGCTGACTTCCCACATTATTAAGACCCTGAAGAGACTCGTCTTGGAGCAGCTCTGGCCCTTGGTCAAACCCCACTTGGACCCCCAACAGTTAGCCTACCAGCCCAAACTTGGAGTTGAGAACGCCATCATCTACCTGCTAGACCACGTCTACACTTATATGGATAAGACGGCGAGCACTGTGAGAGTCATGTTTTTTGACTTCTCCAGTGCTTTCAACACTATCTGTGTTGCCGGCGATGAAGGTGGACTCTCCTCTTGTGTCCTGGATTATTGACTAGCTGACTGGCAGACCACAGTATGTGCGCCTGCAGCACTGTGTGTCAGACTGAATGGTCAGCAATGCTGTGGCCCAACAGGGGACTGTTTTCTCTCCCTTCCTCTTCACCCTCGACACCACAGACATCTCCAGTCCTGTCATCTCCAGAAGTTTTCTGATGACTCAGGAGTTGTTGGATGTATCAACCAGGGTGATGAGGTTGAGTAAAGGGCTGCTGTGGACAACTTTGTCACATGGTGTGAGCTGAACCATCTACAGTTCAATGTGGCAAAGACGAAGGAACTGGTGGTGGACCTTAGAAAGTCCAAGGTGCCTGTGACCCTGTTTTCATCAAGAGGAAGCAGTGTGGATATTGTGGATGACTACAAGTATCCGTTATTGATTACAAACTGGACTGGGGAAAGAACACTGATGCCCTGCACAAGAAGGGCCAGAGTCCCCTCTCTGTGCTGAGGCGACTGAGGTCCTTTAACATCTACAGGACCATGCTTAAAATGTTCTATGAGTCTGTGGTGGATATATTCTGTGCTGTGGTGTGCTGGGCCAGCAGGCTGAGGATAGCTGATGCCAACAGACTGAACAGGAAGATACACAAGGCTAGTGACATTGTGGGAGTGGAGCTGGACGCTCTGACAGTGGTGTCAGATAGGAGAATGCTTCACAAGGTGAAGGTCCTCTTGGACACTATGACCAACTCACTCCACAATGTGCTGGTCAGGTACAGGAGTTCTTTCCACACCATGATGCACCACTGAGCATCATAGGAAATCATTCCTGCCAGCAGCCATCAGACTATAATTCCTTGCTCTGAGTGTCAGACACTCGGAGGCAGTTGGCTGTCAGTGGAGTCATCATGTGCAATAGTTCGTTGTATGTGCAATAATTCCATTGTCTTCTGCGCAATAACCCTGATTTATACACATAAATACTACATGTAATCATATACATGTACTTGTAAATACACATGTATATACATCACATATATTTTTACATACCTTTAATTTTCTTTCAATTTTTTTCTTGTGATCTTTACTGTTTTTATTTATTTTTTTTCTTGTTTTTTATTTTTTATTATTCGCTATTCTATTCTTTATGTTTAAATAGAGCTCTATTTTGATTCTTCTTCACTTTATTCTGTGAGGAACCACTTTCAACATAAACCAATTTCCCCCCAGGGGTCAAAGAAGTATTCAGTTTCTGATTCTGATTTTGATACTGCCTGTAAATGTGTTTTGGGATGAGATAAAGCGATGGGGCGGGTTGTGGGGAAGAGGGAGCGCGAGAGGCGCAGAAGGTCAAGTTGAGCCACTGTTGCTTAAGTGTGGCGTAATTGTTCATGATTGTTCTAATAAAAATAAGATTTGTGAACCACCAACTTGTCATCGTTGGACACATCCGCTCGGACATTACATTGGTGTCTGAAGTAAAACACCGGGGTGTAACCTGCCAAAGTCCGCTTGAGTGGTGAGCCCGGACGGGCTACCTCTTTTTCAGCCGGTAGCGTGGCGGCGCGGGGAGAAAAGACTGACGCTCCTCTGACAGTCAAGGAAGAGGCGATGGATGATACTTGTGCATGTACGTCGGAGCGTGAGGCGGAGTGTGACCGGGTTGCAGAGCATTATGCTCACCTGAGACACACAGTCAAGAAGCTAGCTGCTGATGCTGGTTTTAGCTCACCAAGGGACAATGGCCGCCATGGGCAACGCAGACCGGATGAGCGCAAAGATTGAGGCACCCCATGTAAGCAATGCCATCTTCAGATACCGAAATACTCCAGTAAGACGAACTGGGAGGCCTTCCACACCCAGTTTGAACTGCTGACACGGGCCGCAGGCTGGTCGGAGGACAGTAAAGCATTCCAGCTTGCCCTGTGTCTCACTGAGGAAGCATCAACATGTTTACTACAGCTGAGCCCATCCAAAAGAGACAACTATGGGGCCATAGTTGGTGCTCTACAGCAGTGTTTTGGACAGGGCCACCAACCTGATGTTCTGCACTCTGAGCTACCAAATAGGCAGAAACAGGCCAGGGAACTGCTCTATATTGGCAAATGATATTGAGACCCTTGCGAGGAGAGCATATGCCCACATGCCTGCTGAGGTGCAGGGTGAGCTGGCCTGGGACCAGTTCGGCATTCAGGCGAACGCCCCGGAGTCTGTGTTACAGGGACAATGCATATGCAGGTCCCTGTGTCCCACCGTGCCTCATCGGCCAGCTGTACAGACGGGGGAACGGGGCTCCACACCTCCCAGAAGCAGATGACGGTGCTGAGTCCACAAGGATGGTGGGCTGGACCCATGTTGGAGATTTTTCGGGGCGGCGTAGCGCAGGAGGTAGAGCGATTGTCTTTGGAACCGGACCTCTCTGGTTCGATTCCCTGCTCCTTCTAGTGTGTCGAAGTGTTGTTGAGCAAGACACTGAACCCCTGGCGCTGGTAGACTGCAGCCAACTGCTCCTGGTTAAGCCATGATGGGTTAAATGCAGAGAATGAATTTCCCCACAAGTGATTAATAAAGTATACATTATTATTATTATCATTTTGCCATCTCCCCATCAGCCTGGCAGAGGCTCCATGCATAGCCCTTGTCGGCACCGGCTCCAAAGCAACACGGACCTGCGCAGCGGGTATTGGCAGATGTACCTCAGCCCTGAAGCCAAACCGAAGACCGATTTCTGTACCGGCAACGGATTATGGCAGTTTCGAGTCCTGTGCAACACCCCAGCCACGTACGTCCATTGCTACCAATACTATCAGTATGTTACCAAATAACAAGAAACAATTTAAGAAATAAGAAGTAATTCACTTTTGATGATAGCCCTGTGCTGCCCTGAGTTGATAATGAAAAATAACTCATTAAGGTACACTGGAAAATATTTTTCAAATTTTTGGAGCAAAATTTGCACTGTGGTTGCACTTGCTACATTACACAGAAATGAACAAGCAGCGGGTAGAAATGGCACGATAGGCCCTGGCTGGAAGATCCGGGACTTAAACAAGCACCTTGAACACAAATAAAAAGGCCTGTCTCAGCCTACTATTGCAACATGTGGGCTAAATGGCCCACTTTTTGGCCAACGATGACAACAATTACGGCCGTTACTGTCATCTAGTGGACAATTATATATCTGCACAATAATAAACTGGAACCGTGTTGGCTCTAAAAACCAACTGTAATTTGAAATATTCCAAACAGTCCTGCCTCTTTGCAAAATTTCCATGCGTTGCTTGCTCAAGCTAAACCTTTATTCTGGATTAGACTATCTTCTACAACACTAAAGTCCACATTAACAGGTAATATCAGATTATTGCAATAATGCGATGATTCACGTAAAAGCCTGCTCACAATAAAAACTCCTGGACCCTTTCCACGACTCCACCAACAGCAAGAATGTGTGGAAAGGCATGCCACAAATGTGACAATGTGAAATTCCTAGATGACACAACCGTGATTGGCCTCATCAGGGACAATGACAACCTGGTCTACAGAGAGGAGGTGGAGCAGCTAGTGAGCTGGTGCAAAGAAAACAGCCTGATCCTGAGAGTGGGTAAGACAAAAGAGATCATTGTCGACTTCAGAAAGAACCAGTCCAGCCACTCACCCCCTTATCACCAGTAACATGGCTGTTGGAGGTAGTTAGCAGCATCCAGTTCCAGGGGGTACACATCACAGATGAATTCACCTGGTGTGTGAACACTCCATCACTGGTCACGGGGTCACAACAGTGCAGAGGATGAGAAGAGCCCACTTGCCCTCATCCACGCTCACCATATTCTACAGGTGAACCAGAGAGAGCATCCTGGCCAACTGCATCTCTGCGTGATGTAGAGGCTGCAGACCCTCTGACTGGAAAGATGTGAGGAGAGTGGTGAGGACAGCAGTAAGGATCATCAGGACCTCTGTCCCCTCCATCCAGGACATTGCACAGATCCGCTGTGTGTCTCGGGCCAGAAAGACGTGCAGTGATCCCTCACACCCACAACATGGACTGTTTACCCTGCTGACTTCTTGAAAGAGACTGCAGGACCATCATGTTCTGCAATAGCTTCGTCTCCAGGCCATCAGATTGTTGAACTGTTCACCAGTTAATTATGGACAATACTCAACTGCATCTGGACATTACATGCAATAATGTTGTAAAATAACAAAAACAAACTAAAGTGTCTGAACTGCCTTACTTGTTCTGACATAAGTTTGCAATGCCATGCAAGTTTGGCCAGAGTCACCGAGGTAATAAAGTTGGAGTGTGAGATAGGATAGGATATTATTTTCCACTTCCTCTTCTTCTTCTTCTTCCTGTTGAACAGACTCGGTGTTCAGCCACATTTCTTTTCATGCATATTTGTACATTCAGATACCCATATATTTAATTTTTATTTTTTCTAAATGCATATTTCACTGCTATAACATTTGTCTTTTACACTTTGCACACACAACACATTGCTGCCATACAACTGCACTCCTGCACAGCCTCCAAACTGCACATACTCACTGTTCAGGTGCACTTTTGTTTATAGTTGTACAATAAGATGTCTATTTATTGATGAACCTGAAGATGGATATTTCACTGCTGTAACATTTTTCTCTTGTACGTATGACCCACTAGTGCTATTTAACTGCACTGCCAGATAACTGCTGCACTGCCATATAACTGCTGGTGTTCGCTGTTGTAAATATGTACTTTACATCTATAACTTGCACCTTACCTACTTGCACTGTACTGTTTTATATCCGGATACTGTAAAGATGATAACTATGCAAACAAAATTTTGTTTTGTGCACACCTGCTGTGTACAGTATGATAATAAAGTCTGTCTAAGTCCAAGTGATTCCCACCTAGAGGTTTTGAGTAGGAGTGAACACCCAGGTTATTTAAATGCATTTCACATCTTGGCATTTTTCTGAACATTTTCTCTCTCTATCGCATAAAGGGGAATTGGATCATCGTTTTTCTTCTTGATTAACATCGATCTCCTTCACGTAACAATAAAAAAAAAATGAAAATGCTAAATGCATTTAACTTATCAGAATAATAACCCTATCATTTTGGGGCGAGCTGAGGTTTTGCAAATTACAAACGGAGTCAAGGATGTATTGCTCATAGGATATCTCTCGTTAGAACACTCACACCACAGGGAAAACCCAAGGGGGGGCATTTCACAATGGCAACAGTTTAACCAAGGGCGCCCCCCCATTAAAATAACTAACGGTGCAGGTTACTGTAACACATCACCAACAACATTGTACAACTAGCCTGATGACGGAGTTCTCCAACCCAGAACCATGAGAGGCTCCCAAAGGTCCTTGTCGGGTTGGTACAGGGCCAGTCTGTGCAGGGCTGCCACTGTGACTCCTTTTCACTTGTCTGACCTGGTACTCAACATCCGCCAGTTTCTCTCGGACAGAACCAAGTTCAACCCAGTGGCTTATCCATTTGGGCAAAAGACCTCCTTTCCTTTCAATCCACACCTGCACCCCAGGAGCCAGATCCTCTCCATGATCTGAAATGTTGGTGGTCTCACATTCCATCGGGGCGTGCAGATGTCGATTTGGTCCTTTCCGGCTGGCGCAGGTGTCGCTAAGGTGGACAATGAGCTCAACGTCCCAACGCCATCCTTGGCCAGAAGAACCATGTTTGAAGCTGCTTGAACTGTTCGGGATCAATGCTCCCAAGGCTGGGGATTATTGATGGGACTTGGGGACCACCAACACTGCTACCTAAAGGGTCATCCTCAGCCGGGGCTTTACGCAAGGCTCTTATTACCTGAGTTGAGGTGTGCTGCTGTCCTTCCTCAACAGCAGGGTGGAGTGTGGCAGCTTCAGGACTCAGGTAGAGTGTTTCCCCAGAAACATCAACCAAAGCCCTCAATTTCTTTAGCAAGTCCAGACCAATGATGCAGGGTTCCTGAATCCCAGCAAGGTGGAATTTATGGTCTACACGGTTGGAGGCAACAGTCACTGGAAGGATCCTGTTCCCCAGCATGTCAATGCCCCAATGTATGTGGTGATACTGAAGATGGTGTCTATCCAGCCCCCAAGTTCTGGGTCAGTGGTGCCAGGAAGAACCCTGGGATGGATAAGTGAGATGGTGCACCCTGTGTCCACCAGAGCCCAGCATTGGACACCAACAATGTTACAGTCCACACACAATCCTTGGGCTTGGCCAATACAACCAAGCTGTGGCCACGACCTCCTGGAAGGCAGGGGTGTGGACTCAGGTGGCAATTCTCCCTTTGTGCCACCCAGTGGAGCTGGACTCTTTGGGGCTGGCGCCAGGCAATAGCGTGCAACATGGCCTGGCTTCCCACACCAAAAACACTCCTCTGTTAGGAGTTGGACAGCTGTCCTCACTCTCAATTGCAGGGGTCGCGGACCTGCACTTGGAGCCTGGCCTCCTTCATTGCTAGTTGCTCCGTTCTCAATCCAGCAGGCAGTTGGTCTAACACTGCCCATACTGAAGGTCAGTTCCCTCGCGTCCAGAATTTTCTCCACCTGTTCCACTTCCCCAGGAGCCTCCCCCAAGGTCGTAGGGGCAAACAAGAAGAGCTTCTCCTGTAGGGCAAGGAGGTTGAAGCCCCGGGATAGAGGCCTGGAGGGCAAGCTAATCCTGCCCATAAGCATCAAACGGGGGGATGACTTGCAGTTGTGGGACTGACAACATGTTTCCTGCCAAGTCCCCCCACCACACGCTACAATATAAATGGCAGTAAAACTATATAACTATATGAATACATACTCAAATTAAATTTGAAATAACTGACATTTATTTTCTTTTTTATACACACTTAATACATTGCCTTTATTAGAATGTCCAGTGCACTTCACATTCTTTATGTGAGAAACCACTGTGATTTAAAGCTACCTGAATATCGCGATATTCTGACTTTCATCGGCATTATTCCCAGTGTCTACTTCGGTTTCACTTCGTCACAGCCTTAATGCCTCCGACCCCCATCACCCATCTCATCAGTATCGTGATCTCTTAGTGGTATATAAACACTCCATTTGCTTATAGAAACAGGTGTCAGACTTCAGGAAGACACGTGCACACGCACCCACTCGCGTGGTTAATTATTTATCCCGCCATTGAAATGCGAACAAGCGCACCTCCCCGCCTTCAGTGTCACTTACGCCTCCTCTGGAGAAGTTACCATCGAATCTGTCATGCATGTACATCTTGAACGAAACACAAAGGGACAATACATACTATACACAAGGACAAATAAACTTAGAATAAAAATGTGATCCTTGGCTTTCTTTCGGAAGATTCGACATTGATTGATCCCATGATATTAAAATAATAATAATAACAACAACAACAACAACAACAACAACAACAACAACAACAACAACAACAACAATAATAATAAGAATAATACTTATTATTCTTATTATTATTATTAGTAGTAGTAGTAGTTGTTTTAATAGTAGTAGTAGTAGTAGTAGTAATAGCTGTCGGGGTCATGGCAGTATTAGAGTTCACGATGATGCCCATATCTTGGGCTGAAATTTAGCGTAATTAGGGTTTCGCAAATGGGATTACGTTACCATAAGACCAAACTAGTACTTGTTAAATTTGGCTAATCGATTACTCCTCCAGCTTTCAAATTTTCTGTCTTTGTTTATCATAATAATAATAACTATTATTGTTATTATTGTCATTATTATCATTATTTATCATTGTTATTATTTGTGGTTACGTTTAGGCATTTACAAAATGGGGTAATAAGCCCCCACACCACCCCCGCCCTCCCCCTATAACTAAGCCTGTATAAATTAATTGGTTTATTGAAAACATATTTCGGTAGAATCTCGATCAAGCAGCTGTTTTGGGGATTATGTTCACTCTTACAAGACAGCTTAGTTGGTGAGGGTTTCAGACTCTCCAAGTCTGATGATTTCCTCCAGATATGACAGTTTATTTAAGATGTGGTGCTAATAATAGTCTCCAGTAATCATTTTCCACAGGACGTAGCTGCGACTGTTTCTACGGTGGAAGTAGCGAGTGTGGAATGAACTATTCAACCAGTTGGGGAGGGGAGCTACGAAAAGCTACAGATACACAAAAGATCGGAAATAATGGGGGGAAACCTCGGAAAATGTCCATAAACCCTCTCAGTCTGCTTTATCTTTATTATCTGATCTTTGCAGGATCTGTTCTGTGCGACAATTCCCGGAACAAGAACGTATAATCCCCTGTGGAGGAACACGTAGCCCCCACTGCTGTGAAAGGACGAGTCGGATGTAAACCGAGCTCTTTGCCACATCTTCCACAATAAACCCTCCACATTTGGACCAGGATACGGGACCAATCTAGAAAAAAAAACTTAATCAGTGTTTATTGGTTAAAAGTCGCTTCTTCTTTTTCTCTGCAAGTGTTTTGTCGTGGTTTGACTCGCCCTAGTATCTTATCACCCTGAGGTTTTTATCCTAAAAGGGAACAGTAGATGAGGCTAAGTTAACGGTTAAGTTAAGTGACGACAGAACTAAAGTGGACTTTTCAACCGGAAGACTCACAACGGAGCATTTGTCCTAAAGTGGTAAGTTTACGTTACTTTAGTCAAACAAGTATTCAGAATGGCAAAAGCAGCGATTCCACGTCTTTCCAGGGCTGCAGTGCCGCCCCCCCCCCCACCAACAGTGAGGGGATTTCACGGGTAGAAGCCGTCCAGCCCAGCCAACATCCGCACCTACACCTCAGAGCACAATCTTAACATCTTTGGTAAGCAACCAATTTGAGACATACTGTAAGGACACACTCATATCATATCATATTTTGTCTTGGACAGAGCAAAACAGTAGGCGAGACCAGTAACGCCACTGTCATTATTATAATAATAAGATAAGATAAGATAAGATAAGATAAGATAAGATAAGATAAGATAAGATAAGATAAGATACAGAAATACGTCAAAATACAGAAAATACACATGGAAAAATGTGGCATGCTGAAAGTAGTTAAACAGATAAATTGTGGGACTAATTTGACTAAATAGCATTGTTGCTGTTCAACATATATTGTATCTTGTTGTTGCTTTTTTAGAGTTCCAGTTAGCTTGGGAAATTTCTGAACAAAGTAAGATGTATATCAGTCAGTAATGGGTGCCAAAGATATAGTCAACAGGGCCTATAAATCACAGACTCATTCAAAATAATTCATTAAAAGATAAAACGGTTGTAAGTGGTTCCCTGTATGATATGATGGTACAATGGTAAAGTTGCAGTGGATCAGCATAAAGTTACATTGGTCAATCTGCAAGCATTGCATTTGCCCTGAAATGAAAGTGAAATCTTGCACGCAATCATGAGCACACGCACACACACACACATACAATTGTATTCTTGATTTGTCATTATTTAGTATCTACAGCCTTGCTTGTCCGACAATGTATGTTGGGATAAACAGTGATATTGTTGCTACAATGCCTCCAAGTCAAGCTTTAGCACTACTATTTCTGTTGCCTTGACTACGGGTGTGTCTGGGGATTTCATCGTGATACGCTGCATGATATTCTTTGACACTAGTTCAGAGAGGCTGCCATGAAACCGTTTTGAAAGTGAGAACTCATTTTTTTTCCCTTTTTTTCAAGTCTTACATTGGACTAACCCATCACTCAACAAAAGCAGTCTTCGTTATCACCACTCAGGACTTCAGGCTGTGGGGTAGAAATAAAATTAGATGTTGGCTTTCTTTTTGTGCCAGAGACAGTGTCAGATTGATATATATATATATATATATATATATATATATATATATATATATATATATATATATATATATATATATATATATATATATATATATATATATATATATATATATATATATATATATACATACATACACACACATGCACACACATACACACACACACACACATGCACACACATATATATATATATATATATATACATATATTTGTGTGTGTATATATGTAAATTCCCCTCAAAATTGCAATTATATACAGTAAAGGTATATTGTATTGTAGCCAGGATGGATACACAATGCTTTCTAATGAGCAAATATGCTGCAAACATCTATGGGTGTAGGATTTGTCTTCACAAGACTGCTGTTTTCCCTGGTACAGCTGTTTTCAGTTGTATGCTTTCAAATGGTCTTACCTTGAATCTAATATAAAGGTTACAAGAATAGTTGTATTTTTGTGGCAATATTATTGCACAGACATCAAGTCTATCTATCTATCTATCTATCTATCTATCTATCTATCTATCTATCTATCTATCTATCTATCTATCTATCTATCTATCTATCTATCTATCTATCTATCTATCTATCTATCTATCTCTCTCTCTCTCTCTCTCTCTCTCTCTCTATTTATCTATCTATATTTATATATATAGATTTATGTATACGTATAAATATGCAGACAGACAGGCCAACATACATGCATGTACCAACTCAGTGTTTCAATACTAGTCAGGCACATGCACCAATAATAGTTTTGACAGAGATTTCCTTCTGTTGTCACAGATGATTTAATGCTATTTTTGGCAGACTATTAAAAACAGCAAAATATTGTATCCTAACTTATGAATTGTAATTCTGGTACTTGCCCTACCCCTACCCAGAAATCTTCTGTTGAGTTCCAGCAAGAGACCACTCTCAGTCTCAGAGTCCTGTTCAGACCGTTTCCACCTAGACAGGATTTACTCAAGAACCCATCTGTGGGATCTATCCAGAGCCCAAATGTCAACATTCTAAAACCCATATGAGAGAGCTTAAAGAGACTTTTATTTCAAGGTTTCATGTGTGCTTGTTGTTGTCTTCTGATATAATACATCTGTTCACTTATATTGAGGAGTCACCCATCATCTCATCACTATATCACTATTATAAATGTAATAAAGCATCCAAACAGCTTCAAATGAATAGAAAATGTATTCAGAGGTAAAAACTCAAGCAACATCTTATGTGTTATCCTTTTTCATTAGGGCAACATGTGTCAGGTTGTGGCCATCATGGGGATTATCAAAATATTTATTTTAAAATCATGGAACAATGACCAGAACAGGAAAGGCTGTGTAGATCTCAAGGAAACAGGTCAAAAGTGAGCAAAAGGACTGGTAGAATCAGCAGGTATGACACAACACAGACCAAGCACATCAGACTGTCCTTACAGATGCAATTCATGTCATCAGAAGGGTTTGATCTTTTTTCAAATAATTGATTGTGTAATCACCAAAAGCTGTTATTCAAGTCACTGGCACACCTCTGTCTCTATCCACCATACTAGTTCAGTTTTAGAGAAAAGCTGGAACCAAATGCATCAATGATGTTGATGATTTCTAGAAATAAACCCATTTTTAGAACTGATTTCACTACACAGATAAGTGATGTCTTCCCACCAGGGAGATAAGGGTTTACTTCCCAGCTCCAACACCAAGCAATGTTGTTATCCTTACCAATGCAGGAAATTGAAAAAAAAAAAAAAAGTTTAGGGCTGTTTTGAGCCTGCCTTGAAATTCTGTGGCCTTTAGAGCAGTTTAGGGGGATGGTTGAATAATTGAAACAAGTGCATACATTTTTCTGTGTACAATGATTCTTTTTTAAGTATAATCTATTAACCCTCTGTGGTTGATGCATTGCTTTATTGATAACAGTCAGTCTTTTATATTGGAAATGAAAAAGACACAACAAATTTTAGTCACAGCCAAACCTGTTTGGGTTAATATTTTTAGTTCTGTATTTGAAAAAACTTAAAAATAGTTAGAGGAAAGGCATTGATTCCTATAAGTCACTTTTTTCATGGCATAACAACTTTGGCCACCTCTTACTGTCTGTTTTTGGAGCTTCTTCATATATCCTTCTGTACCTGCTCAATCCATGTCATTGAATCAACAAACAGAAAGAGCAAAACACATTGTGCACATACATGAAGCAGAGGAGGTTGTGTTTTTGACCGGGCTTATGGGCTTTAATGTTTTGAAATCAGCTGCAATTCAGCTGAGAAGCAGATGGTCCAAAATGTGGGTTGGAAGTTTGCTCCTTTATCATGTTTGAGGGGCATTCTGATAATCTATATTACCTGATTCTTGTCCTATTAATATGTACGGATAAACAGATAAGCTTTAACTGTCTGCTTTCTTTCTTTCTGTGTGACAGGTTATTAATGTGTATCTTGGGAAAGGAGTAGAGATTTTATACATGGTGACAAACCTCCCCCAAGAAATGAGGACCTAAAAATGACAAAGCCCAGTGATTCAACTAGTCGGACGTTTACAGGAACTGTTGCTCTGAGGAATGGAATCATGATGCAGTCGAGTCTGTGTGAAAGTGACTCATTAGGCAGGGAACCCATTGGAAAAAGTGGACCATCTAGCAAGCGGGACTGGGGACAAGTATGGAAACTAAAGTAGTATCAAGAGGAATTTCAAATACTGGATGTGGAATGGCAACAGTAAAGGCAGGAATGCAGCATTCTCTAATAATATACAGCAGTTATTTTTACCAGATTTCAAAATATTCCAGTGTAGCAAGTAGCCCTGCTGCCCAACCTAAGATTCCCTGAAGAGAAAACACATAAAGCATGCAGTGATGTCTCAAATGCTGGCCATGTATATAAAGTTAATTGGTTTTGTGTTTTATGAACACAAACAGCCATGCTGTTGCATTACGTTTTTTTTTCTGTCGTAATACAGGCCAGGAATTAGAAGTCAGCGTTGTGCTGCGAAGACTTGTAGTGTCTTTCCAGGGCACATAATTTTTTGCTGTTTTTTGTTTGTTTGTTTTTTTTCTTTTTTCTTTTGAAATAACTTAACAGTCAATTATTAGAAGTGAGTTCTGAATCTGGCCTCCAGTGCTCAATGTAAGAGCAGGCATTTCCAGTCTACCCGTAGCAAAATGGCATTTTGCATTTGGGAAGTATACTGCAGTGCCTGTGATTATACCTAGTCCAGCTCAGCCTGCAGAATAATCTGAAATATCAATATAACCTAGTTCTTATAGGTGTGTACAGATATTCATCTATGTAAATGTTTTGAGAGTAACAGCAAGACTTAGGCAGCATTTGATTGTCACAATCAGCGTTGCTATTATACATTTTCAGGCTTAACAGGTACTAAACAATTACAGGCATCTATGTATGTCAATGAAGCTTTGACAGTGAAATTAGACAGTCAGTTGAATGTAACATTTGTTTAAGTTTTCAAAATGTTATAACCAAAAATGCAAAAAACGGAATCATACATTCAATGTAATGTTCAGTTTCCATATTCATAATGTCACCTGCTGCATGTTTTGTCTTATCCAAGAAGAGTATTACTGAAATGTCAACATCCTCTATCCAATTATGTAAAATTTCATGGAACTGCTTAACCAATTACCACAGTAGAACCCCATTCCAGAATACCCAACGTACCCATGTAGTGAATTATTTTTTATGTAGAATTGTTTTTAATGCACATCCACACAGATAAGTGTCTGCCAAAAACATTTGTTAATTTAATCTGTTGATTGTTTTGTTGCTCAACAAATTCTCAAATTTGTGTTCATAACAATGGGAAGAGTACATTTTCAGCCACCTTTAAAAATAAGAAAGGAATTGTATAAGTATATGAAAGAAACTTCAAATAAGTGGAAATGACTCGAAAAATGTGAGTTGGAAATCTGGCATAGTTACCTCCAAATCAACAGAAACACAGACACATACTCTAACATTCCGCAAGAAATTTATTCAGATTAACCTAAATTACCTGTATGTTCACAAGAAACGAGTGCAGTTCTCATTCCATTATCCTGGGCACACCCCTGTGTAGTATATGTTGTGTGTGTCTTTCTGATTGAGTGATTCTTCATTTTAAGTCACTAGTGTGGTCTTCTGAATATTGTAATGTTGTTCTTAACCACCCTCTTGCAAGGTTGATGTTACTCCCATCCAGCACCGAGGAGTTTGTGTGAAAGTCTTTTCCTTTAGACTGCTTGCCGCTCCATGTTACACCTTGACATTTATACACAAAACTGCAAGTGATTAAAATCAGTGACAATTAAAGGTGTTATATAAGTGTCAGCGTGCCAAAGGCCCAAACTGAAATCACACCACCCTTAATTTGTTCCTTGTCAAATTTAACAATTTTTATGCCAATATTGTGAGAAATGGGATTATCAATAATTGAAGGGGAGAAAGCTTACACATTAATACTCCTCTCTCTCAAGCCTTGATAATTTCAGTAGACGTATAACAGAGCACAGAGGTGTTTTTCAATAGAATCTTGCCTACTGTAGCTGGAAATAGCTTGTCTTTCTTTGTCTCCTCCTTTCTTCTTCCCTCCACTGCAGATCTCCTGATCCACCTACTCACACATTAGATAATCTTAGTTTAAAAAGATTATCTCAGGTTTAGAGAATTTCATCCTGATTATTTATTTCTTCATTTGAAAATAGGCTGGTGATCTCTGTCTCTAATTCCTGATAGTTGTCATCACACAGTGAACCCAATAAATGACATTTATTAAACATTAAAGACATTCAATGAATTTACTTTTTAGATGGTTGATACTGTGAATGTTTTAGACCTATTTTAGAGGATAATCCGATCTGCATTTTTGTCAATCCACATACAAGTTTCCAAATTCTTGTGTATCTCTTAATCTAAAACAAGTCTTACACCATGATAGCATACACAAAAAGCATGTTCTGTAATATGTCTTTAAATGTCAACACCGACAGACACGTGTATTTCCATCTGCTTCATCACTGGATTTCAATTCACAAAGTGCCCTGTTTAATAGTTATGTTGTTTTGGTTTTGTCCAGTATTTGTTGTTTTTATGCAACCTCATATCCCAATCGTGTGCATACATAATAAATAAATGTTGCAGAATATAACCATGGAGACAGAGTTTTGTCACACCAAAGATACTGAAAGGGGATAGGACCAGATTCTTGTTTGCTTGTTTGAGCAGTTTTGCAACCTCATTTTGAGTTTGTTGTTAATCATTTGTTGACATATGCCCTCTGAAAATCAATCAGAGGGAAGAATTATTGTTGCAGGTGACTGTCGAAGCTTCTCAGTAACAATAGTCAATATCAGTTTGACCTTTTTAAAGAGCCTGTACTGGGAATTACACTGCCGTAGGACGCTTGTCCCTTTCCCGGGCAACAAAGGATCAATACCTAATAATGGTGACAGTGGATTAACACCAAATCTCCACACAGTGTTCTGTTGTAAGGATATCTCAGTTTTGATGTTTTTTTTCTAAATATCAGACATTGTTAAAATATCCAGATGTACCCTTTGGTTTAGCTGCCTCAGAATCAACTCAATCATGTTTTATGGTAAAATATTCCTGCAAACTTAGAGGATTTATTAGACTCATGAATAATTGATGATATTCACACAAGGATATTAATGAGGATTGTTGATCTCCTGCAGGGGCAGAGGAAGCCGAGCAGTCAGTGCCGGAAAGTGGAGAACCATAGGTAGACAGAAAAACAGCACCACAGCTACAGAATTTGCCTTCCCTTAAGACTGCTGTGTCATGGGGAAACAGAACAGCAAGCTGCGGCCTGAGGTCCTCAACGACTTAAGAGAAAACACAGAGTTCACTGACCACGAGCTGCAGGAGTGGTACCGTGGGTTTCTGAAGGACTGTCCAACTGGCCATCTGACTGTGGAGGAGTTCAAGAAGATCTATGCCAACTTTTTCCCCTACGGAGACGCCTCAAAGTTTGCAGAACATGTGTTCCGCACATTTGATACAAACGGTGATGCCACCATTGACTTCAGAGAGTTCATCATTGCCTTGAGCGTCACATCTCGTGGTGGACTGGAGCAAAAGCTGCGATGGGCTTTCAGCATGTACGACCTGGACGGGAATGGGTACATCAGTCGAGCAGAGATGCTGGAGATAGTTCAGGTGAGGACATGTGACTGCCTGTTGCATATGAAAGGATACAGAGAATACAGTGTCTGTATCCTCTGGGTGTAAAAAACTATGCCAGTGCAAAGATAAATATTCTACTGGCTGGTATGGGGCAAATCCTGTCTGTAGAGAAAAAAGAATTCCATTTCTATATGTATTATATTTTTTTCTAGTATTTGAGAAACTCACCTCTTTTGATTTTGTTAAGTGACTTAAATTGTTTTTGTGTTAAATTATGAACCAATATTGAGTAAAACGGCGTAAAAGTCCTAAGCATATAGATATTAGTGTGCTAGAGTTTAACTAACAATGATTGTTGACCTTTTTAGTTTTCCTATGATCGGTTTAAATAATCCATACAGAGGATATGATAGATTGAATTAAAATCCACAGCAAGCTGTCAGCCAGATCAATAGGATCAATTGATGTGCTTGTCACCTTCCAAAATATGAAGATACAATACAATGCAATGTAATTGCATTGATATGATATGATATGATATGATATGATATGATATGATATGATATGATATGATATGATATGATATGATATGATATGATATGATATGATATGATATATTTTCAATATAATATAATGACCAAATGTTAGTATTTTTATCCAGCATAAAGAGTTTCACGGAGTGGAGGTAGTTATGGCAGTGGTCTGAAGGAAACAATTGACAAAATCAACATACAAGAAATTAAAATTATTGCTAGATTCGAAACAATGAGGAGAACAATGAATTAAGAAATGATTGTCATAATTTTTTTTAAGTTCAATTAGTATTGATCAAATGCTAGCCAATAAATATTCTGATTATATGAATTATACGGTATATTTACAGTTTGTGCTCTCACTCCCAGTGTTGTCTGCATTTTGCTTCTTGCGTAACTTCCATTTAGACACTTGCCACTTATAGGGTCGTATTTATAAAATGTTTTCTCCACGTATCATGAAGGCTGCCCTTTGAGGGCTGTTTTGTTTTTTCTTATCAGCCAGGCTATATTTACTCTTTGAATGTGTCGAGCTGTGCAGCCTGCCAAGCCGTATCAATATTGGCTCAGTTCGGTGTGTTTGTGGATTCAAATTAATGTGGAAAGAAAGAAAAAGCATCAGTGCCTTTGTGCTTGTTGAATGCATTCTGTTTTTCTACCCAACATCTTCTTTCATCAAAGCAACAGTTACTTGGTTGCTCTGTAGAATACAGTAAGATATATATAGACATGTAGGTGTTCATGGTAGGGTCAGTGGAAGAGAGAACCACTCCCGGGCAGAAAAAAGGTAAAAGCTATTTAAAATAGAAGTCCTAAATAATTCTGTATCAAGCTGTTGCTTAATGTACTGACATATTTCATTTTATCTATTGTTACAATTTTCAATAATCAGAAGATTTTTAGCCCCTAGCATAAGAAAATAAAGGAGAAGGTTCTTTTCTTTGTTTGCAGGCAATTTACAAAATGGTGTCGTCGGTGATGAAAATGCCCGAAGATGAATCAACGCCAGAGAAACGGACGGATAAGATCTTCAGACAGATGGACATTGACAATGATGGTAAGCCTCATTATGTGCGGCAGATGTGTAATTCCTTGTCTGAATTGGATTGTAGAGGCCTTACGTCATCTGAAAGCTTGCGTTTCCCTGGCAATAAGTTTGTACATTCTTTTACATCAGAAAATGATACATTTTAAGTGATTTCACATGGTTTGCTGAGGTACTTCCTGCTGATTACACAACTGCAAGTCGGCTTTATTTACATTTGCAGTAATTTTACAGTTGCCAGGTAGAGATTAAATATTATACAAAGGTATCAAAGATATTAAGAAATATTTTTGAGACTAGTAGTGCAATAGTCTTTCTCAACATGGTTTGGGTTTTAGAGAAAGGAAGGATGGGGAGGAAGAGCAATAGATAGATGATGACATAACATGGCTGTCTACATCATTAACAGTTGTCATCCAGTCTGCTGAGGCCCTGTGATAACGCTGCTCAGACATTTCGTCTGGAAAAATTCCACCTTTGGCATTTGTTTCCTAAAGTTTCAAGGACTGAGGATTGTTTGGCATGGAACTGAGAAATGTTGAAGAAAAAGATATCCAGTTCTTCAGAAGCTTCTTTATAATTTTTTATATATCATTCACAATATCATCACACATTTGGAATAACTAAAGCCGCTGAACAAGTGAGCAAAAAAATTAGTAGAGACAATGACTTTGTAGAAAAAGATTTTTGTCACACAGCATTCAGTCTTGACTTAGATAGTGAAACTGTCAGCCATCATTTTCAGTATTAATAAAGTTCATAATACAACATCACACTTGATAATATTTAGTCTATGAAGGTTGATAACTCACAGACCAGATATTTGCATGGTGGATAGGAAATTTACTGATGTTTGAATGTCAGTTTAGCCAAAATCATATTTGCAAAAATTGATGCCAGGCCTTGGTCTTCATCCTGCATTCCACGTGAGAGCATTTGAGGTAGAAATATACTGTTGTAGTCGCTCTGAGACTTGAACTGCAGCAGGCTACAATATAAGTCATGAAATTCAGTAATTTCATGAGTAACAGAAAGTTTGAGTGATTAATGCAAGGTTGTATTCTGTTACTGATATTGAATGGATTTATTTGTCTTTATTTAAATGTTGAATGTTCACCAACCACATATTATCATAATACATCTTTGGAAGGCTATTAAAATAGAAGACAATCCTTGTACATTCTGTATTGAAATGATTCTATTGTAACATTTTATTCCAGAGAGGACCTTTAGAATTGAATATGTTTTGGCACTTAAAAATGTTGGTCCAGCTGGGTTCTGTCATTTCTTTTAATACAATTTATCCCTGGACCATCGCAATAGAATAAGCATGCCTAGCAAAAAAAAAAACAGCAAGTTCCCGCATAACAAGAGCATCACCTGCTGGTTCATTGTGCTTTATAGCTTTGACGAAAAAAAAATGGAACCATTCAGCCGCTCAACTGTTAATCTAAATTGTAATTCATTCAAAATTATTACATGTTTTCTGTTATCTCGGCAAAGATGAAATTTTAGCTACAAAGTCCCATCTGTGTTTTCTTTTGATTTTGCTCGGTGGCAGCTGCGTGATTCACATCAACGTCATGTTTGGCAGCTGATGACGGAGGTTCTTTTTTGGTCTGCACTCCACAGGTAGATTGTCTTTGGAGGAGTTCATTAAAGGTGCCAAGAGTGATCCATCCATTGTCAGACTGCTGCAGTCAGACCAGGGAACCTCTCGTCAGTTCTGAGCACAATGACAGACGCTCTTTCCAACACATGCACACCTAAATTGCTTAATGTTGTTGACTTGGTAGAATTTAGGTCATAATGCAACTACGTGACCCTTTCATATAAAACACTCCGCATCTTGAGATTTACTTGAATAGATGGTTCTTCAATGTGTCTCCTTCTCTGTGGACTCCAGCGTGCTGTCAGTGGAGGTATTCCCTGTTTATGCTTTTCCTGAAAACACTTATTACCTTGAAATGATTTTACTTGTTCTTCGTAAGTGCCATATCATATTTATACAGACTGGATTATATGCCTGCAGTTGTTATGACTCCTGTTATGCTACATTAAGAGCTAAACTAATTAGAGCCTTTTGAATAATATGACTTGGTTTAACGGTGTTATAGTGTCTTAATGTTGCTCAGGGTGTGAACAGTGACTGAAGTTACTGTTCGGAACAAGATCTGTCTTTGGTATTGCATGCGCTCAGATATGCATTTTCTGATATTCTAATGACTTACATGAATATGTAGGCAGTGATTGTTTTATTCCTTTTTATTTTTGTAACAAATGTAATTTTGTTTTCACACAATTCAAATAAAGTCGTGTAAGAAAAATCTACACAAGAAGTCCCACAAGATCCCCTGAATTTAGTCACATTGGATTGGACATCGAAGTGTTAATTGACAAGTCCACATATTAAAAGTAGTATCTGAATGTGGGAGCAGGGGCAATGTTGAAAAGACAAACGAATAGTTGAAAGTCCACATTCAGATTGTCCTCTCAGCTGGCACCGGACTTTTAAATACCACTTCAAACCCTCAGTAGGTAAGTTAGGCACGTCCAAGGACATGATGGTTCCCTCCTGTACAACGGGACCGATCGATGATCTGAGAAACTGCAGGTCTCTCATGAGTCTATTCTGGAGTATTACAGTAACTGAGTGACCTGGCCTTCCATTCATCCACAGGAGAGGGAAGGTAAGCCAGACTGTCTGGACCAGATCCCAAACTCTGGACTCATAATTCAGTTTTTGTGAAGTCGTCGTCCAGGTCGACGTCGCTGAGGTCATAGTCCTCCTCCACAGGTAGCTGGAGACAGGATGACAAATGACGTCATTCAAAACACTTTCAACTCTGCAACCAATTCCTGTGACAAGACCCTGCAGTTATGTTTGTGTTGATTCACAATTTAGTTTTAAACTGAGCATCTGGATTAATTGCAAGGATAACTTAAGTACATACATATATTATTGATCAATTGCGGAACACATCATTGTCTCTGCAGGCATGGAAACATCAGCATACAGGAAAGAACATTGCTGTTAAATCAAGATACCAGCCCCACTGCAGGTTTTTAAGTCAGAATAATAAAACTTACATTACTGAAAGTACTGTGGTTTAAAAGTAAAGGGCCACATTGTGGCGTAGAGTTTAAAAATACAGATAAGTGGAATCTCTAAAGTTGTCAGAATTAACAAAATAAAGAGTATCATTGTTATTTTCACGACTCAAAGCAATGCTACATTCGCAGTTAAGTAGGACATGTGGTTCTTTCACACAAAAAAAGGTTTTTATTGCAATTCAACTTTTACTTTGATGCTTTTAAGACAAGTTTCAGTCTAATTTCTGGTGTTTTACATATTTATCTCATCACTGATGAAAATAGTGAATTTTGACAGCAGTATATGTAAATCCTACTCACCTGTCCATCTTTGCCATCCCATGCGTCAACAGTATGAATCTTAGGCATGGCCCCGCCTCCCAATGTTGCTGTTGAGCCGCGACCAACAGAAAGTTCCCTGAAGACAAGAACAAAGAGAGTGTGATCACCCATTTAATTTGTAGGGCACCTCTTTCTCAGTCCTTAATATATATGGGGGGGTTCATAGTGGCCCCTACCTGAGGAACTCATGGATACCAGTCTCACTAAAGGAACCCCTGAGTAGAGCAAACTTCATCTTGCGTGTGTTGATGGCAGCCATTGCGGGGTAGCCAAATCCACCAATTCCAAGAGATGCCTCCAGCTCCATCTGAGCTCCCGCTTCAGTCCACAGCCAGCTGTCAGAGGGACAAGCAGTCATTAGTCATAGCGTCTAGGGTAGGTGTGGGCAATTAATTTTTACAAGGGGCCAAATGAGAAACTTGAGCGCTGTTGGAGGGCCGAACCAATGATAACAGAAAAGCAACACACTTGTATCACATGAATGAAATAAATGTTTTGTCATTCATGTTCTGATGGACCTGACGTGGGCCGGACAGGGATGCCCATAGGACCATATGTGGCCCCCGGGCCGTAAAATGCCCTGGTCTGGTCCAAGGAGTTAATCTTGTCCATGCAAAAATCCCAAGCCTTCTTGACTTCTTACCCCCACATCTTCTTCTTGTACTTCTCAGACAGCATCGTCATCACTTCCAGGTATCTGTTCCTACCTGCTGCACCTGATGAGTTATATGTGGGAAGCCAAACAGGAGTTAAAAGATAAATAAACATATCTTTCTCATGATGTTCCATTAATGTTGCAGTTACTCAGTGAATAAGTCAGTTCTGGTGCTAGGGTTAATAACATCTGAAATGCACAATGTTAAAGAAAGCTTTGTCAATCATTGTTCAGTCTGAGGCCAAAAGATCAGACAAAATTTGAATTTGGATTCAGTCAGATTGGACTTGAAAACAGTCAAACAGCTCTCGGAATTCTCACCAGTGTCAAGGATGTGTGGCAGGACGGCAATCACACACAACTGACTGTCCTCACAGGTCTTCTTCATGATGTCTTCATTAAGGATCTGTGATTATAAGAAAGACACATGATGGTTTTGGGTAGGACATTTGTCACCTGGCATAGGACATCATACTATTTTGTTGTTGTGTTTTTTTTGCTTTGAGGTCTCTTTCAAATGGTGAGCCGTGAAACACTCCATAAACATGACACATAACCACTAGGAATGATCAGAGGGACCTTTGATGTTGAATAGAATGATGAAACACAAACCCGGATACTAATAAATCTATATATGATAAAGACAACTGTACCAACCTCCTTGAGTTCAGGAGCAGGAACATTATCAGAGAACAGATCCATGGCTCTTTCAATGATGTCACCACGTGAGCGGCCTCCCTGATAGTCCTCGGGCTCCTCACCTTTGCGAAAAATCTTGATGGTGGGAAAACCTCGGATCTAAGCAAAAAAGGCAATAGTTTACTTGCATAAATGTAGACCGAGCCAAATCAGCTGAACTGGAATTCCATCATCTGTGTGATAAATCTACCAAGCAAGCAATGTTTTGAATGCCTGTTGTCTCACAGTAGGTTTACTTAACTTTTACTAGACTGATTTACATCAATCTTCTAGGTAACAGAACAGAACGGTGAGATACGGGGCTTCTCAGATGTCAGCACTTAAAGGGCCCTTCTAGGTGCTGTAGGTATTAAAAGGTAAGATTGGGTAAACCGGCTTTAGACAGCCTAGGCCTATGAAAATATGAACACACCTGGAAAGGTATGACTATCAAAAGTCTTTTTTCCCCCTATTTAGATCAATTTGCTGGGCAAAGAATGACTCCGCAAACTGCGACTGCATTCAATGAAGCAAACTGACACAATTAAAAATGTCACCAATAACGCTTGTCTAGCTAACAAACATTTTCATGGCTTTGCCTGAAACTTACTTATAGACTGATTCACACCATCATCCCTCTTACTATTCTAGCTTGAATTTCATGGCTATCAACGGGTCATATTTTGGATCAATATTTACTCACCCCATAGCGGCTGGACAGAGTCTGATGTACAGTTGCATCTACAGCTCCAAGATGAACTTTGCCCTTGGTCTGCTCCTTGACAGCTGTGGCTGCAGCTGCCCACTCAGGCTCCAGGCTAGGGTTAGCAGGAAGGGAAGCAATTCAGAAAAAATGACCAGGATACTTAAAAACATCCACAGGAAAAATGTGCTAAACTTTGGGTTTACATAATCTGCAGTCTCTGACTTCAGGTGTAAATGTTAAGTTGAAAAATTGTAACATGTTGTGAAGAAATTTGTACATTTACTTAAGTAATGATTGATATGAAGATCATCAATAATGTCTGTGCGATATTCACTGTTGCTGTGGTTTACTCTTAGGACAACATACCCTATAGTACAAGAGGTGGCAGGCAACACCTAAAACTTATGGGGATTTTTCTGCATTATTTTTCTGTTTTTAATGGATCCTCCTTACTCTATCATGGCAACAACAGCATGATATCATCATTATTAAGTTTAATCTGGGAGCCTTCATTCTCCATTAAGATCTCACAGTGGAACAAATAAAAATAAAAAAAAAGAAAGAAACAAACAAACAAACAAGCCAGCCACTCTTAATCTCAGTTATCTTGTCAGTGGCAGAACAGAAAGTCCCTCTCAAGGCTGTATTATAACAAATTTTAATCTGAGATTAAAAAGAAATGATTAAGTCATCATTGAAGAACAAAATTAAGAGAAGAGGACAGTTGGGACCATTTGCTCTGATCTGGTAGCAGAGGTAACCAGGGTCACTTTGACATGTGTGAAAGGGACTGAGAGCACATTAGGAGCTGATTCACAAGACTTTCTGTTTGCATGTTGTCGTTCTGTTTGGTATAAATACTAAAGCTTGACCCAGATAAATGCTCCAATCACTTTTAAATCAGCCCAGATTGGCCTTCACAGATTTATGGGTATCTATGTATGTTGGGTAACATGAAAATCTTCCATATCAATATCTTAGAAGGAAATTTTTTTTCACTAATCAACACTCCTTGTGGCACTCAGATGGACACCAACATTATCTAAAGAAGATTGGGTGTCAATCGAAGGATGTCTATTGCGAAACATGATTTTGTAATCTGATGATGGACGATATTGTTGAACAAGTTGTGTTGTAAACTAACCTAAATGCCACATCAACCAAATGCTGATCTGAATGACATTTCAATGTTTTCTGACATTAAGTCCAATCCTGAATTGTAATCTAATTTATGAATTTTTAAAATAATATATTTTAATAGCTAATTTTCATTTTTGCTGTGTACCACATATGACAGTGTAGTTATTGTGTTAAATTGAAAACGGGTCGTTGAGGACCATTCATCAGTCTTGTGTGTTAAAATTGGTTCTGTGCAGATCCTGGTAAACAACAAGTGTGGCTGTTGCTATAGGGCTTTGATGGAGAATGTAAAGAACTCACTTCTTGCAGTGTCCACACCAGGGGGCAAAGAACTCTACCAGCCACACATCATCACTGTTCAGCACCAGATTGTCAAAGTTGTCATCAGTGAGCTCAACAACATCCTTCTTGCTGCCGCCACCGCCACCACCACCACCACCACCACCACTTTGCTGGAAGACAAATTAGTGTTAATGAACAGTATTCACTTTTTTTTTTATATGTCCAGTTGTAATGTAGTTAGAACCTCAGAGATACTCCCCCTTACCTGTTTACCGTAGCCAGAGCTGCCTGACTTGCCGCTCAGTCTGTCCTTCACTAGAGTACGCAATGCATTCATGGCTGCATCCACAATGGCCTGGCTACTGCGTCCACCTTGGTGATGAGATTGATCGTTTGTTAACCCAGCATTACATGACACAGAGTGCAAATTCAAAACTCAACCGACAGCCTGAATCTTTCCAAAAGGCCCACAATTGATTCACTGAGAAAGGAAAAAAAATGTCTGATGTTTATTATATAGAAATATTTCAATTTTTGATCAATAATGTTAGCGATAAAACAGGTTTTTGTTGTTAAATAAGCATTTTGGCTGAGTGTGGAGAATCACAACATATCTGTACCTTGATATTCATCTGGTTTATTCTTATTAGCACCAAAGATCTTGATGGTTGGAAACCCTCGGACACCATACTGGCCTCCCAGTGACTTGTGCTGATCTGCATCTACGGCGCCAATCTTGACAATTCCCTGTGAAACCAGAAGACTCAAAGGTAGTTGTGCTTTTTCCATGGTACAACAGTCAAAGTAATGCAAAATTCTCAGATGCAGGAGAAAAAAAACTTCCATTTCACATCTCTGAAGGCAAACCGTTTATGTATGAGGGATGAAAGTTCAGTTCAAAATATAAATGAAGTAAAAACGTGCAACATCAACATTTGCCCATCCGGTATCCTGTGTCTTCCCTGAGTTTCCTTCGGGATCAATAAAGTTTCTCTACTCTACTACTACCCCTGTATCTGTCCTGCAATTTCATGATCTATAACAGATGGTATCTTTACCTTGAGGGCAGTGGCTGCCTTTTTCCAATCCGGAGCAAGATTTTGACAGTGACCACACCTGTGATTATAAAGCAGATGTGTTGTTGATAAGTGGATGTTTATTTGAATTCATAATGACAATCAATCAAAGTACAGGTCAGAAATATTTAAAAGGGAGACCAAAATTGAAAGATTTCATTTCTTTGATGACTGACAACAATGAGTTCAAATAGGGGTGGGAATTTCAATAAACATCAAATACCGTCCAATTGTGATATTGAATCATTGATATTCAACAGTTTCGATGTGTCTCATTAAAAACATTGCTATTTGTGTACATTACTTTGCAGGTTTGCTAATCACCACGTCTTGCAAGAAGTAAACAAAATATAATGAATTATTAATATAAACTAGTTACAGGATTGCTGAATTACAAGTTCAATGAGACTACAATATCTAAAAAACTGGCCATTTAGAAAGGCACAGCAACATTAACGTGTAAATCTTGCCCATCTCGGTTCAGATCACAAGACAATACATATTTGAGGTCGAGATGATAAACAATCTATGGATGCAACAGCAGAATGTTCGAACCCCTCGACTGCTCCCAGTGAATGAGGCCCACCCCAGATGTGCTTACTCACCAGGGTGCGTAGAACTCGATCAGCCACAGGCTGTCACTCTGGAGCACCTCCCTGTTGAAGTTCGAGGGGGTGAGCTCAACGACATCGTCGCTGGGGGAGTACATGGCCTGGACACACAGGGCCAGGGACAAGCCAAACACTCCTGCAGGAGCCAAAAGGAAGGGTGGGGGGGGTCAAGAGATTCAGTCATTGTAAGGGCTCGGTTAAACAACGGGAGAGCGAGCTTAGACACACAACGCACTTTAAATTCAACCAAAAACTAGATTATCAAGAAACCACCGCTTACTGTGTAGCCGGAGCTTAAATTGAGTCTTCATTATTCATTGATTCACTAACAACACGGCCCTGACTCGGTTCCCTCTACCTCGACGGCTAACTTGCTAAACCAAGAACCAAAACCCGCTCGAACATGTTGACACTTCACGCTTCCTCAGAGGTGACATTTTAAACTAGTGGAGAAAAATAATGCTTCTCTCACTCACCAAGCAGTTGGGCTCTCATGGTTGTAGCCGTTCTTGAGTCCCTCTCCGTCCGCTGGGAACCACACACAGGCTGAGGCAACCGATTGCTGCGTCTCTAAAAAGTGGATGCGACGAATCTTACCGTGGCCCGCGCTGATTGGTCCGCTGGAGGTGACGCTCACCCTCAGCCAATCAGTGGACGACGTGTAGTTTCAGGCCAACCGGTTCAATGAGAACGGGATGGAGGCTATAATGTCAATTTAATGAAGAGAGGCTTTCCCCTAAAGAGTCCTTCTTCTCATTAAATGTGAATTTAGCTATCACAATGTTCACATTAAGGACGTAAAAACCTTGCAAGGGACGAGGTCTATAACGTAAAAAAAAAACATAATCGAGAGGGAATTATTAAAGTCTCAGTGAGAATGATAATGATAACTACAGTAGAACATGCGTTTACCCATTTAGATTCAGTGTTTTATACGAAATCCATGATCTTCCTTGAAAAAATTCGGCAGAATGTTTAACATCATAAGACAATTGTTTCCTTCACGTAAACGTAAAGTTGAGTCTCAGACAGTCTTATACTCATATCATCAATTGCCCCGTTGTTTTGGGAAAACACAGACCTTTGTTTATGAAGCAAAGACATCCCTGAAGGCAGAACAAGAGTTTGAAATTAAATATTTGATACACACATTGAATGATGAGTAGGGGGTAAGGTTACTTTACATCGATGCTATGGCATTGAATAAAATAAAAAAAGGAGGTAAGAGGAAAAGTAAACGCAGCCCCTTACTGAACTTTTTCCTTTTTTCATGAGGTAGGTTTGCATTTCTTTCGAGATTAATTGAGCATTGCTTTCTGTTCCTCCTAATACATGAAAAATACTTGTTAAAGCTTTCTGTTGCATTGACACTTTTTTTTTCCAACAGTTATTTCTAAAATAACAAGTATTATCCTTTCAGATCGTTCCAGGAGAAAGGAAAAGTTACAAACTCTCCCGTCGAGCAGACCTATATGAGTCATTTGTAAATGAAAAATGTTGCTGTTTCTTGTTTATATGCTATTTTAAGTCCATATCAGCTTGATCAAGTACAACAGAACCTTTAACTGGTGTTTTAAGCAATGTTATTACTTTCGGCAGTCAGGAAAGCCCCACTTTTATACCTTTAGTATTAACTACTGAACATGTTATGGATCAAAAACATGTGGACCTCGAACTTGATGATAAACTCTTATTGAAACAAACAAACTGGGAATAACAAAGAAGCTGAGATTTAATGTGGCTTTACATTGTGTGCATTCAGTGTACATTTTTATTTGGACAAAAAGATGAATTAGAAAGGATCAATGTTCAGTTACTGTTATATCTTGTATATGCATGCAGCCCTTATGGACAATTAAGATCACCTAATATAGCTTTACACAAACCTCCATATTTTATGATGAGGAATGGTTTTGGATCTCATTCCTGTGAGCTTCCACAGCTGGGGGGGTGGTCTTCTCTCAGAGACAGACTTTTTATTTATATTGCTCTGCTGCGCCAATTAGATTCTGATCTCACCTCTTGCTTAAAAGCAAATCCCATCTGTCATTGCAGGGGCTGACAGTTTCTTATATTTCTTCGTACTGAGAGGTGTGTGAAGGAAACTGAATACATTAGCTTTCAGTTTCATTTCCTTTATATTAGTGAAATCAAGTACAAGGACCATTGAGATAAGACAAATAAGTGGAATTAGATAACATTAATTATGTGGTTGTTGCCGGTCAGCCATCCATTTGTAAATTCATCCATGGATGTGCAATGTTTTCAATGTCATTTTTTAAAACCCATTTTCTTTTAATTATCTTTTCTTGATGACATTGATCCATTTTGTAATTTTCAATGTTAGATGCCCCCCTCTATCATCCAGGCTATTGCTCATTTTTACCGTTGTTGCTGTTTTCAAAGTCGGTCTCACAAATAAAAACTGCAATTTCTTAATATTGAGTGATTTGAAGTCAGAGCATGTGAAAGTGCTCACCGTCCAAGTCTCCCTATATTTAGTCTAATAACCTAGAAAGTAGATGCAAACTAGATCAAACTTCTTTCACTACATTTGCACATGAAAGTGAGCACTTGACAGCGCTATATTTCAGGGGTCTTATGATAAATTGCATATAATTCGTCATTAGTTTGCACCTTCGATTTCAAACAAGGAGAACCTGATTAATTGATGTATTGTTGAAGAGTCACCACTGGGCGGAGACAGACAGTCAACTAAAGAGCTGTGCAGCGTAATCCAAGTAGATTTTTTTTTTCTACCCCGTAAGAATAATATATTATCATATTTAGAAAACAAAATTGAAAATAAGATGTAAAATAACGAAAAAAACCCACAACAAGTATAAACAAAAATAACATGGCACTTAAAAGACTCATGTGTAAATCAGTAAATTACACTTTTAACTTTAGAAAATATGCACTCTGAACAGCACTGGCCATGTTTTGCTGTCTTCGGCACAGCTGGATCTCAGTTTAGATTTTTAAAACTGAATTTTCCCGACATTTGATACCAGACCTTAAAATGTATCATAAAATGGGAACTGGCTCTTTTTAAGAAATAAATGAATATGCACTCCTTGATTTTTTCTGTCGCTTGTCTGTCAAAAACTTATCTAATTGATGGCCTGACAACCGAGAAGAAATCGTGTCCGACATGTAACTACGACGTCAGGTTCAGAATATGTTCGACGTCGCGGAGATTGATGATCTGCTGCGCCATTCTCTGCGCTGCGTCATGGCAACTGCACATGGACGGAGCGCTACCGGAAAATGACGTGAAATCCTACAAAGTAAAAGCCGTACGGTCCGTCGTCAGGCTCTCCACGCGAGAGAAGAGCGGTATGGAATAATAAAATAATAATGTTATCAAATTATTATAGGGGAGAAGAACATGCTAAGTAAATGTCAAACGATCACACTGATTCTAATGTGATTCCTGTTATTACGTATCATCCTGATTGTTGAAGCCTCACTGTGCAGACAGGTGTCTAATGGAAACAAGAGCTCTTCTAATGCTGAGTTTTAATGTTATCTCTTGCCTTTCATTTAAGATAGAATCTCTAATTTCTCATTATCAGTAACACATAAATCTTTACATCTGGGTTGAGATTTAAAAATGAATAAGCAGAGGGCCACCAATCTAGGGAGAAGAACTTCCCCAAGCCATCATGGAGAATATGATTTCTATTGTTTTCTTTATTCTTCAGATTTTCACCGATCACAAATCGGAGACTGCGCTGGACACGCTTGGTTTTCCGTCATTTGCGCCAAGCCCACGCCTGGCTTATTATTTTGAAAATTGTCACCGGAAATAAAGTGGCTCGATTAATTCAACTTTACAACCCGCACTTCACCGCCAACTTTCCCGGAGCGCACAGGCGCACTATTCACTGTCAAACACGACAGTAATGAACTGAGGAGACTTCGTACGCGTTTTCTTCCCGGGAACCATTTATCCCTTTCACAGTCAGACAGATATTCGATATTTGCAACTGCGTCCACAGTGCGTCTGCATCGTCTTTTATTCTTTCTTTTTTTTTTTTTTTACTTTGTTTATTTGACTGTGATATAGCCTCGAGCGGCGTTTCTCGGAAGACTTGTTGCCGGCACAATGTGGGGGATCCACAGGGGTCGGTACGCGGACTGCAACGGCTCTGAATCCGGCGAGGACACGGAGGTCGTGGTCAACATCGGCGGCGTGAAACAAGTGCTTTGCGCGAACGTGTTGAATCGCTACCCGGACACTCGCTTGGCCGAACTGATCAACTGTTCGGTCAGATCCTCGGAAGAATTATCTTTGCTCTGCGATGACTACGATCCCGACACGGGGGAATTTTATTTTGACAGGGACCCAGACGCGTTCAAGTGCATCGTCGAGCTGTACTATTACGGGGAGATACACGTGAAACGCGGTATTTGCCCGATTTGTTTCATGAAGGAGATGGAGTTTTGGAGAATCGGAGCTGATTCGCTGGACGAATGCTGCAAGAGCCAGCTGAGGGAGGTGGAAGACGAACTTGCAGAGATTGCCGAGAAAGTGAAAACTATCCTGGTGGACCGAGAGGGAGATCCGTCCGCAGGGGGCTGGCAGCGCTTCCAGATGTGTCTCTGGAGGCTTATGGAGAAGCCGGAGTCCTCGCTGCCGGCGCACATCATCGCGATAGTTTCCTTCATTTTCATCCTCGTCTCCTCCGTGGTGATGTGCGTCGGGACCATCCCCGATTTGCAGGTGGAGGACTCGGACGGGAACCTGATGGAGCACCCCACACTGGAGGTCATCGAGACGGTGTGTATCGGGTGGTTCACCATCGAGTACCTCCTCCGCCTGCTCTCCTCCCCTGCTAAAATCAAATTCCTCCTGGCTTTCATGAACATCGTAGACTTCATGGCCATCATGCCGTTCTTCGTGGTGCTGATTCTGACCTCGCTCGGCGCAGGCGTGATGGAGCTCGCCAACGTTCAGCAAGCGGTGCAGGCTTTACGCATAATGCGCATTGCGCGCATTTTCAAGCTGGCACGCCATTCCTCCGGACTGCAAACGCTGACATCTGCCCTGAAGAGCAGCCTGAAAGAGCTGGGGCTGCTCCTCATGTACATGGGGGTGGGGGTCTTCCTGTTTTCGGCGCTGGGCTACACCATGGAGCAGAACCACCCGGAGACGTTGTTCACCAGCATCCCGCAGTCGTTCTGGTGGGCTGTGATCACCATGACCACGGTCGGGTACGGAGACGTTTACCCCAAGACTACTTTAGGCCGTTGTAACGCCGCCATCAGCTTTCTGTGCGGGGTGATCGCCATCGCGCTTCCCATTCACCCCATCATCAACAATTTTGTCATGTTTTACAACAAGCAACAGGTGCTGGAGACTGCGGCCAAGCATGAGATTGAATTGATGGCGCTGCGCTCCGGCGATGACGGGTTTAAGATCACACTCAGTCCACAGAAACATGTGTGCGGCGCCGGGGTTTGGGACACCGCCATGCACTCCTGCCACAGCGACACACACATCCCCCTGCTGAAGAATCCCAAGGCAAGGGCGGGTGTACCAACTCCCGGCGTGGACACCAGCTTTGAAAGCACAGCCGAGGCGACTGAGCACTAAAGACACCCCCCCCCCTCCAGAGAAAAGATCAGGAACGTCCGAAAACAACAACACAACAAGAAAAAAAAAATTAAACATTGTTTGGGCCCAAATCCCTCTATTGTTAGGGCCCAAATCCCCGCATGGTTTGGGGGTTAAAACAAGAATGAGCAGTGATTGTAAATAGCCTGTGAGAAAATAATGGGACCGCAATAATTGTCCCGAAGCGTCCTGGGAAAACTGCTCCCATTAAAGGGACACATGTGTTATATATTGGCAGTGGGTCCCTGCGGAGCAGTCTACAGGTTCCCTCATGTAGGCTTCTTATATAACAACTCATCCCTGAGCGTCACACTCTCAATGTACACTGTACTGGAGCTCATATAACGTCCATTTTTTTTCATTTTTTTATCGATAAGAGAAGAAAATATAGATGCTGTCATCTCATGATAGGTTTTTCGGCACTAAAACAATATTGAAGTCTGCAGTGCGTTCGGGAGACAGTGCCATAAATCCCAAGTCCCGACAGTCATTAATGTTCACTGGAGCACAGAGACGGGATCCGATCACAATCGGAGAATAACATGAGGGCTCTGGAGTGTGTCTGTGATCTCGTAGGCATCGGTTGAATTGTTGGAACTGACGCTGTATATTTGTGAGGTATAAATATCAGATATAAACCTCATCGCAGCGCTGGAATGTCAGGAGCAGAGACCAGGAGCTCCCAATCATGTAACACGAACCCCAGAAGGTCCTTTGGCTGCAAGACAGCCTCTTATACTGGCTTTACATTTTACAGCAGCTGTCACCACCCTGCTCCTCCTTAACTTACCAGCAATTTGTCCTTGAGGGCTGGGTGAGGAGCAACAGGAGATCCAACAAAAATAGATTATTCATTAAACCTTAGATCTAGTTATTCTTAGCGTAGGTTAGATGACATCTGAACTTAAGATATATGTTTAAAACCCCTCTCCCTGTACATTTCCCCCCAAAAATGCATGGTCATGTCAGTTTTTCCATGAAAGCGTCTGCCTCTAAAACACGCTTGATCGAGACATAATGCATTCTCACAGTGTTTTTAATTAGCTGACGTAATGGGTGCTATTTTTGGTGGTTAAATTTTCACCGTTTGAAAGGTCTCTGCTCTTACACCAATGAGTCTGGGCGACGTGAAATGTGCTGCACAACTACAGCCAATCTTTAAAACGCACTGTTTGTGGCAAATCTGCTGCATTCAAATGCGAGAGATTTAACCGAAGGCTCCCGTCTTGGATGCCTTGACTTTGTTTCGGCCGTCCTTCCGGCTAAGACTTTTTTTTTTTTTCCTCACATTATTTTCAAAGATTTGAAAACTATTACTCAGACCTTAAAAAGGTTGTTTCTTCTCTTGAAAAAGATCTGGGGGGACGGGGGGATCCCACCAAGCTTTCTTGCACAGCATCACAATATATTGATCCTGCTGACATTTCAGTCCACCTTGACATTCTTTAGAAGTGCAGCAGTGATCAATCAGCGTCTTGATTAGAATGGAAGTGTATATTTTGTCACGTAAGTAAGCTTGAATAAAGAAGTATATTCATCACATCATTTGTATTAGACTAGAGAATCCACATGCTTTATGATGTTTCTGGCATGATGAACATGATACCTTTTAAGCCTTAAAGGGGTGCGAAAAGTAAAGATCCTACATGTCATATTTGAAGGAGTGTGCTTTCTGTATCACTTTCATATTGGGTTTGCATGAGGAAGGGTGACAAAGTCCATCGCACTGACAGAGAATCAGCTCCATTCATTGGGAACAAAATGTCACGATGTCTGATGCATAAAAGGTTTCTAGTTTCATGTTACCTGCTCAGGAATGATTGATTTTTCCACTGGGCACCAGTCGAAGTTCCGCCATCTAAAAGAAAGATCATGAAGGAGGTCAGGCAGGACCCTGCAGGCTGTCCACCCACACATGTCCTACACTCTGCTATCTCTTCTGGCCAGCAACAGATTCACACATATCAAAGCCGAGGAGGAAGGCCTTTGTACACACTGACAGGTGGAGCTGGAGTGTCAAAGATCAGCATTGTCTAATGGAACAATGTTTCTGCAGCAGACGTGCATGCAAATACACACCAACTTCATATTCAAATATAGAATTAACAAGCACGCGCTTGCTGGTGCATACAAATACAACCATCCGACCACCTACAAGTGCACACAAATAATTGTGCACATGTTCACCCCTTCACTCATATAGCCACAGCCATGTGTTCGCTACTCCACAGTGACCCACTGTGCTCTGCTGGCTAATCACCATTTTTACACCCACATGTTAGTCGTCTGTGGTGTTCAGTGGGCGTTCAAGATACAAAGTACATTTGGCCATTTACACAAATTGCACCCATTATTTCTCCGCCAAAATAGTCACAATTATTGAGAAAACTTCCAATTTTTTTTTAATTCTCACTTTACGATATATTTTATAGCATTATACTTTATCTCTAGAATTTCACAATTAATTTTTAACACCTCTGAATGTAAATAAACGGCAAGCGTGTTTTCCTGCCTTGTGCGTCTGCAGCACAGATTTCTTCAAGTCCCAGACCAAATGATTCACTGGCAGACCATATACCGTTTTTGCTCTGCATGCCGATTTATTGATCTCACTGACCTTCCTCTTGAAAGAACTCGCTAAATTCTATTGTTCATCTGCGCAAATTTCATGAATACGCAGATGTTTTTATGCTTTTGTTTGGATTGGATCAAAAGTATCATTAACAGCTGGGGTTTAATAGTGAACAAAAAAATGTGAACTGTTAGACAGTGGATTGTCGCTCCTATTTTCAGATTTAAAAAAACAACACAGTTGTGTCATTTACTCTGACCCTCTGGGAACTTACTGATTCTATCTTTCTATGGAGGAAGTCAACAAGTGATGGCAAATTTAAAAAGACCAGCCCCGCCAGTGTTTGTCTTTTTCTACTACTGAGGTTGCTGCGCCTCACATATCAGATCCCCTGACTGGCAGCTGGCATATTGGTATTGAGTTACAAAAACAACTATGTCATTGACAGCGCAGAGACACGAGCTCTTTTACCCCCCCCCCCAAACCCTAGCTCCAATCCCACCTTCAACTTCTGTTATGTTGGATAATTGAGCCGGAACTCAGCACTCAGTCTTTCTGAACTACTTCAATATTGTTTTACGAATACTTTCCAGCCAGGAAATTGCTTCTGGGTTTAAAAAGGGTTAAATTAATTGTAAAGATGTTATGTTGAATGGCTATGATTCTAGGAGTGGAAAGAAAAGTAGAGTGCAAACAAATGAAGTCAAGCAAAGCAAATTCGAAGACATAATGGATATAAATATTAGTATCAAGAATGTATTGAATACTCCTAATGTGTAACCTCAAACAAAAAACTCAGATGTTTCCAGAACCCGCTTAAACATATTCATTTGAATAAAAATGTGTGTGCATAATGCTTTGGTTTAACAGCCCACCCCAAGCGCTGTCTCTGTTTTGGGGATATTTTAAGCCGCAGGAGAGGAAAAAGGTAATCTCCCCAATGTTGCATTCAGCGGGAAAGAAAATAACACGTTCCAGGGGCACAATGGCATGCTGAATGAGTTTCATTTTACGCAACAAATGTAAAGATGCTCCCTGCACTTCTTAGATTTGATGTGATGGTTGCCCAAAATTGCATGGCAACAATTCCACTGATCAAATATGACCTTCTCGAAAAGAACAGAACAAGAAGATGCACTCAACCCACTCTCCACGGCTCTGTGATCACATCTATTTTCTTTTTGGTCTTTCCTCTTTTGTCTTGAAAAATGGTCTCTGGCAAAGCATCACATCTGTCCATACTGAATTATGAGAACAAAAACAGAAATAGTTGGGATTAATCAAATCTGCAGGATATATGTTCATTTGAAAAATCAAATATCTCCGAACGGTCTAGCATTGGATAAACCCGTTCAACATATGAATGTAAAATCAATACAGTTATACATCTGAACCTCAGCGAATGTGATCAATGAAGTGTAGCTTTCTACTCTTAAAAGGTGCATTACCCACAGACTCATAAAAATGGAAAAGGAAATACATCTGCAAATGTGCATAAAAAAGAGAAAAATTGCCTCTAAAATTGTTCTCACAAGTGCTCTTATTTTTTCATTTCTTCATTTTTTTTATTTGTCTTCAGGGCTGATATGGATATTATCTGCCTGAGGAGAATGATACAAGTTCCTGCATGAATGCAGCTGCAGCGAGTGCTGATTGAGGTGAGTGTCTAGCACTGTTTAATATGAATTACTTATGAGTTTTCCAATAGATTACAGAGGTTGTTTTCTCTAACTGAAAAAAACGGTAATGCTTTGAGTCTTTTGTGTGAAATAAAATCTCTATCCTGAGATTCTGCTGGAAAGTTGTGACCTAATTTTTCATTGCTGTTATCTGAGGTGATTTAAAGCTGTTTTTTTATCTGTGATAAAGGCTGGGATGCTTGGGGTTGCCAAACTCTACGGCTGAGCTACAAGGAGAGGCTCCGGCCTCAACACAGTAAAACATGCGTGGTTGTTTCTTCTTACACACTTAATGACAAACCTGCCCTCAACCCGTCCTCTGCTGCAGCGAGATGTAAAGTCAGACGGTGCAGCGTCTGCGGAGAAGCACATCACACGCTCTCCTTTGAAAAATACCTGCCTGATTACCTTCATCTGCAAAGCAAAGAGTGGAACAAACAATGACTTACTGTAGATGAGGTTCATATTGGTTTTTGTTGTCTCTAGAAACCCGGCATCAAAGCATCAGTTATTTTAACGAAAAGCCGTCATGCTCCTGTTTTATCAGGACTCTGTGCTTGTGAATGTGCTCTTTTATTATGTCTAATTACGTCACTTTGGTATTATGGATCTCTCTCCACATCATAATGCCGAAAGGGGTTTTTGGAAATATCGTTCGCGTTGTTATTATGCACCGCCTCACAACATCTCACGCTGTTACTGATGATCAGAAAAAGGTTCTGCCACAATGTTGACTCACAAATAGTGAGATCATAGACATATACCTCTATTTGTCTATGGAGGTACTCAGCCATCCAGGTCATGGTTAATCCTATAGCTCTATTCATACAGCTTTTAACAGATGCTGCTTGACATAACTAACAGGTGATCAGCGTTTAACCAGTTCTGACTTATTCCATCCACAGTGGCATTTTGCTGTATCTTATTAAAGAGAGTAAATATATGTTAATTGAAAATGCAAATCTGTGGTGCTAGAGTATTTCATACATATGACTTTACAAAGTTCTTCAGGGTCTTTATTGCTCTTGGCTTAGTCAAAATGAATGCAAATATTTCACAATTTTCCATTTGGTATCAGATGGCCCATCATCACAAGCATAACTACAACGAAAAGACTATCCATGACTCATTAATCAGACATTTAATCTTGAATTTTGCATGTTACATCAATATTCTTAAATTGAAGTTAATCACCCAATATGCCAGAATTTCTTGATGATGAATTTATCATTTAGCAAAACTGCACATTAAAACTATAAATTGCCAGCGAATATTTAAGCTCATACTTTGATTTTTAGTAGTTTTTAGAATTTTCTAGCTGTTAAAGCCAATCTATCCACCACAATCTATTTAGACAAAGGGTATAACATGTGTCACACATTTATAAATATTGCACTTCAAATCCTGCCCTATCAGGCGTTTTCTTCTTTGTCGTGCAGTGGACAGGGGGTGCATCTTCAGGTTGCAGGGACATACTTTGAAAAATAAAATTTAAAAAAGCCCTCTTCCATAGGTAGTATGGGCAGCAAATGACAGCAGACCTATGGATGAAACTACATCTGAGAAGCAAACTGCAGTATATATAGCACATGTATGTAGCAAATACAACCCCAAAGTGCTTTTGTGTAACTGGAGCACAACGTTCGATGAGCGAGATTTAGAGGTGGTGGTTAGAATATTTTTGAACTTTGGAAGGCTTCTGTCCATTGGGGCTCCTTCCTGCCGCCGTTCTTATGTAAAGCTCAACTGAGCATCTCTTGATTGATTCACGAGCAAGGCAGGCAACCAACAACACTAATTTCTTAAAAACGCCTGTGTTTCGTGGAAAGTGAGAGATACATTTGAATTCCTTGAGGGAATTTACTTATTTGAACAGAAGGTGGTTTGTGTGTGGCAAGCCCTGTAATGTTATTAACCTCCCCTAAATATTGTAATTCTTTTTTTGTAGTCATCCAGCAAACCCTTATATGTAAGTTTCCCTGGGTACAGTGATCAAATATATCTACTGAATGATCGTTAAAAGACTGCCAGATGTTATTTGAATTATTATTCAGTAGTAATATGTAAACACAAGCTGGCTGCCGCTGTTAGGCTTTTGCAATCACCAATGACACCGTTCACATTTCTGCCAGGCAAAAATCTCCTGATCCACTTTGGCTTGGAATGCTGTGTCCGCTGACACTTTCAAATAACTTGTTCCACACTAAAGCTTGTTGAGGCGCACATGGTTTATTTAAAAATCAATTCAGATGTTGGTTGTTTCGCGAATTAATTTCATTACAAGGCTATAAACAGCAACACATAAAAAAGAGACGTCTCTCTTGTGTGCCACTGCTCGAATACTAAAGCTCAGATGGCTGTGCTTAAAAATGGCTTACAAAGGACACCCTTCCCCTGCATGGGCCATGTAACAGTGGCACCACATCACTTCTGCTCATAATTGTATGGACATCTAATTGAGGAAAATTGGCCATAAGAGACCAAAGCCCAGGGTGGATCTGACTCGCTTGCAGATGGCAGTCCTGATGGTCTCACCCAGTGACAATGATTTTTTTATGGGGCAGAAAATCTTTGTACAATTGGGTATTGAAAAATTATGAAATTAATTTGGGCTGGCAGGTCATAAAAAACAATATTAAATGAGTGCATCATTAGTCTTACACCACCACTGTCATACAGAATTACTACGGCAAGCATTTTCTAGTCGACACCTCGGAATCATTGTAATGTGCAGCTCTGGGGCTCAGTTCACTGACAATGTGGTTCCTTCATTTGTAGTTCAATTCAAAAATGTGAGGCTTGAGGAAAATGTAACAATATCACTTGGAAAATGAATTGCTGCAATAAACCAAACTGGAATTAGTTGAATTACTGAAGTAATGAGGTCCACATTTATGTCATGATTAATAAGGTATTTTATTCAGAGGACTAGCGGAGCATTGAAAAGCGGGATTATGGCTCAAGGAATAAAATTTGATTGAAGATAAAAGTAGTATTTATGATATTCTGTATAATCACATTCATAACTCACTGTTTTGAATGAGTGAGCTTTTTAACTTCTTTTTTTTCTTTTTTATTATTATAATTTTTTTTAATTTATCTTTGGTTATTTTTAAAACTAATTTAAGTTCACTTCTGCTGTGCAAGCTGTGAGCTGCATGCATCAGCAAAGATGAATCCGTTGATATAATAGAAATGTAACAGGGGTTTTTTCTTTCAATTTAGGTTCTTGTTTTGGTGGTCAAATTATATTCCACAACTAGATCGCACAAAAAACATCTTAGCCTGTGAATCACGGCTTCAAGGGATTTGAATCGATCCGTAAATAATGGCATTTTTTACACTAAACACTTGCATTAGGCATTAACAGAGAGTGCTTTATGGCCAAGCCCACATGTCTGCATGCCACCCTCATGATGTTGTGGATTACAGTTTTACCCAGGTATAATTTGAAGGAACAGAATGGAAGGTCCGCTCTGGGCTCCTTTGCTCCAGCTGCTCTATGACCTAGAATCCATGAATCGATTACCAAAATTAAGCTGTTTGCTGAAAATCCCCAAATCAATAGGCGCTTAAATAATGCCTCCATCTAGCTTCGCCCTTTGAAAGAGTTGGCCCACTGCCTTCTCTATCCATCAGCAACACATGATCTTCCTCAGCCTTAACCGTCTTCCCACATGCGCAGAATGGTGCTTAAACTCTGATTGCATTACGACCAGTGACGGGTCTGTTATGGGCCCAACATGGAGCCAGGTGAAACCATTCATGTGTTAAAACACTGGACACTGTGCAACTCAATGGCAAATGATGTAAAAGTCTTGGATTTAGATTTAGACGTCAAAAGGTGATGAAAGACTGTGTCCTCGCCTTGGCGCTTGGTGGCAATTAAACTCCCTCAGCCCCGTTTGTTCCCTGTGAGTAATTACAGGGAGATCACAACGCAAGGATCAAGCCACCATCCCTGGGAAGAAAAACAGAGAGTGCCGCTCACAGAAAAATGGTGACAAAGGAATCTACTTTCGGTTTTATGACAGGCTCAGATCAAAGCTGCAGGGGCTGAGCACTGCAGCTGAATATTTACAGACTCGTTAAAACGAATGAATATACCGAGTCTGTGATATGATATAAGTTGTGGGAGGAGCAGGAGATTCTTTCAGATGTTATTTTTATAGAGGCAAGGAGCATGACAGTGAGTGATCATTGTGCTTCATGAGCAGGAAAATGAACACACAGAGACCACGCCTAAGACTCTGCATGCGGATCAATGTTGATGTCAAAATCCTTACTTTTACTTCAATCAAACGGCAGCATCTTCAATAGCCAATAACGGAGGCTAATGGAATGCAGCTCAAGGAGGTTGCTGTTTTCAAAAACTGACATTTAAGGCTTTTAAAAGCTATTGGTCTCCAATACAGCATTAGTTTAAGCTGTTAAGAGGTTTTAATTAGAGGTTGGATTTCCCAACATCACCCACTCCTTGAAAAACATCTTAACAAAAAGAGGCTTCAGACTCCACGATATAAACAGAAAATAGATTCAGCTTTTTATGTAGTTAACTGCAATGTACTATCAAACACGAGAGGGTTGCCTTAAAATAAATAAGATTTAGATAGATAAATAAAAAAACATTTCAGTTGTCTGCATTTTAACACTGCTGGAAACATTTGAGATTCTATTCACTTAAAATTAGACGTTACATATTGTAGCGTTACTCTACTTTCAGGGTTATAGCTTAACCCTTCTTGAAATAACTTCTTACCTTATAAAATGCTACCTGGTCCTGCATAATATCTCAGCTGATTGAGAGTGGGATATAAAATTGCTATCTGCTATATATATTTTGTGCGCCATTTTGGAAAGATATCTACGGGTGTGTTGTGAGTGAAAACACAATAGGAAATCACAACCGCAAAAAGCAAACCGATGACAAATCAAAAGTTATTTTTTCTTTGATTTGATGCTGGGTGTCAATCCCTAGGGACGCTTTAAACATGTCTAACTGAAATCATGTTCGGAAAAACAACCTTTTTTTCCACATGAGTAAATTTCAGAATTTTGCAACTTTTATGATTACGTTCAATACCAAAAGCAATAATAAGAATAAATGACAATGTTTGGCTTTTAAATTGGTGTGATGCATGTTCACATAATGGTTCTAGTCTGGCCTGACATTTCTCATAGAATATAACATTCTAAGATAACATTGTTTCTGGATCCCAAACAGTCTGGATTAGCTGAACCTGACAGGGAATATGTTTGGATTGATAGTACATAATAGACTGCAAAAGTGTTCCTTTCTATGGGTAAAAGTCTGAATTTGTTTTCTGTGACTTTACTTGGAGATTTTGGCAACCCACGGTAATAAAATGCCGGGTCTGGTCCACTGACCTCAATGAATAAAAATAGTGCTGGTCAAATTTTATATGGTTCTATGTCACTTTAGTGCTTATAAACAACAAATATGATGAGCTGACACTTTTGTATACTGCTTTATCTTTTGTTTCCATTAATATTTTGTTATTTAGTTTCTGTGCCCTCTGAAGAACTGCATTAGATTTGTTGCACTATTTCTCACAGTTTAAATCACTTCCATTATGCCTCTTTGTTAAGGCATTGGGATTGCTTCATTTGATTAAATACTTTGATGTTTCATCCCAAGTTAATGTTTCTTTATGTGTCTTGTTTATGTTTTTTTCTCCAGGTGATACTGCAGGAGCCTCTATCAAATCTTTTATTCATGTAGTAAAAGTGCTGCAATATGCTGCAGAATATGAAACATCACCATTTTAAACAAACGGTGTCCATCTAGGAAGTGTCTCCTAATAGCCCATTTCCCAGGAGACCATGGAAGGCCATCTCCAACAACCAATCACACAGTCTGGCGACCTCAGCCCTCTTAGCCAATAATGAGATAATGCACAAAGGCAGCAGTACATTTATTCCCCAATGTTTATGTTGTCAACAACAAGATTTATGAGGTAATGAGTGAGATGAATAGAACACATGTATGGATTATGATTAATGGTGTTTAGGTTAATGTACAGTATCATGCTATTTTTAGCCTTACCACCTCAATTCTCATGTTTAACCTGATTAAAGATGCAAGATTTGGAAATGGCAAAACCTGGTTGTGAACATGCACAGTTTGGAGGCACAAACAAAGCACTGTTACTCCTTAGTGAAAGTATAGGATGGGTGATTATAGGTTCAGTGGGAGTGTTTTACATCAGAACTGTTTGCATGTTAATGGTCTTGAAATCCTGCATGGAGCTACAGTGTGACTCCTGTCACCCACCTTAAGGTAAGGTTTTAATGAGTCCAACAGCCACTTTTCTTCTTTTAATCCGAGGTCAATTAATGTAACGTGTAAAGAACCAGCCTTACCACATCTCAAGGACAGAGCTCAAACATAAGGGTATCTGCTTTTTGATGGATCTGTGTGTTGTTAAAGGGGAAATTTTGTCTTGGGGATTTCCGTCTTCATGATAAATTGCTCTGCCGCCTGCATGTGTCATGCAGCAATGTTAATTCAAACCTGGGCAAATTTGGATAAATGAATTAAGAATAACATGATTAGCAGCTATTGTACATGGTATGTTAATTCTGTTATAAAAGAAGGCAGCTTCAACCAGCAAATGTCTCTATATAATAACCACTTGTTAAAATTCAGGCGGACACAAAAGGGATAAGACAGTTAAAAAAATAATGACAAAGTCCCTCAACCACAAATCTGTTTGTAATGTGCTCTACTTCCCATATGTGTATGCGGTTACAGCACTTGCTCTAATGTACCATGTTTGCACCTTATCGCAAAAAAAAGTCTCATGATATACACGACTGAGGGACTGAAACTGGACCGCATTATTAAACTAGTCAATTTAGACCCCCACAACACAAGAGGGCACTATAGGTTTGTAAGTTTTACTAGACCATCGGCTTGATTGAAGTCCAATAAAAGGGAAACATGTAAGATGTGATTTGTTTTTATATTTGTCTCTGGTTTTTAGTGTGTGGGACATGGTAACCTGAAAATACACTTTTATTGATATATTAAGGTCATTGCCAGTTTTACAGCTGTTTAACTGTTTTGTAAGATTTTCATATTTATTTGTCTATACTTGATGAAGAATAAAACTGTTGAAATAGCCTAACTGTGAAATACATGCAGTAAAGCAAATAATGACTATAATACTCTTAAAGTATACTCACGGGGTACAGGGTGTGTGTGTGATGTGTTGTTTTGAGTCCCAGAGAAACTGTCTCATTTTACTAGCACCACCTGATATGTATAGCAAAGTGAAAATTAAGCGTCTTGATTCTTGAAAAGGCAAAGCAACATAGATTTATTTGAATAGTACACATAAATATCATGAAAGTAAATTTTTTTGAAAATGTAAGGAAACAAGCTAAGATATGATGAAACAGGTGCAAGGTACAATATAAACTGAGATTGCATCGAAAGACATTAAATACAAAAATAGCGCAGTTTGAAAATGAATCCAAGCATTTTGCTTAATGGAAGAAAGCAGGAAGTGGGAAAGTTGATTTAAAAGAGCACAGAGCCTCAGAAGACCTGCAATTTTCCCCTTGTTTGTTATGAAAAAGGAAATTCTAAAGAACAACCCTTGGTTCTACATGGTTCATTGTATCTGTCAGGACAGAAAGCAGTCCTGAATTAGCATCATAAGTAGCCCTTACCCTGAATCTAACCCAGCAGACAGGACACCAGTGTAAAGCTGTGAGGACTTGGGGATGTGGTCTTCTCTGTTGGTCTTAATGAACAACAAAACAGCAGCGTTCTGGATCAGCTGCTTTGTCTGATCAACAAGTCACTAAATAATGATTAATCTAAAAAAGTATTAAATAGAAGAAAAACTAGAATAAGAAATATTTGTACAAACTACTGGATGATCTGAACACATGAGATTTTTAATGCCACTGTCACCTGTTTATTCTTGCACCAAGTGCTAATTACTCCATCCATGATGACCTGATCTTAAAGGCCAAAATGATTATCAAATGTGGGAAAACCATGTCTTTGACATTTTAAGGTTTTACCGTAAGTTAGTCATTATTGTCTGTTCGCACAGGAGCAAGCAGAACTCCATTCCCCACACTGATCAGAGAAGACGTCTTCATCCTCATTTCTCCACCCTGAACACTACTGGATGGGGAAAGATATGACAGCCTGCAGGTGGCAACTGACTGAGATTACATTCGCTGCTGAAAGTTCAGCAACATCTGCAGTGGGTGAAGGAGAACCTACTTTTTTACCTCCCTTAAAGTTCTTCTATTGCCCAGATTTGAGTGTGAATTCAAATTCCCTCTTCAATCTCAAACCCACCTCTTCAACCTTTGATTGGGGACACAAATCAGATCAGTGGAATAAAAGACATATATCAAGGCTGCAAAGTTTTTCCTCTGCTCTCTGGGGATCATTTATGAACAAGGTTTAATTTTCATAACAGTAACGAGAGAAGGCAATATTTTACATTTTAAAAGAGTTATAAATTACAGACCAGCACTCTCTGTGATCAAGACTTGAGGAGGGGTGTGTGGGCTTTGCAAAAATATAAACATATATTTTGTAAGGGAGAGAGAGGGGGAGGGAGGGAAGGGGGTAGAATGTCTTAAAGAACGAGAGAGTGGCATTTAAATACATCCAGAAGGGGTCAGCTGCAAGACTCAGTCATAGCGCTGCCCACACACTCCCACATGCTCAACATCATTAAAAACAAAAGGGTATGAGTGAAACAATGCTGCAAACTATGATGCAACTGGCTACAAGTGAGAGATCTGCTGGATTCACATGATAATCATCAACCCCACAAAATGAGAAGGAAACACTGCTAAATATTTTTTTCTAGGATTGTTTGCATCGACAATTTTTTTTATTTAAAACAGCTTTTGGAATATGTTTTTGTACTAAATACTGAAAATTATTTCAAATGTTACAAATCTGTTGTTTCTATTCATTCAATACAACTCCCACACCTTTGACATGAATTGTAGAAGACTAAAATTGCCTTGCATGTTACATCAGTCTATTTGGACCAGTTATTGGTTATTAAAATGAGATGTAATGCCTGTTGTGTTCACTGCACATGACAACCCCCCCCCCCCCCCCCCCCCCCCCCCCCCCCCCCCCCCCCCCCCCCACCCCCCCGACCCACAAACACAGAAACAAAATTTATATAT